>NC_061159.1:17106486-17241486 GCF_022113875.1 Hydra vulgaris | reverse complement strand
TATATATTTTTACTTAAATAAATCAATTCGCCTAATCGAAGGTCACGCCATTATTTGCGTAAACATACTCTTTTAAATATTGCCGTTTAAATATTACGTTTAAAAAAAGTTTTTTTATCACGTTAAAAAAAACGTTTTAAAAACGTTCATAAGCTAACCGTAAGTTAATTAAAAAAATAAAACGTTTAAAAAACGCTAAAAAAACGTTTAAATTAACATTAAAAAAAACGTTTGCAAAAAAACGTTTTAAAAACGATTGTATTGGTTCTTTTAACGTCCGACCGTAAATTGAACGGAATTAAAACGTTTTAAAAACGTCCTGTGCTTACTGGGTAATTGTTAATATTTGAAATAATAATTGTAATAGCTAAATTTTAATAATAGTAATAACTGAAACGGCAATAGTAGTAAGTAAATAATAAAGTTATTAGTTCAGTTTGCAGTTTTACATTTGAAACTCGAAATAAATGCTTGCGGGCATGTTTTTTACACGCAGTTCTGTGGTGTTAGAGAAGATCTCCAATACCAAACCACCCTAACCTATTCCTAAAACAAATTTTTCATATCTTTTGTGTTTTATTAAACTAAATTAAAATTATTCGACAGATTTCAAATTTCATCAATTGTTTCAATGACATTTCTTTTTTATAACTTTAGAAGACGTAGTTCTAGGAAGGGGGCAATTAGGGATCGGGACGGGACTGGGTTAGCTCCAATTACCTAAACTTTTTGCAAGTCATCTTCATTTGATGCCAGTATTAACATACTAAAAAATTGAGTCTGTCACATAGTTCTTAATTACCTATCTTGAACAAAAAATTACTAAGCACTCGCCTAAAATACGTGATTTCTCCCTAGGCCCCCGGGAAAAAAATTGTTTTTTACATTTTTGAAATAAGGAAGAGCCTTCTGATAATAAAAAAAACAAAGCAAAAAATCTTAGGATGTGTTGCAAGGTCTCAGAGCATGTTCCTATGCACCGTGTTTCCTTACATAACGATATCCCTCATAACTCTATAACTAATTTAATGATAAATTCACACAATAGAAATAAATAACTAAACAATAGAAATAATAAACTTTAATTGTTACTCATATATATTTTGAAACCTGAATGTGAAATTGTTTTTCAGTTAAATTGAAAAAAGTAGTGAATAAAAAATATAGCTATATAAAGTAAAATTTAAGTTTAAATTAATTTAATTTAATTTAAATTAATTTCAAAAACCAATCCATTAAGTTCACATAAATCAATATGTAATAAAATATGAAAATTGCCACCAAAAAAAAAACTAACAAACAGAAATTGCTTTCATTTCCTATATATAAAATATAATAAAATTTTTTATTATTATTTATCGATTGTTCAACTACATTTGCGTGAAATGGGACTCGGTTTTTCTGATACACGACACTCGGGCGATTCTGTATTGGAGCACTCACATGCACAACTTATAGCAGACCACTAAAAATGTTTTTAAATGAGTTTGTAATAAATAAAAAAGGTACTTTCACCTTTGTTATGATATCATGAATGTCAATAAGACATTCATTTAACTATCCCAACAAAACCAATTATTCAATTAGGTAAACTTACCTGTTTATCAACGGTACATTTTTGAACATTTGAAGAACAAGTACAAACACAACTTTCTTTATCAAAAACATGAGCAGGAGAACAGTAAGAAGAATCTATAATGCAACCCAATTTACAGCCCTTTGGTTCTTCTATACTAATATTTCTTGCTTTGGTTGAATTTGTATCTATGAAAAAAAAAAATTAGATGTTTTCTTATTCCACACTTTTTTAAATTATTAAGTTAAAAAGTCAACAAATTCTAACCATAATTAATATCCCAAACAGTATGAATTGTGTTTTCTAATTCTGTTGGAATGCATTTCTTAAATGGTAATCTGAAATTTTTACCACTGCATTCTTTAACTTCTATAGCAGCGGGATAGACTAAGAATCCTGGTGTTAAATTCACGTCCACAACTCGAGTTCTTATTGCACACTCAACTCCTGTATTGTTTGAATCTATTGGTAAAATATAAAAAAAATTATTGAAAAAAATTTTTTTAATCAACCAAACGAAGTCATACAAACTCTAGTTGTTGCCATATATCCAACTTTGATAAAAGGAAAAAAAATTGTAAAAGATATTCACTTTATTTTTTTCCAACCAAAAACATTTTAATTGATAAAAAAAAATTCTATTGATAATACTATTACAATAAGAAATAAATTTTGCTTAACAAGGACTTACAGAGGGGCAGATAGCAATTAGACTATATGCAAAATTTAAGGACTTTTTTTATACTTGACTTTCAAAATAACCATTTGAAAAATATAAAGACACTTATTTCAAACTTGCAAAAGGGCTTTGCAAATGGCTATCCAATTGATGTTTAACCCCAGTACTTGCTGATATTTAAAAAAAACCCTGAGCTTAACATCTTTACCATAAAAATCCCAGGAGAAATTTTTAACCTGTCAAACTCTGACCAATAAATTCAAGCTCTGACCAATAAATTCAATAAATCATTGTCTGTATCACAATTCATAGTAATCCTATAAAAATTTAGGACATTTTTATATGAGCTTCTTTTTTCTTCTATTTCTGTGTAAACTCTTGAATGATGTTAAAGTTAGATGAAAATAGGGAAACTAAATAAATGCACATATTATCAAACCAGTTAACATAAACATATTAAAGTTAATTTTCATTGACAAACTACAGCCACATACACAGTTTTGAAGTTTTTTTTCTGTTGAAAAGAAACCGACCAGTAACTGTTAATAGTTACAGTAGAAAGTACAACTTTTAATGACACACTTTAAAGATTTGAACCAGTTTTCAAACATAAACATAAGCACACGAAGTTTTTACTCCTTATTTTGAATTGTATTGTTTTATTCTGCAACACTTTGTTTTGCTAGAATTATTTGTTTATTAAAATAATATACTTCAGTTTATTAAAGTTGTATCTGAATGTGTCTAGAATAAATAGAACTGTAAAAAAACGAGTTAATTTTAGTTAATCCACCATCTATGTGTGTTGTTGTTTGCATGTAAACACTGCCTCAAATTAAAAAATCTATTCATTTACATAATACTAGCTGCAGAAGCAATTTAGTTTTGTTTGTCCAATAAAATTTCACTTTGTGGGCTTTCTTCAATGCGAAACTAGAAATGACATTTTCATACAATAAAATCTAGGCAAGGTTGTTTTCAATTAAAATCACCATAAGGTTAATAAGGCATTCTTCAGTCATTATTGATTGCAATTTGGATTTGATGAGAGTAGGCTTACTGAAAGAGCGCTCTCCTTCAGCCACTGAAACCGGGAATGTATTAAAAATGTGAAGCAAAATACAAATCGAAAAAAATATTGACTGAAGACTTTTCTGGTAGATTCTGTTGAGCAACTTGATAGAAGAAAGAGATCAATATTGTCCAAAGTATTTGATTGCTTCAGAACATCTAGATGATGGATTTTTTCAATCAACTTCTCTTCTTTTACATCATTTACGTAGAGATTTGCTAGAACTTGACATTTTTCTTTACAAGTTTTTTTTCATCACTAGAAGGAGATGGAGAACACCATATGAACAAAAACATATCCATTGTTTTTTGAGTTGTATCTATTCTGTATTTTATCTGCTGGAGCAGCGTGTCAGTGTAAGGATTTTTTTTGGTTGTTTTGACAATGGTTGGACAGCCTCTATGCGTGTACTCCATCTTGATTGAGACTATGTGCACTGCAAGGCATAAACAAAGCTTGAGGATTTTTCACAAGAATGATGACGTGTACTCCTTTGTATACACCGGACATATAAACCCCTTTTTTCTCCAAATTTTCTACCTTCAGAAAACGCTCTTTTACTATCCATTGGTTGTCAGATCCTAGGCGGACAAATCAAAAAACAAAATTGATATGTTACATGAGACACATTCGGAGTTCCATCAACAATAATGGTAAAATAAATGGCTGTGTGGAAAACATATACTGTTTTATCACCAAGCCCTGTTTACATATTGTCTGTGTTTATATAAAAACAAATATTAAAAAACATATAAATTTTGAAAAATTGCCAATAGAACTCTAAAATACTTAATAGAATTTTCTATTAAGTATTTTGGAGGACTCATAGAACAATAATTAGAAATAATAATTTTATTTACTAATGTTAATTTTTTTTTTATTGGACAAACATTTTTGTAAGTATAAAAACTTTACTAGGCTTTATTTTGAATGCATTAACTTTTTTTATTGTTGGTCCCATTAAATCATATTTTATGTACAATTGACTCTCCATCTACAACAAAATAGCTATGTATACAAAATTTTAGATATGAAGTTGTTCAAAAAAAAAATTGAAAAAAATAATCATAATTAAAAAAAAAAACTTCTAATGCATCATTATTTTTATATTTGTATATTATCTTTTGTTTTATGTTATCTCACCTCCCCAAGGCTGAGAAACCGCTACAGACAAGGAGGCTACTTAATTATTGTTATAACCTCTCTCTACAAATATAACTCTGAAATAAGAACATTGACAAATAAGGCTGTGGAGAAACAAGTTGAGCGCGGTACTACCAGGGATGTGGTGAGGATCAAACTCGGAACCTCTTGTTTATGAAGCAAGCCCTCTACCACTACATTTTTTAAATTTTAATTTAAGACTTAAAATACAATGTTCAATATGTTTAATATATACAATATAAATTTGATTGATTATAAATCAATATAAATTTGATTGATTATCCTCAGATGTTTGCATGGTCTCTAATAATGAATTTTACAATTTAAATGATGTATCTTATTTTATGCAGTCAAAATAGTAAATGCATTTTATACTAAATGTTTACACAATAATTGTGTCTCAGTGAGACACAATTATTTGTGTAATGATTTGTGTTACAAACTTTTCTGATATTTATACATCTTAAATTACCTATTTTTAATATTTTGTAATTTATATTTTTAGATAAAGATAGCATATGTGCAAAAGCTCTGAAATTTGTTTCGAAGAGACTAACAAACAATGGCTACAAAATGAACTTTTTCAATGGCTTTCCAATTGTACTGTATGAATGCGGCAAAAAGGTATGTTGAACTGTATTCATGGTATTTATATGCCACAAAGTCTACATCATATTTTATTAAACAGACATGAAGTGGTACAACATCTTCATTAAGAAAGTCACTTAAGTTAGTAACTATGAAAAACGAATGATTGCAAGGCATTTCAGGTGTCACTATCAACCAAATAAAAAATCCATTGTGCCACAACATTCCTAGTATAAAAAAATACTCAATCTGATAATTATGGGAGTAATCCGATAAATTTTTTTTAAGTTATTACTTTAAACCAGCAAATATTTATTATAATTATTAAAATATGTGGTTGCTAAACAATTTAGGTATCTATAGTAATCCAAAATTAAAACCATTAAAAACACATTCCTTAAATTAGTAAATAGTACAAAAATGGCCCTTAAATCTTTGTTATATAACAAGTTATTAGTATTGTCCAGTAAAAGTGAATTCAGGCTCACTGTGCACAGTAATCACTTGTTTGAGAACTTATAATAAACAAAATCCTACAAAAACTGAACGCTATACTGGAAGAGATAAAGAAAACTTCCAGCTAACTTGAGAAAAAAATGAGATGTTTATAAACCATCAACCAAAAAAAACCATAAACAAGTAAGACCATGTGTAAATTATATGGATTATGTAGCATTACTGTGCATATTAGTACAAGATACTTGTTTTTTCAGAAAACTCACTGTGAATGGTTTCTAAATTCACAACACTGCTCTCTGAAAGTATGTTCTATGTTTATGTGGTACATGAAAAACAAAACTTAAAATGAAATTTGAACTTTGTACTTTTTTGGTGATTAGCTTGCTGGTCAGAACGAGAACCACCCCTTTGTTAGACTAATGATGGCTATTTATAATATAATAAATTTGGTGTTTTCTGTTATTAGACATTTGTTTATGCCTAATGACCACGATTATGGAATTTTAAAGACTAAGAAAAGTAAGAAGACTAAGAAAAGTAGAGATATGAGGTAATTGATTAATAGTTCCACAAAAATTCCTGAAAGATTTTCTGTGAAAAAAATGTTGTTTAAAGATTTTATTGACCTGAAATTGTCGAATAACATATGGGGAAATATGATGACTGGCGGCCCACGATTTTTTATAAGAGAACATTCTTAATCAATGACTCTTATGTGGAAAATGTAGCAAAACCTAACAAAATAATGCTCACAATCTCAATATACTATGAGATGTCACTCTTTCCTGATGAAGAAGGAGAAATTGAATGCAAAATGCATATTGCTGGATTGATAAGTGACTTTTTTTACTTACAAAACATTATGGGAGACTTTGAACTACCAACTAATAAAGCCTTTTCAGTTGTATAACCCATTAGCCACTCAAAAATTGTGGATGTAAAAAAAAACTTTAGAATGAAATAATGCCATGGCACATAACTTCTGTTACGTTATTCAAAAAAAACTTCTGTTATTTAAAACAAACTTTTATTCAAAAAAAAAAAGAATCAACTGAAAATGTATCGTAAACAGTTGGACCTGCTCTTGCAGTCAATCTTCAACCATTGTCACACAGTTGTAATGTTGCTTCTCTTTCTCTTTTCTATAAATACTACAATGGGCGCTGCTCTAAAAAGATAGTGTCTCTTGTGTCATCTCTTAAAATTCATTATCATCATTCAACTAAGTGTGATTTTTTTACAGTGAATGTTAAAAGTGCACCAAAAATTTTTATTCATCTAGTTTTTTCCTTGTGTAATTTTCCATTTCAATATGCGGTAGTGGTGTAGTGGTAGAGCGCTCGCTTCATAAACGAGTGGTTCCGAGTTCGACCCCCACCACATCCCTGGTAGTACCGCGCTCAACTCGTTTCTCCGCGCAGCGGCCTTGTTCATCAAGGTTTGTGTTTCGGAGTTATAGAGTTGAGAGAGGGTTATAACCACAAATAAGTAGCCTCCTCGTCTGTAGTGGCCTTCTCGGCCTTGAGGAGGTGAATTAAATAAAAAAAAAATTAAAAAAATTAAAAAAAATTAGTGCTGCATAAATAAAGCACTTTTCAAGATTTTAGCAGATCTTTTTTATTTTTAAACTTTATTTACGGCAAAAGGGATCATGTCTATGTTTAAAAAACTGTTCCACACTTTATAAAAATAAATACATGTTTATATATTTTACACCCAAATGTTTATATACCTGCATACAACACCAAACATTAAAAAACAAGAAAATAATTGAAAAACTCATCACAGAATTATACATGGGTAAAAATAACAAATATAATCTATTAGATTAATACTTTAAATAAAAATTAAATAGATACGAAATACTTACCCCAAATACCAGATAATGAACCAACCAATGGTTGAATCAAAGAGTTGTTTAAAATAGATCCGTGGATTAAGAAGTTGGTTAAGCAAAACTTTTTAAAGCATCTTCTGTTGACTTTGCATTTTTCAAAATACTTATTAACTTAAGTAAAAAAAGTTATTAAAGTAAAAGTAAATAAAATTCAAGAACTTCAAAATCTTGAAAAAATATTGAGTTCTACTTAATTATTTGTTAAAACCTGATCTACTGATTTGTGTCAAACTTTTGCATTTTAAATTGAAAACACTTTTTTATAATTTTACATTTAAAGCATGTTTGATATAGATCAGGTTTAAAAAAAAAAAGAAAGATTGTAATTAAAAGAAGTTAACATGACTTTTTTTTTTTTTTTTGCAAGCAGCTTTTTAAAATATACTGTGCAACATGCTAAAAATTACTCCATATATTCAAAAGCAACTGGTTAGTGTATATTATATATAAGAGTTTAATTTAACATTTCTTTCTTGAAGATATTTTAATTTTTGAAATGGCATAAGCAATGTTTTATTTTTCATTTTAATGAGAACTAATTACTTATCGTTTTTGGATTGATTGTAACAGGAACTTACTTCCTATATATTATATAGCTATTAATTAAGTAATTAGTTCTCATTAAAATAAAAAATAAAACATTGTTTATGCCATTTCAAAAATTAAAATAACTTCAAGAAAAAAATGTTAAACTTCTGAATAAAACAAATAAAAAACAAATACAAATAAGTTTTTGTATTTACTTATGTATAAAGATCTTTTATAATCTTATCAAGAATGTTGCAATAGATTTTAAAATTTCACAAATATTGCAAGTTTATTTAAGCTAATCTAAGTGGAGACTAGAGAGAAACTGTCACTGCAAAACAAGACTATCTTAAATCCATTTTTGCTGTTCTGAGAAAAATGCATTTAAAGTTTTTAACTCATTACTGCATATGATCTTCTTAATTAAATCAAATTGTTTTTAAAATACTTATAGAATATGTTATTATTTTCCATAACATAACCAAAAATATTTTTTAATTTAAGTGAAGCAACAATGTAAATGGAAATAAGATAATCTTGAAACTATATAAGATATGGCAAAATTCTACAAACTAAATTGTCGCTGCAAAACAAGACCATCTTAAGTCTGTTTTGAAGTTTTGCTTTTGATTTTTTTAAATAAATCTACTTGTTTTCAGTTATTTATTATATGTAATAAGTATATTAAACCAAAAAAGTTTTTTTTGCCAAAAAATGGACTTAAGATAGTTTTGCTTTGCAGCAACGATGTCTCTTAATTATTTTTTTTAGAACATAAAATATTTGTATTTTACTCATAGTTGCAAATATTTAATGAATTTGTTTAAGGAGTATTTTTAAGCAAGATAGCTTAGCTAATTTTGCTTTGTAGCGACAAAATCATAGTTGCTACTTTGTAGCGACAAAATCATAGTTGCTACTTTGTAGCGACAAAATCATAGTTGCTACTTCTTCAGATCCACGCTAGTTCTACAAAAATATTTCAATATTTTTTATTTGTTTCTAAATCATAGAGACATAAATAGACTACCAAAAAACTTTTAGCTTTTTCGTACAATATTTTCAACATAATTAATGATGTCCACTTAAATGGACATTGAAATGTAATAGCATAAATATTAAAATGTTTACATTTACAAATTTAAGAATAAAACATAAAACGTTTGCTGTAATGTTACGAATCATTATTAAAACAAAATTTGAAAATAAATTCTAAAAATTTAAAAAATCTAAAATACTAAAAAAGTTAGTAAATATTTATCAGTGTTCTATTTTTTGGAATGGAATGCAGCAAAGCAGTTCCGATCTGCTGTTATGCAAAGGTGCACATTACAAGTCATGCGCCTAAATCTTGTTTTGCCTGAACATCCAGTATTTTTGCATCGTGATGAGTTCTTGCAATTTTCCATTTCTGGCATGTGATTAACGGATAATAATGCATTGATGAAATCTGTAGTTTATCTTACTACCTGTTACAAAAAGAAAACATTTGTTTTCTTTTTGTAACAGGTTGCTCCTCCTCTATATCAGTTTCTGAGCTTTCAACTTTTGTTGCTGCAAGAAAGACTTCTGCAATATCTATTTAAAACTTTAGACAACTGAGGATATCTTTGCGAGCAGTACCAAGTTCACTTTTGTCAGTTCGATACCTAATCCATGCATTTGTCAGGGGTAGATCAATGAAATGCATTATGGCTCGAACTGTCCACTTCCTGGTCTTGGCTTTCATCCGGTAGTGACTCATCATTTGGTTACAAAGATCTACACCTCCCATCTTTGCATTATATTCCTTAATGATAACTGGCCGTGATACATCTACATTTTTTAATTTCTTTAGGAACTCTATTTCCCATGATTGTCCCAGTTAGGTACATGTCTTTAGTTAGCATGTATTCAATCAATGGGAAGCTGGTAAAATACCGATCACAAAAAATATGTGTCCCAGCTGTCAACCCTTCTGCTAAATGAGCAATTACAGCTCCATCAACTCCCACTTTGAAATGATCTGGAACAGGATTATATGTTCTTGCCCCTTGGTCCACAATAAAATCTATAACTAAGCCATTTGGACTGGCAAGAACATAATTTTTTAGTCCAATTGGATTTGGCTTGTTGGGAACGTAACAGACAACATCTTGCATGAGAGTTGAATTAATTTAATATATGAAACATCAATAAATACGAATTCTCTGAATACTAATTTTTTTATTAAATCTAAGAAATTTTTGCATGATTTTTAAAACTAGCATCTTCAGCTTTAATTACAAACTGTTAATTATTTTTTAAAGAAACAGTAACTTCACCTTTAAATAGCTTCTTTAAAGTTCACTTTATTTGGGTTTCTTTAATGTTATTTAAGTAAAAAAAGATGGCGCCCAAAATTTTGTTAATTTATATACATCAATCCCTCTGGGAGAGTACACAAAAATTCATTTTGATATGTTAGGGCTCTACCCAAATTTAAATTAAAAACTAACAAAACTAAGTGTTTTTTTAATAAAATTACTAATAGAACTGGGTTTATATAAATGTTATTTTTTATGAAATGTATAAATTCATGAGCTTGTAGATTTAGGTCTAATAGGACATTCACTCATGGTAATAATTGTGGAAGGTTTCCTGCAAATCAATCGAAATGGCGCTTAATTCTAGAAATAAAATTGTTTTTGAGGTACATAGATGATACCCATGGTAATTTTAATCCTATTGTAAAAAAATAGTCCAAAATTTCTTTGATTAGAACTATAAAGTTTTTCTTAATTAGTGATACAATTAAAGAGTAAAAGAATTTGTTTAAGCGCAATTTAAAAATAATTACATTTTGCCTGGGTAATTTTAATCCTATTGTATATTTTGAATAAACAGTTTAAGTTGTCAATGTTAAGATGATAAAAATTAATGAATTCTCTTGATTTTACTAAGTATTTTTTCAAAAGAAGAAAACTGCTCCAAATTAAAAGTATTTCAAAAAAAGCTGAATTTATTTCCAATAACAGTCCAATCAATTAAGGCAAACTATAGTTAAAAGTAAAGAAGGGTTTTCTGTTTGTGTAATTAAATCAAAAATGTTTTTATAGCTAAACTATCTTCAGGCTTGGTCGGGAAGCGGGAGCGATCGCTCTCGATGCTGACCACGTAAAAAATATTTAGTTGCGAAAAGCTGGCCAGATTTTTTAGTCGTTTTGAGAACATTTCTAAAAGCAAAAAAAAAAAGCGCTAAAGATCAATTGGACCGATCAGAGACAATTACAAAAAAAAAAGTTGGGCAAATAAAATATTTTTAAACGCGAAAAAACTTAAAGCTAAATAAATTACGTTTAGAACAAATATTTTTGAAACATCGCTTTTATAATTTATTATAAAATTAAGCGATGTTTTTTATGCAAAGTAACATCTTACGTTTGTTTAAAAAGGAAACAAATATTCTTTATTAAACAAAGTGTGCAAGATTTAGTTTTATTTAAGCTAAATTATTTTATAACTAAAAAAATTAATTTTTTTAATACCTATTTTACGTTTCGCGTAGTTTGAAAAGTTTAACATATTTGAAGCAATTCTTCTTAGTAAGATAAACAAATGAAATAATTAAATCATTGAATTACTATAGAAATTAAATAAACAAGATAGAAATCAACTAAAAAGGTTAAAAATATGACGAGGAAGCGAAACTGCTTCACAATATCGCTGATGATGTTTAGTGAGTGGGCTTTTTAATTAGTAATTAATTAGTAATTGCTTTTTAATTAGTAATTAAAGCAGAAAAACGTGTAACAAGTTTTTAAGAATGGCAAAAAGAAGCAAAAATAATTAGAATTAGTAAACCAATATCTAGAAACTTTTCTTTATATCTAATTATTTGCTATATATATTTGTGTTCTGTCGTGACCTCAGGCGTGGTGCTAGTTCATCCGCGAGTTACTTTGTATGCGTTGTTTGTGTTTAGTAACCAGAAACTTCTTACATGTTTGTTAGTAACAAACTTCTTACATGTTTGTTAGTAACAAAATTAAAGTTAATAAAACTAATCATGTAACAAATTGTTACATGATTAGTTTTATTAACTTTAACGATTATAACTTTATAGAAAACGCAATTATTTTTGTAAGTCTTTGTTTATATCATAAAAAATGCCCTTTAATCACAGGGCCCCTGTGATTAACTTAATCACAGAGTCCCTGTGATTAAGTTTTCTTAAAACGATTTATGCTAGAAATCTGAAAAACGTAACAAATCGTGCATAATGTAATTTCTAAAAAATTTCAACAGAATGCTTTGAAACTTTATTTCGCTTAGTCAGCGTATTTTTTGAACCAATAGAATTAGTTTGTTCCTTAATTTGGCGGGTTTTTAGTGTTCGCGAATATTCGTATTTTTATTCTTTCGCACCAACATGTTTTGAGAATATTTAAGTTTTTTATGTTTCCATGTATGTCCGTAAAACAAAAATTTTTTGTTTCGTAAATAAACTTAAATGTTCTCAAAACGACTAAAAAACCTGGCTAGTTTTTCGCAACTAAATATAATTACCGTGGTCCCAGTAAGCACAGGACGTTTTTAAAACGTTTTAATTCCGTTCAATTTACGGTCGGACGTTAAAAGAACCAATACAATCGTTTTTAAAACGTTTTTTTGCAAACGTTTTTTTTAATGTTAATTTAAACGTTTTTTTAGCGTTTTTTAAACGTTTTATTTTTTTAATTAACTTACGGTTAGCTTATGAACGTTTTTAAAACGTTTTTTTTAACGTGATAAAAAAACTTTTTTTAAACGTAATATTTAAACGGCAATATTTAAAAGAGTATGTTTACGCAAATAATGGCGTGACCTTCGATTAGGCGAATTGATTTATTTAAGTAAAAATATATAAATTAGTATATATTTAAATCAACCAAGTGTTTGTATTGTTTTTTTGTAGAATTAAATTTGAAAATATATTGGAGTATTTTTAGTTTAAAGTTGTATGCCTTCGTTGAAACTTGGTTGTGTTTGTATTTCTACTTGAATCAAGTAGATATGATTAATAAAGTTTTAATGGTGTGGTTAGCTAGATTATTTTACTCTAATAAGTAACTTAATTGTTGAGTAAACTTGAATGCTTAAAAAAACTAGATTAAGTTTTTAATTCTACTTAATTATCAACTGCTTTTAACGCAAAAAAATCTATTTGGATTTGAAAAAAGGGAACAACATTCTCAGACTTTTTCTTCTTTAACTCTAAAAATTAAAAATAATATCAGTGGTTTTTATAAAGGAATTACTATAGTTAAAAAAGGCTGAAAGGAAAAAATATAATGATTTGTTTCAAAAAAGGGAGTGACTTACTTCAAAATGTCATTTTAAAATTTTTATTCTTTAATGATATTCTGGTGTCATTACCAAATGTTTAGCAGTATGAAACCTATAATATTATATACCATACTATATACCCTATTTTACTTATAAAGTTAATAATCTGTAAAGTAATTTGTAAAAATTTTTTAATTGTAAAATTGCTACATGAGAAGACAAGTTGTTAGATAAAATTCAAATATTCTCTATGTTTGTGTTGTGTAGGTCAAAAAATAATAAACAAAGATGATATTGATTGTGATGACCAAGAGATTCATTTTAAGACACATCAATCTTCATCATCTTTAAATAAAAAGGATAAACATTATGGATTTCCATTATCTCAAGCAAGTAAGTCTTTAGTTAAAAATAATAATGTAATGTTTGTTGTAAAATGCTAACATGACTGTCAATATTAAAAAATATCATTAAAATGATGAGGTTCCAATTTCAACTTTAAATAATCACCTTCATGAAATCCATTATTTCAATATTATCAAAACTATAAATCTATGGAACAATCTTTCTTGTCTAATCCGAAATCTGAGAAAAATGCTAATATATATAATATAGCATTGCCACTATTAGGTATTTTACTGTCTATTAGTTTTTCTCTGATTTAGGCTTAGACCAGTAAAGTTGTTAAATTGTTAAATTTATGTATTTTAAATTTATTTACGTAGTTTAGTTAAGACAATGTAAAATTTAATTAGTGTAAATTTGTTTAGACTTTCAATATTATGTGTTGCTTCTCTTAAATGAGATAAATACCCAAGGATGCAAAAAACTTAATATAAAGTAGTGTGAAGAAGAAGTAGTAACTGAAATTAAAAGCATAATAAAATTTGATAAGTTTGACTCAGCACTTGACAATGTTTCATCTAGTAACTCTGTAGTATCTCTGCAGTTGTAAATTGCTAAATACTGATTTGACAGATTTTTCTTTTTTTTTTAATTTTCTTTACAATATATAATTTTTACTACTTAATTAGGAATTGTCAGATTTCCATTATTTCTTTCTATTAGAAACCAAGATTTCAAAATATTAGTGGTAAGAACTGTCAAAAACTTGTGATAGCTATGATGAAGAGGTTAGTAAATTAAAAGTGCATTCCTATAAATACTCTGTTTAATTTTATAATGATATTACTCCCATCTTACAATCCATTATACAAATCCCATGCATGGCTCTACGTTAGCCGTTTTACCATAATGGGACGACTGAATAACCGTGAATTTCATACGCTCAAAGTAGCACATGTGCGAAGCAGTTACAAAAACTGGCACAATGCCAAATGGCATAAGCATTTATGTCAGTTAGCACTTCTGCCAGTTTTTGTAACTGTTTTTTACGTAATCAAATTTTGCACTTAAGCCTATTCGTAATGTTTGCTAACCTGTTTGGCGCACTAATGCCAATTTACACTTTTACCAGTTTGCAAGTTTAAAGCTATAGGTTATCCTATAGCTTTAAACTTTAGTCCAGATAATTCTTTTAACCCAGATAATATTCATATATATGACTACACTAATGGTTAGTGTACACTTATGATCTGGACTATATTAATGGTTAGTGTGCTATTTTTTAAATAGTAGATTAGATTTAATTAATAGATAAACTGTATTGTTAAATTAAAATCTAAATGTTTAATTACATTTAGATTTTATGGGAAAAAAGAAAAAAATTTTAAATACAGTAGTTAATCATAATTTCATAAATTATAAGATATAATATTATTAAAATATATTATTTTTAGATTTGTGACAAATTCGCTCATGGCCAAATCTAATATGGCAGCTGGAAAAGGCAAAGATCTTTTTAGCCTAACTAAGCTATACAATTTAATAAAAGGTACGTTTTTATATATGTATATATATATATATATATATATATATATATATATATATATATATATATATATATATATATATATATATATATATATATATATATATAAATCTATATATAACAGTTATTAGGCGGGATTGTATTTCAAATTTACCGAATACTAACCTGTTACCATTTTTTTCGAAAAAGAAGAAAAAACAAAGAATGATGAATAAAACGATTGCTTTCCCATCCCAGACCCTCAGTCGATGTAGCAGCACTGACAAATAGCCTGACTCGCAGTGGACTGCGAGTCAGGCTATTTGTCAGTCGATGTATGTACTGAAGCCCCCAGCAGCAGGCTATTTCAGTATGACGTCAGATTGCTTACTTTAGTACGCAATATATATATGTATATATATATATATGTATATATATATATATATAAATGTATATATATATATATATATATATATATATATATATATATATATATATATATATATATATATATATATATATATATATATATATATATATATATATATATATATATATGTATGTGTATATATATATATATATATAATATATATGTGTGTGTATATATATATATATATATATATATATATATATATATATATATATATATATATATATATATATATATATATATATATATATATATATATGTATATTTATATATATATATATATATATATATATATATATATATATATATATATATATATATATATATATATATATATATATATGCAATGTGAAGTTATATATATATTTTTAAAACATATTTGTAATTTAAAAACTTATTACTATTATTATTATACTATTATTATTATTATACTATAATACTATTATTACTGTTCAGATTGTCTGTTTTAAATATATAGTTTTTTCTTTTAGTTTGTGCATCGACTTCTCACGAATCATACACTGAGTCGATTGACGATGCAATAATTGCTGATTCGTGAAAACGGGCAACTTTTGCTTGTCTTAAAGTGCCTTAAATCCATCGTTATAATATTACTTTGTTTGTAAATTGTTTTGAAAAATAAATTTAAAAATAACTATTGAATAAATTTTTTATTTTTCTTGTTTTTTAAACCAACTGGTTCTTTTAAAAACAATTTAATAATAGTACCTATGGATTTGGGAATATTTTCTAAAAAATAACGTCTTTTTAAAGTTTAAAAGACGCCTAAATTATGGTTTTATTTAGGTTATTTGAGATTTCTTTTTAAACGTTTGTTTTAGAACGTTTTTTAAACGACTTTTTCAGAACGTTTTTTAAACGCTTTTTTAAAAACGTTTTTTAGGTATTGCCATTCAGAACGTTTAAAAAACGTTTTTTTTCTTAGTTAAAAAAATGTTTTAAAAACGTTCATGTGCTTACTGGGGTCAGTATTCGAGACCAATCGCTCCCGCTTCCCGACCAAGTCTGTATCTTGGATTTAAAAATATTTAACCTTTAGGTGTTCCTCTATGGGTAACTTGTCCCTACTAAAGTTTATAAAAATATGTATTGATGCCAGCATACAAAAAATAGCAAACATATATTTATAACCATACATATGTCAGTATTTAATAAATAGTAAATATATGCATAAATTTTTTATTTACCCTCTGTTAAATCTTTTTTTTTACTGGGCCGGGGCTTGGGTTTGTAAAAAGTCCCATATTTAGCCAGGGCCCCTGTGATTAACTAACTCTAAACTCAATCCTTTTTAATTTTGATTGGTTAATTTGTCGGGAATTCAACTTAATGCTCATAACTAAGAACTGCAGAAATTATTTTTTGTAATAACCATAGTATGTATTTAATGAATATAACTTTATTATTATTATAACTCTATTATCATGTGTTATATTTTCTGCTTATTCATATTCTCTTTAATTTTTTTTTTTAATTTTAAAATTTGGAGGTCTGTGATTTTAAGGACTAATTCAGTCTATTCTGAAATTTTTATGCTAGAATTTATATTTTACCAAAAACTTCTTGTTATTCTAAGTTTTTGCAAATGTTACAAAAAATAAATCTGCCTTAAATATTTAATTATATAATTATAACAGTTTAGCATTAAGCATACAATTGAATGTTTATTGTAGGTTGATATATAACTTTTAGGTTATTTTTTAAAAGTAATTTTACCCACTTCATTAAAAAAATATTATTTAAAAGTAGCACACTATACAGCATGGAAGCCATAACTGTTTGAAACCCGATATCAAAACATGATATAAGTAAAATATGTTTAATATTAAAAAAAACCAAACAGCAAAACATTGTTGAAAAACTTTTCAAGTATAACTTGAAAGCAATTGATGTTTTAAATTATTTTGGTTGATTGAATGCCATACAGATAAAATGCTATTGTTGGAAAATGTTTTCCAACCAAGATACCGATTATATACATTATGCAACAGAAGTCATTATAAAAAAAACAGAAAACTCACCATTTGTTGAGGCAATTATACTTTTTAATAATGGGCATTTCCAAAAAATCACGCACGGAAACTCGTATGTTTTTACATTTTGATTTTCACAAAAATAAAACTAGCGATCTCCAATTTACTCTCATTTAATTCTAATTAATATAAATATTTTGTAAACAAAAAATAGTAAGCATTAGTAATGTTAACAAAGAATAAATAAAGTTTGAAATGGAATTACGCACGGAACAGAAAAACTTCTATTTTAGTTACTAGATAAATAAACTTTAATTCCTCGATATAAGTTTCGCCGGTATAGTTTTTTTTTAAATAATATTTTAAACATTAGTAAAGATTTCCAGAAAATTACAGGATTGCACTATGAATCATAGAGTCACAGCAATCGTTTAAATGCAGTTTATGAATGATCACGCACGGAAGTCACGCACGGAAGTCACGCACGTATGTTGCAAATTTGTCAATTTCATGTAGTTATTTTTATAAAAATAAATTGCTTGTGAGTATTTCAAGTGAAATATTATACTTCTGCGACTCATATTTAATATATTTTCGGTGAGAAACCGTAGTCATCAATTATTTCTAGCTAGAGTATGGCGTTTTGAAAATTATTGTATATTTTTCAAAATGTAGCGATATTATTACTCAAAAAAATAAAATTGTAAAAATGTGTATATTTAATTTGTTCAGATAGCCTAAAATATGATAAAAATATTTTTGTTATAATTGTTCTTTAAGAAAATCAAAATAGTATGCATATTGCATAAAGTCCCAGCTTTTAATTGCTAAAACAAAGAAAAATAAAAAACCACGCACAGAAATGGAAATGCCCTAAATGTATTTAATTTTGTCCGATTATTTTTGAGCTAAAAATTGGCATTATTTTCATAAAGCTTCAAATAATTACTCCCAAATGTAAAATTGTTCAACTACTTTTCATAATTGTGTGATTTAATGTACTTATTAGAAATTTTATTTTAAAGTGCTGACTTAATATGAAAAAATTACCAAAAAGCTGTTTGTTTAACAGATTTTTGTAAGCTGATGTATAGTTAAGGGTGCTAAATCTAAATAAACTATATTATATTTCATATTTAAGATTTCGCATAAAATATTTAAAAACTTTTATAACTGTAGCAAAACAAATAAATTAAAAATGATCTTAAATAATAGTATAATAAGCTATATACCTTGCTTTGTTTTTGTGCATATTCTGATCGCGTTGTCAACAATGGTTTATTATTTTTTCCAGGAAGAGTTGGTATCTTTAAATCAAATAATTATTTTATTAGAAAAAGCAACCTCAAACAGAAAATTTTTTAGTGAAACAGCAGGAATTATACCTTGCTTGGTTTTGGAGAAAACAATGTCTTTTGTTTTTCTTTATGCTCAGCTTCCTTTTCTTTGTCTTTTTTTAACTTAAAAATAAAATGTTTTACTTCAATTAAATAATCTTTTACAAAACATTACCAAGAAATGATGATTATTATCACGATCATCATCATTATCACCAATTAAGCCACCCCTTTTATGCTTCTCTTTACACTTTATGTTTCTCTAATATAAAATCTTAATCATCTCAAACTGAGGTTGATTCATACCTAAACTACCATAATCTTCTCTTATGAGTAATTGTTTTTTTAAGCGATCTAGTTTAATATTCACACTATATTGATTACACTGGGTAAACTAAACTTTTGTGGGTATATAGTTTTTTATGTTTAATCCAATTGGATTTAAAATGAAAGTAATAACATTGAAGTAATGTTGAAAAATAGTTCATATTTTCCTTGATTAAGTTAAATTTTCCTTGATAAAGATTTTCTTACTTGATCAGTAATACAATCAAAAAGTTGAAGAAATTGTTTAAGCGCAATTTAAAAATAAATAGTTACAATCATTAGTTTACATTGCTTCAATCGTTTTCAATTGTTTATAAATCTTTTTTTAGTTTTTGACTTTTGAACTGACAAGACATATTTTAGGACGCGCATGTTTTTAGATTTTTTTTTAGAGTTTTTATCTGTAGTTTTTATCTTAGTTTAATATAGTAATTTTTATTTTATTTTAATTTAGTTTTTCCTGTGCAATTTCCCTTATTTTCCTTCTCGCTTATTTGCTTTTTACCAGTATTTTTTGCCTTACTTCTCTTCTACTAAATAATCGATTATATTGTTTTGAGATATTAAGTTAATTTTTTTTTACTTTTTGTCTTCATACTAAATAGCTGTACACCTGGCTTTCTTATTTCTTTGTCTCTTTTTGGTTTAATCTTTATAAGCTACTTTTTGTTCTTTCTACTAACCAATAAGTTTTTACCCCAATAGGGAAGACGAGGAACATTCGACCAATGGGAACATTCGACCTTTTCAAATATTTCCCAACATGATAAAAATTACCACTTAAAGTTTTTATCCATGTTTTGTCTTTTAACAAGCTATCGCTGGAAATAAGTATCGATCCATCTTTATTAGTATTAGTAGTTATATAGAAGAAAATGTAATTATTGATGCAAAAGGTAATTTTTTTTTTGTTTTAATAAACCCGCAAAGAATCTCTTTTCCAATTTTAACCTCATAAACTTTTTTGTTGTTTATTGTTTAATGATATCTTGAGTTAAAAACCTTTGTGTTTGGTTTACTTTAAAAAAATTGATTTTGGGTTTTAACAGCGTTTGTTTATATATAACACGTGTGGGGTACATTTGACCTACCTAGCTGGGGAACATTCGACCGGTGCTTGAAAATACCACAATAATTTATTTCTCTTATCTTTTAGATGCCTCAAAAATATGTAACAAAAGCATATAGAAATAAAAGAAATGAAAATGTGGTATTAGAAAAAATTATTAGTATTTTCAATAATTTACTGTCTGAACCACAAGCAGCAAAAAGATTTCATGCCCAGATATGTTACAAATAGAACTCTAATGGGAGAACCAAGTGAAAGTCTAAGGGTAATAGGTACACCAATACAAAATAATTTACCACTCTTATCTACCAATGAAATGCATTCTCCTGCAACTACACGCTTAAAAATAGCGTGGACAAAAAACACGACACTTAGTGTAGCGTCTTTTTGGCTACACAAATTGTGTACTTCAAGGCTACACTTGGGCGCTTTAAAGCCACACTTGTAATTATGAAATTAAACTTCATTATATGCGTAAAAAAGTCACACTTTGTGTTGTACTTTCTTGGATTCTCGTATCGAATTATTCGGAAAAAAGGCTAGAATCATGTTTTTAGCGACATGTTTTTTTTTATGAACCATTTACAGTTTTACTGAAAATTTTAGTGTAACTTTTATTGCTGCATGGTAATTTTAAACACATACATAGTTAACTTTTTCATAAAGAAATATTTGGTTTGTAATATTTTAGTAATATCGTATTAAATATGTTAAGCGAGGAAAATATCGATTTTCAGTTGTTAAAAGCTAGGTAAGACCTTCGGTTTGTAGTACATTACTACATGAATTAGTTGTGTGACTTTATTTAATTAGACTAATGTTATTATTTTATATATATTGTATTAAAATGTTAATACAATTACTTTAGATACGTTAACAACATTATTATGAAGTTATAAAAATTATAACATAATAACATTAATTATATAAAATAATAACATTAGTCTAAAAAAAATGTGTAAAATATTGGTTTAAATAAAATCACATAACATTACTAGTTAACTGGTAATCTGTTAACATAACAAAAGTAATGTTGTTAACATAACTTGTTAAATAATATTGTTAACGTTAAACGTTAATGTTAATGTTGTTAAAGTTAATTTTTTTATGTTATAACAAAATGGAAAATATTTAATACATAAATATTATTAAATAAATATGATAATGGTGTTATTTTAGTTAAAATAGCAGTATTTTACTTATATTAACAACAACCATTTAAGTTATCATATGTTAACAACTACATATATATGTATACCATAAAGATCTTTTTTTTTTTTTGCTGAGATAACTAATAAAAATCATTATTGCATGATATATCATTCAATAATGATTTTTATTAGTTATGATTATGATTTTTAGTCATGTTGCATGTTGAAATAATGTTTTAAATAATTTTATCATACTATGAAAGCACTCTAATAAAATTATATTAATATATGCAATAAATGCACAATGGCAACTATGTATATATATATATATATATATATATATATATATATATATATATATATATATATATATATATATATATATATATGTATATGTATGTATATATATATATATATATATATATATATATATATATATATATATATATATATATATATATATATATATATATATATATATATTCTGATAAAAGTTATTAAAATGTTTATTTGCTATACATGTGGTACTTTTACCAAACTATTGATTTTTTTTCAAAATCATCTACAACGTCATAATAGTATTGGCGAAATTGTTTATTCAATTAAATGTTTACAGAATGGCTGTAAATGTACCTGTACAGCTTATATGTCGCTAATTAGACATGTAAAATGTTACCATAATATTGATAATGATTTCATTGATAAAAATCCTGAGCCAAAATGTATAGTAATCCATTAAATGATAATTGTAACAATTTATTGCCTAATTTTTCAGAATATTCATTGCCTAGTTTCCCAGAAAATTCTACTTATCAAGTTTACACTTATCCTGAAAAAACAATAGAATATATTGATCCTTTGTTAGTTTCTTCATTGTGAACAAGCAGCAGTGTTCCTTATTACATTATACCTGAAGTAATTGTTTCTGTTAACAGTAATTTCATAATCATTAGTTTCCTATATTGCAGCGCTCAAATAGTTTTTCAAAGCTTGCCAAACAAATGTAATTATTTCACAAAAATAGGTTTTCCTTGAATTTTTCGAAATTTCTTCAAACATTGCTGATCATTGATCGGCTGTTATTCCGAGCGATGATATTGGTAATGCTGCTTTATCAGTTTTCAATGACATTAGAGCAGATTAAATATTATTGTTTAAGAGTAAGTTTGAAAGTAGTGTTATACATTGCATTGAGCCACTCAAGACACATTATATAAACAAGATAAACACTTAGAAAAAAATTATCTTTTTGTAACTTCTGAAACATGCAACATGGGCCCTCCTAGAAATGAAACTAATGAGGAATTTCAAAAATAGTTTCATTTCATTTAAGAGATATCAAGTAATATTACATTGCATGATGGCTTTAACACTTGCAAACAAAACATTTTGTTACTAGCAAGAGATTCAATGTTCAAAAATACTTTGTCAAAAGACTAATATAATGGAAGTATATATATGTCTACTACCCTAAGTAGGGAGAATGAATAAATAAGAACTTTATAACTTAAATAAGAGTTTTTACAACATAAATGTCAATCTGCATAAGTACTAAGCTGCTGCAACTTGAATATGTGCCAATCTGCAAAAGTGCAAAGTTTCTCTTTCTCATCTTATTTCATTTATTAGTTCCTTATGTAATATACCCATTTCATCCAAAAGAAGGTTTTTTTATAATCTACCTATGAAGGTTTATAAGTATATACAAGTTGTTCCCTGATTTATTTTTATTTTTATTTAGAAGATGCAACTTTGCTTGCATTTAAGACGCTCCCTTTTCTTATGATAGCACCTCCACAGAAGGGCAAGAAGAGTCCAAGAATGGATCTTAATGCAATTTTGGCTTTATTTTATAGAGAAATGAATGTAAGTTTTTTCTATGCATTTTTTTTTTAAAGTTAAATTTGGTTTATAATAAAAAAGTATTACTTTTTTGAGCTTTGTATTTTCTGCATTTTTAAAATTTTACTTAAACATTTAGGTACACCTCAGTCTTAAAGCTCCCTTGAGTTATTGAAGAAGGAGAAAGTTTTTCTACTGATTTTATTCAAGTGTTGTGGCACTCTATTTATAATTCAAATTATAACTCTAATTATAAGTCGATAATACAGCTATACGGTTGGAAGCCATACCGAGTATTAGATTTGCTTTTGAGTTGCTGCTAGTCTCTTATGTATTTAATGTCAATTTTCCTCATGAACTTATTTGTGTATATGGATTTATGGGAAATTTGCTTGGAATAAACAGCAAAAGAATTATCGTCAATTCCTTTTAAAGAAAGTATTGCCAAAAGTTTAAGATTAAATTAAGCAATATGTTTGTGAAATAAATCACGCATAAATATACTTACAAAAAATCAAAACATTTATAACGTCTAGAAAAACACAGATTAGTGTATAAACTATATTGTTGCATTTAGCGCAACACTAATTTGAGGTTTTTTTACAACAGTTTTGTTGCGCAAAAAGAAGGTTTATTGATTAAATGTAACAATTATGTCAAAAAAAATTCTACAAAAGTGTCGCATTAAAGGTCACAAAGTGTGGCTTTCAAGTCTGCATTTTATGTAGCCTTACGAATGCAACACTGAGTGTGGCTTTTAAAGCCACATAGTGTTGGTGTAGCCGGCGTCAACACTCATTGTTGTATTCTACGCGACATAATGTAACCTACGGCTCAACACTATTTTTAAGCGTGTACTAGAACAGTTCTAACAATTAAAAACTGATTCCAGAACATATGCGGCCCTTGCCTAAAGCTTCTCAAAGACAAAATAAATAAAGAGGAAATCAAGCCAACAATATATGCTAACACTCCTGAAAAGAAAAAGATTGAAAAAATTCATTTGGAGAAAAATTAAAAAAAAAAAGAATAAAAGTCATCAACCTGAAAAAAAAACGCTTTTAAAGTCTGCGACTCCAACAAAAACGGAAATAGCAGCAACGCTATTTTTATGTCATATAATTATATAAATAAATATTAAATATAATATATTATAATAAAACATTTAAAGAAAGAAAGCTTATAGATTTATTATTTTGCTAATAATGATATGGTCGAAAGTACCCCTCTAGATGGTTGAATGTACCCCACCGGTGGGGTACATTCGACCACTTTGAGGCTTACTGTTAAAACAGTGGTAGATTTAACAAAAATTAATATTTTATATTCATTATCTTTTTAATTTGTTGGTTTAAGACCATTGCTTGTAATGCTAAAAAAATTTAAATGTTTTTGGTAAAAAATCATTTGTAAACTAATAAAAACCAGCTAAGTGGTCGAATGTTCCCCGTCTTCCCCTATTTTATTACTCCTATATACATTATATATATATATATATATATATATATATATATATATATATATATATATATATATATATATATATATATATATATATATATATATATATATATATGTATATATATATATATATATATATATATATATATATATATATATATATATATATATATATATATCAGGCGCGGATCCAGCATTTTTTGATGTTTGAGATAACTAACTTCCAGACATGGAACAAACTCCAAAAATTTATATGTTTATGCTTATGTCAAATAAAGATGACTTGCAAAAAGTTGCGACAATTGGAGTCTGTGAACAAAAAAGCCCCAAAATTTTGGCCACACAAACCCCAAACAAGAGAGCAACAAGTTGATAAAATATTTTTTGTACAATTCTCAAGTAAATTTATATTTATCGATAAATTCAAAATTTCATACAATAATCTCTTGGTGTTTAAAAAACATGACCTTACAAAATTTGTAACCCCCTCAAATTGAGGGGGTTAAAGCTTTGTGCAATTATAATTTTTGAACACTAAGAGATTATTGTATGAAATTTAGAATTTATCGATGAATATAAATTTACTTGAGAACTGTACAAAAAATATTTTATCAACTTGTTGCTCTCTTGTTTGGGGTTTGTGTGGCCAAAATTTTGGGGCTTTTTTGTTCCCAGACTCCGATCATCGTAATTTTTTGCAAATCATCTTTATTTGACATAAGTATAAACATATAAATTTTTGGGGTTTGTACCATGTCTGGAAGTTAGTTATCTCAAAGATCAAAAAATGCTGGATCCGCACCTGTATATATATATATATATATATATATATATATATATATATATATATATATATATATATATATATATATATATATATATATATATATATATATATATATATATATATATATATATATATATACATATAGATGCGGTGTCGTCGGCCCTGGTGTTTCACGTAATAGTAGGTGTATCACGGGAAAATAAATTAATAGCTCTAGTTTTATTGTGTTAAATATTTAGTTTTATTAAGCGATATTTTTGATTACTTATAACTTAAACTTGAAAAATTTATACATTCATACAAACTTTTATTAAAAATTTATATCAAATTGTAAAAATGTATATTTATATTTAACCTGAAACTTTTGATACAAGCGAAGGGACTTCAGGTAATAATGTCTTTAATAATAATAGCAACATTCCCACAATTTACAACTTAGATAACTTTATCCACTCTTGATTTTTCAAAGAAAAAAAATACTATCGATTTTGCATTTAAATATAAATTCAATAAAGTCGAAATACATTTAAATTTGATAGATATAATAATGCTTAATGAAACCGATATAACGATACATATCTAACTAAAGAGATTCTTTCAAATAATTATAACTATAAATATAATTATAAAACTCTGCATAGAGACAGAAAAAACAGCATCTACATAAAAAACAACTTGAAAGTTTTATTTTTGAATAGAAGTTTTGAATACGAAATTTTTTATTTCTAAGTGATGCACAACAAAATGAAAAACAATTTTATTGCTGTTATAAGCCACCAAATATTTATTCTCAATGCTTTAACAACTTTGTAGAAAGCTTATTATTAGATCTCAACCAAATTGAACCAGTGTTATATAATCGGTTTCATAAAATCATATAATCGGTATTATATAATCGGAACCAGTATTATATAATCGGTTATCTAAATCAAAATTTCAGCTCCCAATATAGAATGCAAATTAATGAGTTTCTTATTAATAACACTTAAAAAAATAATGTCTAAAAGCCATCTAGAGTTACAACTAAATTTAATTTAAAAAATACAATAAATACAAAACATCTAAAAGTATGATTGATGTTTTAATAAGTAAAAGTTAAGAAAAAATAAAAACATTCACTGTGCAGTTTTTGCATCAATTGATGGTATCACTGAAGTAATCAATTACTCAAAAATAATAAAAAACAGGTAACTTAGCATTAAAAAGATAACAATTATATCCAACGCATTAAATAAATTTAACATACGGTTCAAAATAAATGACAACTCAACCAACTACTACAAACATTTTAAATAGCTTAATTGCCATTTCACCAAAAGAGATGATAAAAGTACTCATCAAGAGTTGAAAAATCTGAAAAAATTGCACAACGATTATCATTTTGATTTGACAAATGACTCGTCAATTTTTCAAATGTTTAAAAAACGAGAAGAGATTTTATTAAATTAAGAAACAAAAATTAATAAGTTTTTTGAAAAAATAAGAACCGAAAAATTTTTAAAACTCAAAAGACATTTATAATTTCCACCCAAAGTTCATCAAAATTAAATCAAGCTTTAAAGATACTCCTGATGATATACTTTACAACAAGAAGAAGACCTACTCAAACGTTGAAAAGTCATTATTTTTCAACAAATTCTTTAGTATATGCAAATTTAATTCCGATCGAGTACTTAATAATTATTATAACTTTATTAACAATCTTTTAAATAATCCTAGAATTGCTAATAAAATTTAAAAAAATTAAACCTTAAAGAAAAAACCAGCAGTGTTTATTCAGATATTCCAACGAAAATTATTAAAAAATCATATGATTCAATCACTAATCCATTAATGACTTTATTCAACAAATGTCTAGAATCAGGTAGTATTCCAAATAAACTTAAAATTGGTAGTATTATGCTCTTTACAAACAAAAAGATAAAACTCATGATATCAATAGTTATCGAAGTATTGCTATAATATCTCCACTAACAAAAGTGTTTGAACAAGTAATTGCATACTTTGAACAAAATAATTTATTCAATGATGACCAAAACGGTTTCAGATTCATGTGAAAATGCATTAGATGTTCTCATCTTTAAATAAAAGCTCGACATCAATTGGAGTAAAACTAAAGCAATGATTTTCACAAAAAAGTTCTAAAATAATGTTGCCAACATTTCAATCATATTAAGTGATAAGTTCAAAATTGACATAGTTAATGAATTTTCTTTGCTTGGTGTCATTGTAAACAGTAAATTACATTTTACAGAACACACAAAAGAGATAAAAGCAAAAGCATATAAAAAATTAATAATAATAACTAATATATTTGATCTAGCCTTCAAAGTTCGTTTACAATTCTTCAAAACATTCGTTCTACTTAACTTTGATTACTGCTCAAATCTTATAATTTGCTACACGAAAAAAAGAAACACAAAGCCTTTGCCATGCACACTATATGATTTTATTCTTACTACTCAAAATTAATATTTAAAACAAAGATATATTTCAAATCAGTCAACAACTTCAAGCATACAGCCTACAATTTTTCATCATCCATTTTTATGCAGAGCACTAAAACTATGCAATAAAATTATATATTGCAAGAAACCAATGAACTTATTCAAACAACTTGATTTTGTTAATCTTGATAACAACACTTGAAATAATAATTTGTTTAACTTCAAAGTGTCAGGCAAACACTTAACCGTATAAGACAAACTAGAGTAAAAAGTGCAGAAGCATTTTTTTTTATATATTATTTAAATCATAAATGTTTTTATGATTTAAATAATTTAAACATTCTTTGATTAAAATATTTAAACATTCTTTGATTAAAAAACAATTTAATTCGTAGGTGTTCTGATTTTGTCACTTCCCTACTAAAGTTGATATAAATATGTAAGGATTTTGTGTGCTGGCAAAATAATAAGCAAACATATATGTTCATTTCAATATGCTGATATATATCTTTAATGAATTCTCTTGATTTTACTAATTATTTTTTAAAAGAAGAAAACTGCTTTGAATCAAAAGTATTACAAAGTAATTAAAGTAATTTCCAATATATAGGAAACCAGTTGCCTTGATTGGAACAAAATTGGAAAAATGGAACTTGCCTTGATTGGAACAAAAATGGAAAAAACAAATGACTTGACAAAACCGAGTTTATTTCCAATAACAGTGCAATTAATTAAGGTAAACTATAGTTAAAAGTAAAGAAAGGTTTACCGGGGCCAGGATTGGGTTTGTAAAAAGTCCTATATTAAGTTGGAGTCGGGGCCTCAGTCACTTACTAACTCAACTAGCATTATCTGACTTGCTTGCAACTTGTTTTAAATATACCAAAACTCATCCCCAGTAGCAAAATCACGTTGCCCCCATAGATTGTTACTGAATAAGGATAAATGTTCCTTTTATGTCTTAACTCTATCCTTTTAACTTTGATTTGTTAATTTGTCAAGTATGACTCACTGAATAATACAATTGATTGTAAAATGATTATTTATGTCAGGACTTCAATTGTATCATGAACTAAATCAGGGCTCTCTTCAATTAAAATTTAATCAATGTTCTCAACCTATTTGAATTTCTCCTAATTTATGGATGATTAGATGGAATGGCATTATGATCCCCATTCAAGCTTTTGAATATGAAAATATTTTTATGATAACTTGATGTAGAGTTTAAGTTAGTTTAGTAGATATTAAAACATAATTTTTTATGTTATATTATAAATTATTTTAATAAGATTTATAATATATTTTTAATAAGTATAATTTTATTATTGTAAACTGTCTACTCAGTTTTTACATTAACCGAAGTATCTTCTGCCTATTTATATGCTCTTTAATTGGAGGTCTGTAATCTTAAGGACTAATTTTGTCTATTCTGAAGTGTCCATGCTGGAGTTCATGTTTTACCAAAAACTTCTTGTTATTCTAAGTTTTTGCAAATGTTACAAAAAATAAAGTCTGCCTTAAGTATTTAATTTATTACAATTATTTATACTTTAGCATTAAGCATACAATTGAATGTTTATTGGTAGGTTTATATATAACTTTTTTTAGGTTATTTTTAAAAAGTAATTTTACCCACTTCATTAAAAAATATTATTTAAAAGTAGCGCACTAAACAGCATTGAAACCATATCTGTTTGAAACCCAATATAAAAATATAATTCAAGTAAAACATGTCTAACATTAAAAAAACCAAACAGCAAAACATTTTTGAAAAACCTTCAAGTATAATTTGAAAGTTTTTCAACAATCTTTTACTGTTTACAACATTTAAATCAATTACAAGTATTGCAGAAGCAGGAAAGAAACCAACAACTTTACAATAAGATTGTAGTGAGATCATCAAGTAGGTCAGCAATTGATGTTTTAAACTACTTTGGATAATTAAATGCCATAGAGATACAATGTTGTCATTGTAACAAAAGGTTTTTCAATCAATATACCGATTACGTACATTATGTAACAGAAAGTGACATCATGTAGCATTACATACATTATTTAACAGAATGCATTATAAATAAAAAAAAAATTATTATCTGTCTACAAGATCAACAATCAATAAAAACATTGAAAAAGAAATTAAAAAGATGTCTCCAGAAAAGAGACTTGCTTTTGTATTAAATTATGGTTTTACTAAAACTCAGTACAAGGCGATAAGATTGGAAAGTAAAGAGAGAGGTGCAGATATTTATTCGCTTTACAGCAGTATTTTGGAATCTAATAAAAGGTGCAGACCAAATAATATGCACTTCTCTGACAAAGAGGCAAATATGCCATTACAAAATCTTCTAATAAAATTTGTTCAAAGAATAATAGAATCACAAGAGACATAAATTATATCTAAAATTACTAATAAAGAAAAGGACTCAGTTGAGTTGGTTTTTGTTCTAAATTGGGGATTTGATGGAACCATTTTCTTATTTCAATCAAAAGTTCGATGAGTAACTTAAAAGTTTATTTGACGATACGCTTTTTTCTGTTGCAATTGTACCCTTAATACTTCAAACATATGACTGGGATGTGTTTTGAGCAAACCCAACTCCTAATTCTGTTAGATTTTGCAGACCAATGATCGTAAAGTATGCTATAGAAAGTAAAAAACTTATTCTGAAAACAAAATTTTTTGTTGAACTTTTTGATATTATAATATGGCTACCAAATGGAAAAGTTCTTAATATTAAAAGCTCTTTATTTTTAAAAGCCATCGACGGAAAATGTTTTAGCGGAAATCATTGAAACACCGTCTTATCATTGTGTCCACTTTGCAAAGCAACACCTACTGAAATTAGTCATATTGAAAACTACGCAAACAAATTATTTAACACTGAGAAAGCATTTTTACTATTTGGAATAAGTCCACTTCATTACTGGATCTGTTTCATAGAAGATCTCCTTCATTTGTCGTACAAATTGGATGTTAAGCAATGGCAGGCAAAAGGAAAAATAAATAAAGGTTATGTAAAAGCTAGAAAAAGTCTTATACAAAAAAAGATTATGGGGAAAATTTAATTTACATGTAGACAAACTCCATCCCAGTGGCTCTGGTTCATCTAACAATAGAAATACTGCTTGGTGAGCTTTTTCTGATCCAATATTATTTTCAGAAATTTTGGATACAGATATAAATCTTATTGTCCATATAAGAACAATATTAATATATATATATAGATATATATATATATATATATATATATATATATATATATATATATATATATATATATATATATATATATATATATATATATATATATATATATATATATATATATATATGTTTGTCTTGTCAAATTCCTATTGATCCAATCAAATTTGAAAATTATTGTCTACAAACAGTTTTAATTATCAATGAGAAATATTCATTGTATAAAATTCCTACTTGTGTTTATAAAGTTTTAGGTCATGGAGCTCAAATCATGGCGTAATCAACTTTCTCAGTTGGAACTTTTGGCGAAAATGCTGGAGAATGTCTTCACAAATGTCATAGAAAATGCTGGAGAATGTCTTCACAAATTTCATAGAAAATGCTGGAGAATGTCTTCACAAATGTCATAGAAAATGCTGGAGAATGTCTTCACAAATGTCATAGAAAAGAATCATGCAAGAAAAACCTCAAGAATTAACAACTTAACTCATGTTTTTTGTCAAAGTTTAGAAAAATCAGATCCTTTTATTTCCCATATTGTTTTGAAAAGACGTTTGAAGTCTGTATGTAAATTAGTACAACCAGAAGCGGTGTTTACTTTTACTGATTGAAAATTCAATAAGAAGTAAAGATGTTAATGAAGAGGTTTTTATCTGAACTAATTGATGTTTATCGACAATTAGATTGCGTTGATATAGAAGCCGATAGCAGTTTATCTGATAATGAATAAATACTCAGCTATAACTATGAAATTTACTTTTTATTTAAATAATTCGAAATTTTTATTATTAAATAATGTGCTTCTGTTTTGCATGTTTTTTCTCATTCCGCAAGTCCTCGTTACTTGGGGAAAACCTCTTTTATATTTTTTTAAAAAATCAATTTTTTTGATTTTATTTTTAATCTAATACCTTTATTTTATGTATATTAAGGAATATATTGAAAAATAAAATTGGAGCGTGATTTTTAGCACTGAATAAAAATGACTGTCATGTTTTATGTTAAAAAAACAGGCGGGTCCTGGCAGCATTAAAACCTATATTGGATTAAAAGAAGAAGGGTTGAATTTTATCCATACATATTCAGAAACATACAGAATTTAATAAAAGTCACATTCAAGTATGCTATTATTTACTAGTATAAAAAGTTATCTTTCTCTGCATTTTTACGACATGAAATGTAATTTTATAAAATATTTTTATTAAAGTCTGAAATATTGTTTAATATTCTTCCGATTGATATATAATATATGGAAGTACACAGGCGTGGTTTAAGATATAAAACAAAAGTTTGAAATTATTGCTTTTTCAATAAATAATTGTTGTTTAAAAAAATGCAACTTTGAGCATCTGCGGGGAAGCGCCAATGGTCTGAAAAAAAAATTATTTCAGAACATAAAAATATGACTAATTTGCAACAATCTTGCATATTCAGAACTCTTTATATCGGATTTTCGTAAATCTGGAATTAATGCCACTTTTTGATTATTTCAAACCACTGTGTTATGGCAAAACAAAAATTAAGAATAATCTTAAATTCAATAAACAAAATACCTCGCTTTGTTTTATTGCTTATTCTGATGGCTTTGAAAGAATTGTTAATAGTGATTTACTATTTTTTCCAGGAACACTTGGTATCTTCAAATCAAATTATTTCAAAAGCTTGATAAACAAATCCAACCTCAAACAGATAAATTTTAAATGAAATAATAGAAATTATACCTTGCTTGGATTTGGAGGAAACAATATCTTTTGTTTTTCTTTATGCTCAGCTTCCTTTTCTTTGTCTTTTTTTAACTTAAAAATAAAATGTTTTACTTTAATTAAATAATCTTTTACAAAACATTAAAAATAAACAAGTAAAAATACTTTATTTTTCTACATTTTATTGTAATAACAAAACACATACACAATAGAAAGACCAAATATATTATTATTAGTAAATACTAGGTCTTAAGAGCTTATTTCTGAGAAAATCAGGCTATGCTTAAAAGTGATAACAGGGTCAAATCATTATATTTCAAACAATTTGAAAAAAACTTTGTGGGACACCATCTCTGATTTTCCTGATTTTTACATATTATTATGTACATTATGTAGATAGGTTAAATTTGAAATTTCAGACTTCCAAGTACTACGGTTCAGAAATTACAGCCTTAGAAACATGACACAGTGACCCCCCTCGATTTACAAGTGGTCAAAACAGACTACTTTAGTCTACTTTAAAAAGTCCAATTTTCAGCCATTTTGAGATGCTTGTAAATTTTTCTTAAACTTTGTTTTGATCTAATGATTAACAGCATATAAGACCATTAGACCCATCTATCTAAAAATGCAAACATTAAAAACTTGTCAAATCCATACCAAAAATGCCAGCATTTTTAAATAACCCTATTTTTCAATTATCAGTGGTTGAATGTGTTACTAGAAACCAGTGCCCTTCTAATATGCCAACTAGCCTATGTAAAAGGTGCAACTAATTATAAGTCATTTCTAAATAAAAAAGAAAGATATGGTTGGTTGTTCTCTACTTGATCTGGTTTTTATAGTAAATAGGGACACAAATAAAGGGAGCAGTAACTTTTTAGAGACCTTCATTTTGGTTCAAATGAAGGTCTCTAATATAATTTAGATATTTAGATACTTAATATTTAAAGATCTATATTAATTTCAATATGAAACCATTATTTCTTTAAACGCTATTTTATTATAGGTAATCAGTGGTCTGTATGAGGTCTGACTTCCCCCCCCCCCCACTCACTAAGGTGAGGGGGCATTGGAGGGGGTTTAGGGTGGCACCAATCAAAGGAGGGGTTTTTTTTATATAATTCCCTCAGTTTACATGGTATAAAATCCAAGTTTTATATTTTTAGATTTTAAAATGAACAGAGATAGAATGAACAGAGAAGTCACTTATAGAAATCCGAGGATGCATATCAATTTTTGATAAGGACTATATGGCATATATAATATAAATTTAACTTTGTTGAAATGAGAAGAATTTCAATTTAAAAAAATTTAATTACTAAACATTTATAACAAATATTTCAAGTTTTGATTTTTGTTAACATTCAAAGTCTTGACTGGGTATCTCCAAGAAGATGCTGTCACCCATTGCATGAATTATGTGTTGGTAAAAAATCGGCGGCTGTAAAAAGTATTTCGATAAATATGTCTACAAATGTTTTGAAACACCTAAAGTCAGAGCGCATTCTAATTTAAGTGAAAGCAAACACTGCCACTAAAAATGATTTATTTGAAGACACAACTGATTTTGATTTTGAGCCTAAAGAAATTTTACTTTCTGGGAAATTAGGTTGATGGTGCCACTTTTAATGGCAACAACTTATTAGAAGCACTCCACATCAAGCCTTTTCAGTTTCAGATAAAAAATAAAAGATATCTAAGCTCAGCAATAGAACCAAAAATAATTTACAAAAAAAATTTGAATGAGCGAAGGTACAGCTTGCAAAGAGGTTCGCTGAAGCTGTTGCCCCGGATCAGAGTGAAGACTTTATCTTAATTTTTTTAAATAGATCTATGGAAACCTCATATAGTTTTTTGAACATATTGTTTTGTATTTGATTGAACATGAAAAGTTTACTAAGAAGTTAGTTATGAATGTTTTTGGATGCACCAAATACAAGATAGACCAGGTACGAAAAATGAAGAATGCTAACATAGGTATAACTATTCCTGTCAAAAAAGAAATTGCGCGAAATAGATTAGACCAGAAAAAAGCAGAAAATTTCCTCAATTTTACATTTAAAAACAGCTTTCTTCAAGATGTTGCATATAGAGTCACAAAAATTTAATTTGACTCAAATGATGTATATAAAATATTTCGGACAGTTTTGACAGCAAAAAAGAGTCAAACAATTGCATTTTATAATAAAGTTTGCAGAAGTGAGATTTACTATCCTTTAATGGGATAGCAGTTTGCGAAAAATACTTTATGACGTTAAACCATTATAACGAAAATGTTTAGCGGAACTGGATAATATTACGACTGCAGTTATGAATGGTTTCTCGATGTTACAAGATTTATCTTTGAAGTACAAGAATATATAACTGAGTAATTTTTTTTCTGAGTAATCCTTAGTTAAACTAAAAAGATTAACATCAAATAATTCAACCGACGATGTTACTATTTATGATATTGAAATTGCTCTTTATTCATCTCTTTTTTCATTGATTATAAAAATATTTTTTGCTTGATTGTCAACAGAAAAAAACCAAAGTTTTTGCTTTTGAAAGTCTTGATAAAGAATCTGAACTTTGGTTGAATAACTATTGTCAAAAGGTTCTACCATCCAAATTCAGGGATGTTTAAAAGGAATATTTTGGAAAAAAGGAGAAGGCCACTACATGTAGATATATTCTTTACTAAAAAAAAACAGTATTTTACAGAAAAAGGTGTATTTTACATCTCTTTATAGGTGTGAGCAAATTTTATCGGAAACACTATTAATTTCCAAATTAGTTCTTCCGAAATTTAAGCATGACCATTCCGATGTTAATAAACTCTTGGCAAAATATTATAATGCTTCATTGTAACATGGCAACTTCATAATGAAAGCTCTTTTTATGTTGTGTAAAATTAACTAAATACAGCTCAAGCGATTATAACAAACCTTATCGTGGCAAGGCTTAGTGCTCAGAGAAGCTGCTGCAAAGTCATTGATTCGTAGCTTTGTAGATGCTAGTAACGACTTGATATGTGCAGAGGATATTAATACTGCTTTGCATTACGGCCATGGAATGAAAAATTCTGCTGCTGGTGTTGCCACTATAACGGGCAAAGCAAGTTGAGTGGAACTAAAAAAGCTGAAATCAGTCAGTATCATTAATATGAGTTGTTTCATAACTATATGACAATATGACGATACTATGCAGTTGTCAATCGAGTATCGATTCTTAGCAAAAAAACTTTGTTGCTATAGGCCGTCGACTGCTGCAGAAAAAGCTTTCAAAAAAAAGACATTCGTTATACACATTTAGTAACTAAAATTTGAAAAAGTTTTCTTAAAGATTTAAACAAACTAATCACAAAAAAAAAAGTTCCCAAATTTTCATGGCCACATTAACCGGATAATTGAGGTCAAAGTTTTGATTTATATAAAAAACCAAAAAAAAATAAAAACGACTTTCTTTTTTTCCTAATTATGCCCAAATAAATAATAATTTTGATTCCAAATTTAGTTTGTAAATTCTTTAAATAACTACCAAAAGTATCTTAAAATTTAAATACTATTTGATATAGGTAATCTAGGTTCTGGGCCTTTTTATTTTTGATCTCTTTTCTTAGGATTTGCCATATGCCATTTTTATGCAATGTTTTAAAAGAGGACTGTAATTAAAACAGAAATATTATTGTTAATTCATTATATATACTACTGCCACTGATGTTTATCTTGCAGTTCAAAATCAAAAAATGTTAAATAACAAATGACTTTTATTACAATTTATTAATCTAATCTAAGTTGCTATCATTATCAGACTCATATGGTTCATCTTATTGGTTGTCATCATCCACTTCTTGATGGTTATCACCATAATTTATATTTGCAAAGATCTGGGCAAACTACACAGGCTTTATAACAAAAATAACTTTTAGTAGAACAATCACGGCAATAATAGTGAACAAAATCAAGCGCCGAATCTGGTGCAGCAGGATTATAACCAAGATATGGGAATTAAACCTTGAGCATTAAACCTACCATTCCCAAAAGGACTTGGTGAGTTATTCACTGCTACATGTGATCGTTTTCTGATAAAAGCTTTATAATTAGCTCTATTAATATGTAGAACAAGCGAATCTTTATTTGGTTAAAATGCTTCCTTGCTGAATTTACCAGACTTAAGCGGAATTAGCTGATTCTTCTTGTTCAGCCCCGTATAAGTCACAGACATATGTTTCCAGTATATTTACTAGTTCATCAGATGGTGGTACTGAATCACCTAAAGTTTTAAGAGCATCTAAGTACTTTGCTTTCTTCCGTAGGTACACCGTAGCGGAAATAATTTACTTGAAAAAAAATGCTCACCAGAAACGGTTTGCATTTTTGAAACCACGATACTTTGAACAGGGTTAAAGTGCAGGTTATGAATTTTTTGTGTTTAAGATAGGTAACTTTTAGAGATGGTGCAAACTTTAAAATTTGTAATATTGATACTGGTATCAAATAAAAATGTTTTAGAAAAAAATACAGTAATAGGAGCCTAGGAACAATATAGGGGAGACCGGGGCTAGTTGGCCGCAGGGGTAAGTTGACGAATTGCGTTTATCTTTAAAGCCTTTCATCAGAAAGTGATAAAAATTACACAGAATCTTCCTAATTGACTGTTTCATCATTCAATGTAGTATTGTCAGGATTCGCGCATGCGCATGGGAGATATTAAGATTTAAGTGTTTTTTGGACAAAAACGTAACTTTTGAAACATCGCTTCCTTTTTACTTTACAAAGAAAATAGTTAGTCAAATGGAAAAAAAATTATTGTAAAAGTTCTAGCCACAATTGGTTTACTATATTCAGTTTGACTTTTTTTAAAAGTTGCCGTTTTTCAGGATCTATAGACTGTTTATTGAAAAAAAAGCCTTCGGGGTAAGTTGACAAAATTTTTACGGGGTAAGTTGGCTCATAGCATTTACTATGGAGAAAAATATTTATTTTTATAAAAATAATTTTTTTAATTTTTTTAATTTTTAACAATATTGAAAAAACTTATTCTTACAAAAAAATTATAAAAATTTTTTTTTTAGGTTTTTTGTAACAGGTAAAAAGAGGGCTGCTGTTTTGGCTGTTATACGTACTAATATTTAGCACAAGCTAAAAATAATATCAAATTATTAGCTTAAATTGTTGCCAAAATTAATAGGTAAAAAATTTCTATTAATTTTGCACTTAATAGTACATTAATAATCACGTTTATAGTTTGCGTCAACTTACCCCGTGGTGGGGTAAGTTGGCGCAATTTTTTTTTTTTTTTTGAGGGCCCCGTAAGGCCCCAAGAATTTTTTTTTGTAAATCCATGAAACTTTTATAAGTTACCCAAGTTCATACGCTTTGAGACTACACTTTAATATTTTCAAAAAAGTGTGCTATTAGGGCTACAGAGCTCATAGAGTAAAAACCGAGCCAACTAGCCCCGGTCTCCCCTACACCTGAAAAATCGGGACCAACTGTCACAACTGTCCCAAAATAACTTTTTTTTTTGTAGTTTCTTGAAATTCATCGGAAAAATTAATTTATCTAAAAAAAATTTCTTATCGTTTTTTTTTTTTTTTTTTTTTTTTTTTCTCTTCTCTTCTACAGGTATACCATATAGAATATACATTTATTATCGTGATAAATATGAAAATTTATATACAAAATTATTACGTATCAGAATGATAAAAATACATTAATCAAATATTAAATATTATAGTATTGCCAGGGCCGGCGCGAGTAGGTGTCACGTGGGGGTACCATTACAACTTTTGCCGACTAAAAAAAAAAAAAAAGTCCTCGTTTTCGACAATTTGCCGACAGTCATGACGACATTTGCCGACTGTCTAAATTACTGACTAACCTATATCGAAAAGGTCGACCTTTGCCGACTAACTAGTCAAAAAGAGTCAAATTTGCCGACTAAAAATCATTGGTGGGGGGGGTGTCACACCCCCTACACCCCTTTATCGCGCCGGCCTTGAGTATTGCAAACTTTAATATAAATTCTGGTATAATAACTATTTTATATATATATATATATATATATATATATATATATATATATATATATATATATATATATATATATATTTATATATATATATTTATATATATATATATATATATATATATATATATATATATATATATATATATATATATATATATATAAACACTCGTACACTAAGTTTAACATAAGCATCTTTGTACTCATAAATGGTTGACTCACATTCAAGTAACAAACTAGAACTAAAGACATACAACTTTAACAGATTTTAAATGTTTAAAGAAATTAACTATAGAAATGATATTTTTATTTTTTTCCGGTTTAGAAGATTTTATTAATTCTTTTAACACATGAATATTTTTTAGTAGTTTTAAACATTCTTCACCTTTAAATTTCAACCATGCAGCTTAGGCCTTTTAAAACCTAAAACTTGGTTCTACTGGTTTGCCAATAAAGTATCACCCACAGATTGCAAATATTTTTCAAGATTATCATAAATTCTGTTTGTATTTCCACAAAGGAGATAAAGTTCCATTGAAGCAAGGATTTTAATAACTTTTAAGTCTTCAGGAAGATTAACTAGTGGAAGGTTAACGCAATAAATATAGGATGCAGCTAAAAATCTTGGATTTTTTGTAATCTTTACTGGCAGCTTTGTAAACAATAGAATATAATCTTTTGAAAGTTTTGTCTCCTTTATTATTGCCTCAACAATTCCTTTATTTATTTACAATAAAAACAAATTAATTCCAATAAAAACTTCTCTATAACTTTATCATTACATTTTTTTAAATACGCTTTATCCTTAAATTTTTTAAATACGGACATTATTTGTCGACTGATGTTATGAGAAACTATTGTAATCTAAAAAAAATCATATAAATTGAAAAACTTTATTAAAAAACATATTTGCATACATTAACTTCTGTTCGGAGAATCCCTCATTCGGGTGCTACAACATGGCACATTTTTACACCAAGAATTACAAAAACATATATTTATTAAAACAAGATATAAAAATTTACTTTTGCTAAAAGGTAAAAACTAATAAAATTGCTAGATATGATTATAAAAATTTTATATATATTAGATGCATTTTCCATTATATTTGAATCCATATAATATAAAGATATATATTGAAAAGTATATATATGTATGTATATATATATATATATATATATATATATATATATATATATATATATATATATATATATATATATATATATATATATATATATATATATATATATATATATATATATATATATATATATATATATATATATATATATATATATATATATATATACATTTCATATGCGCTTTTTTGTATACATTTGTACCGATATACATATATATATATATATATATATATATATATATATATATATATATATATATATATATATATATATATATATATATATATATATATATATATATATATCAATATCATTATGAGATTTTAATTTATAAAAAAATATAATAATAAAAAATATAATAAAGAAATATCATTATGAGATTTTAATTTATAAAAAGCAACAAAAAAATGTTTTTATTGAAGAGGTATAAAATAAATATACTTTGTGATGTGCATAGGAATTAAATTGCTTTATTTATATTACGAAAGAATTTTACTTTTAATTATTAGAAATTTATTTCTTAATTTAATTAAAATATTTAAAAAAGCATTAATAATTTATTTCTTTAACAACTTAAGAAATATGTTATTTAAAACTTTGATATAATCATTAGGTCAGCAGATTGTTGCTGTAAAACTAATAGCATAGAGATTTAATGCTGCTCTAATATCGTTGCATTAGCTTCAATCAAAGTATTTTATCTTTTTATGTATTTTTGTTCTAGGTGTCTCAAGAAGACCTTACAATCTTGTAACAGAGGAGGAGCATTTAACTAAAAGTTCTTGCCTTCTTCCATACCAATGGCGCGGAATATGCCCAGAGCTCGCTTCAAACCATGGATCATTTGCTTTTAAAGCAAGCCTTCACTATAGCGTATTTTACATGCGCGATGGCGTAATAGTTAATTTTGACTTCTTACCACTTACTCCATGGCGTAGTGGTTCCTTTTTGAGCAACTATGGTGTGCCACGGCTGCTCAAAAAACAAAACAGTCTCTAATTGGTTTCTAATTAGAATGTTTGATATTTTCATGCACATCAGGGCATGAAATATCGACCCATGATGAGCAGATTACTTGTCAGATTACATGGATATCACAGAATGAATATTCTGTTTTTTCCATGAATTTATCGTTCATTAGCTTGAAGTGAATATCTTAAAAGTTGTGCATTGTCATTTCATTTAACAGTTTCAGTTTAAAAGTGAAATTGTAAAAACTTTATGGAAGGTATTTCGCATCTTGATAGCTTCAAGTAGTCTTCTAAAAATACTTTAGACTTTCTCGACCAAATATATTCAAAGGATCTATACGAATCTATATACATTTTATTTTGAATATTTAACGCAATGTCAATACCTGTTGCAGAAGGTGAACGACCTTCAAATAAACTAAAATGGATTTAAGCCTACTATATACAATTTTTAAAATGGTTGTAAGCCTACTATATACAATTTTTGGATATAGTAGGCCTTCAAGTAAAAAAGCAAAAAAATAGTGTTTTTAATATTAAATTCAGATTATTAAGTGCATTTTTCAGATTATTAAGTGCATGATTCAGTTATTATGTGCATTTTTCCGTTAACCAATCATTCACATTCTTTAGAAGTATTGTTTTTAAAAAGTACTATTTTCAAGATTTTCAAAAAATTTGTATTAAAATACATTACAAAATTTAAAAATTATTTTGATAAGGCACCAAAATTTTTTTTACCGAAATGAATTATGAAAATGAATTAAAACAATTGTCGCTGTTTGTGGATTTCAATATCTGAATAAAGGGTAAGGCGGAACAATGAACTTCTGAACAAGAAACTAGAGGTTCGATTCCTTCCAATCGCGGCTACTTTTTTTTTAATTTGTTGCGTATTGGACAAATATGAATTTAATTATTTGAGCATAATAACTTTTTTTTGTGGTTTTACGCGCAGGCATAAATTTTCTATAAAGTATAAATTTTATTATTTGAAACACAATTATTTAAAATGAGGTTAAATGCTGCTGAACGAGAATCTTTTTGAAAGCGAATCAAAATGTTTTTTGTATATAAACCTAATATAAAAAAAGAAAATCGTTTTCCTAAAAAGACTTAAAACTAATTAAGCTTTTTCTGATAGAAAGCACCCTGGTCTTCCAACATTCTGGACTAAAGAAATGACAGCCGAATTAAGGAGACTTGTCAACAATCGAAATAGGGTCAGTCAGAGAAAAATAGGTTTTAAATTCGGTGTAAATCAATTGACACTGGTCGTTGGTTAAAAAAATGAATATTAAATATAGAAAACGTGAAAAGACTCTAAAATAACCTTATCTGACCTTGGTATGTTCGAAAATAATTTCGCGCCAATATTGGGGATATAATACTGGCCAATATTGGTGTAATATTGTTTTTAATGTTTAACTTGTTCTATCTAATATGTAAAATAAATACAAAAAAAAATTATATATAAATAAATACAATGTTTTATGTAATATAATTTATATATTATATTACATAAAACATTTATCTACATATAATATTGGCCAGTATTATATCTCCAATATTGGAGCGATATTATTTACAATATTGTGCCAATATTGTAAACGATATCGCGCCAATATTGTAATGTCAACATTTTGCTAATATTGGCCAATATTGAATTTACAATATTGGCGCAATATTGTACCACCAATATTGGCCAATATTGAATTTACAATATTGGCGCAATGTTGTACCGCCAATATTGGCCAATATTGGCAAAATGTTGACATTGCAATATTGGCGCGATATAGTTTACAATATTGCGCCAATATTGTAAACAATATCGCGCCAATATTGCGCCAATATTGTTTGCTACTTGGGATTGTTTCGCTCTTCCAAGGCTGTAGCAACTAACTCATCAATCTATATTAATAAATGTTTAGAAAAACGACTTCTTCCATTCATTCACCGGTATCATGGAGAACTATTTATTTTGGCTAGATTTAGCAAGTTCTGATTATTCTAAAGGTTCTCTAAACTGGATGGACCAATATGGCTATTACGTTGATAATGAATCCAATTCCCCTAATGCGCCTCAAGCACGACCGATTGAAAACTTTTGGACACCTTTGGTACAGAAGGTTTACAAGAGAGATTGGCAAGCTTCAACAGAGCAAGTTTTGATTGATCGAATTAAATTAAAACTGCAAGAAATCGATTTAAATTTTTTACAGTCGCTCATGAAAGGTGTCAGAACGAAATTGAGATCAATTGCAGATGGCGGTGTATATTCATATAAAAACTTATTTTTATTAGAAGTTTAATACTTTCTTTTAAAAAGATATAATAATAGTTTTTTTTTCATTTATAAATAAGTTATTGATATTTTTATTTTGTCTGATAACTTACGCATCACCAGTTAGTATCTGATTTTAAATGTTTCTTTTAAAGTAAGCTGAGTTTATCACTAATCGGATATTGAAAACAATAAATAGTAACAATTATTACTATATATATTTATTAACAATTCATTTTTAAACTGATCTTGAGTAGTTTTTTTATATATTTTTATTCAATTTTTAATTTTATTTTGGCTAATCATTACAAAATTAATTTACTTACTTTTAAAAATAGTTTTTAAAAGATGTGTTTAGAAATTAAAAAAAGACAAAAAAAAAATAAAAATACCTAAAAAAAAATAAAAATACCTAATTTTAATTGCGGGCACACTTTTTATTGAACTATATGCCTTGTACAACTAGTATGAATTTTAAGACCGGAGTGGTCATTATTCATATACATTAGAGGCGATTTTACGCGGGGCTGGGAGAAGGAAGGAGGGGGTGTTACACCCTCTTCCCCAAAGAAGATGATTTTTAAGTTATAGTTGGTTTTTTTACGAATTAGTCGGTTTGTCAAGTATTTGACATAATTCAGTGCCCTCATTTTATTCGTAGAATCTGAGAAACTATGAGAATGTATACAAAACTACGATTCGTAGACAATCTGTAAAGGCTCTTGATTTCGAGTTTTAAAAAGTTCCTAATTTTAAAAAATTTCAAGCTTTAATTTTATATTTATGCTTGAGATCCAGGAACAACAACAAAAATTGAAGTTAACAAATTTATTTCTTGTTCGACGCTTTTCAGCGAACATGTTTATTTTGCGCGCAATAACAGACCTTTAAATATACCATTTAATATATAAATTAGGTGACACGGATAAATAAAATTTAAATTGTTATAATATCTTTTTTAAAGCTTTTAAAAAGCATTTTCTATTCTTATTATTTCGTAGGGGAGAACCTTAATGAATGGGACAGTTTTCGTAAAATGCATTTTTTGAGGTTGATAAATTTGTTTAAAAATCGCTTTGAAAATAGTTTGATAACTGTTAACTCTCGTACTATGATAAACAAAAACAAAAAAATTGATTCCGCATATGGGTATTGGTAAAAAGAGAGTTTAATAAGACCATGGCATTTGTCCCATTCATTAAGAACTACTCATTGAATGGGACAAATAAAATTATTGAATGGGACAAATCTAAAAAATTAATAAAAGAAGAGAGGTCCTAAGTAACTTTCAAGCCAGTCAAGCAGTAAGGGTAGTTTCTACCATTAGGGAACCCGAAAAAGCTATAAATATGGTCGAATGTCTGCATATATTGACAAACCTAAAATAGTTTTATTAAAAAATATATGTATATTAAAATTAAATTAAAAACACGAATAACTGTTTTTAGTAAAACAAAAAGCGTTTTTTAAATGCTTGGATATAATTCCCAGTAATGACACATTTCCAATAGGGAAATGAGTCATTGCCTGCATCTTCCCTATGCTAAATTATAAATAAACAACTTAATACCATATAAAGTATCTAGTTTACTTTCAAAAAACGAAATAACAAAGCATCTTATTAGATATTTAAAAAATTCATTGTATTTATGTTTAACCAAAATATAAAAATCAACAATTATTGCTTGTTGCAAAGTACATGAAATAAAAACCATCAAAGAAAGTGTAGAAGATATCAACAGTCAACTTCACATAGTTCACATTCATAATAACGCTTCTTGCTGTTATTATTAAAATTACCACATATCCACCATTGACAAGTAAAACACTGAATCCAAGCAGGCCCAACGAAATTTTTCCAGTTACATTTGCATATTTTGCAAGTATTTTGTTGTTGTTGGTTTACGGGTGCATTTTTTACAGATGACACAATTAAAAAATCTGCATCAAAGATTTCTGTTTCTTTCCCTCTTTTGAGGTCAATTTTTCTTTTTAGATTTTGTGTGGTAATTTTACCAGTTTCAAAAATGTTCTTCTTATTTACTGTCTTTTCTGGAGTTTTAGTTAATATAGTACTTTTACCCTGCTTTCTTCTTTTTTTAGAATCTTTTCTTGGGGGTGCTTTAGGGTACGGATGAATGGATTCTGGACTAACTATTTTGACTGATGATTCTGAAGAATCAACTTGTTTATTTATTTCATATGATTGTTGATTATCTGGTTGTTTAATTTCTGGTTGCTTGACAAGAAGAGGTCTGTCACTAACACTAGATGATATGAAATCACTTTCCCCAAATATTTGTCTATTGAGTGGATAGATCCCACATTTAGAAAACCCACTGCAAACATTTTTTATTGTGAACGACATATTATATGCTTTGCATGCTAGCTGAGGTAAATTATATATGTTAATAATTCTCCCTGGATTGGAGGCCAACCATTCATTCTGAGCCAATCTAAAATAAGATTTAAAAGGACCAAACACCGAAACATCCAAAGGCTGCAATCTATGACTGCAGTGTGGTGGAAATGTTAATAAAATCAAAGAGTTTTCTTTTGCAAATGTTATTGTTTCAAATGAAATGTGGCTTTCGTGGTTGTCCATTAATAACAGCACTGGATGCTCCACAGATGGCTTAGCATGGGAAACAAAGTGCTTCATTGCAACTAAAAAGTTCTCACTTGTCATCCAACCACTTTTGTTACACAGCCCTAAGCTTCCTGTTGGGGCTCCACATATCATAAAATCCTTGTAATTTACTCTCGGAAATATAAATACAGGTGGAACTGTATTACCCATAGCATTCACAAAAGCTAACATTGTCACCAATGAACCTCTTTCTGCTGAAACAGCTTGTGAAACCCTTTTAGTTCCACGAGTTGAAATAATCTTTGGAGGATCTGTTACTGTTAATAATCCTGTCTCATCTGCGTTAAAAATACATTCTGGTTTGAATTTATATTTTAATTGAACTTCTAACAAGTTATCAAAAAACATTGACACCGTATGTTCATTAAAAGCAGTTGCACGAGCAAGACTAACTTTTTCTGGCTTACGTATAAGGCCGTGCGGTTAACCGAACCGAACCGTTCTTTCGGTGAAAACCGAAACAAAAAAACCGAATCGAACCGAACCGATCTAATTATTTAAATCAAAATAAAAACCGAACCGTAACTGAAAAAACTTTTAAAAACCGATTTAAAATTTTAAAATTTCAAAAACATTATTTGACATCAAATTTTTAAATAAAATTTAAGAAATTTCAAACCGCAGAAAAGCAAAGTTAAAAAGGGAACAATGAAAAATAAACATAATAAAATAGCTTGCCGTGAAATTAGAACTAATGTTGCGGACCATGATGGAGTAAGATTTTTTAAGGGTTGGATATCAATATCGTGTAGTATAAGCTTTTTCTAAAAAGATGTATTTTTTTAATCTTATTTAAATTTCTAATATTGTTTATAATATTTATCTTATAATATTATTATTTTGGAAACCTCGTTTTCTAAACTGTTTTCATTGTATAAATAATAAAACTGATATAATCAAAATAATTTGTTGTTTAAATATTATTAATGCCTTTAGGAGCATGCAAGGCGTAAAATAGTTTAATATTTGCATTGTAACTAATAATGTTCTAAAAAATAATTAAAATACATTTTAAGGATTTTGAAAAATTATTAGTTAAATTTATTTATATTGAACTATGTTTATGTTTATTATACGGTTTGGTTGTCTTACTAATCATTTTTATTTTATTTGCATTAAAGATGCCGAAAGAAAGTGATATTTGGAAATTTTTTGAAAAGTCAAGTAAATTTGAAGCCAAATGTAAAATTTGCTTTAAATCTTACAAAATCAACTGTGGCAGTACTTCAACAATAACCAGCCACGTCAAAACTAAACATGAAGCATCTTGGAAAGAACATCTTTTGAAAACTACAGAGATACTTAATAAACAAAAATTTAAAGAAAAGGAGACAAAAACAACTACAATTGAAAGTTGCATTATAAAAAACCAAAAATATGGGTTAAATGATCCAAAGCAATTAAAGTTTGACCTAGATTTAACAAAATTTATTTGCAAGCTTGGTCTACCTTTTGAAATTTTAGACAATGAAGGAGCACAAGAGTTTATTGATGAAGTAAATAGCAAGTTTACTGTCAAATCTGCATCAACATTTAGACGTCAAAAGCTTCCTATGTTGTATGAAAAGGTAAAGGAGGGTTTGCAAATAAAATTTCTCAAAGACTTTCCAGAAGTAACTGGAAGTTTTACAACAGATCTCTGGACAAGTCGGAACAATGATTCTTACATGAGTCTTACAATTCACTACATTAGTTCAGACTTTAGTTTAGTAAGTTTTCTCATTGCTTGCACACCATTTACTGGTAGACACACTCGGGTTGCAATTGCAGTAAACCTGGACGCTTTTATTGCTAATTTAAACTTAAATGAAGAAGTCCATCGAGCCTGCGTTAATGACAATGGGAGCAACATTGTTTTAGCTGCTAAAGAAAGTGATGAAATTAATTCTGAATTGCGCTGCAATGATCACACAATCCAGCTAGTTATTTTAAAAGCAATCAAAAATTCAATTGAACTTTCTAAAGCAATAAAAAACTGTACAGATTTAGCATCACACACACATAGAAGTGCTCTCTCTACGACCAAGCTTCAAGATGCTTGTGAAGAACTTGGAATTAAGCCCAGGAAATTGATTGTTCCATGTACAACTCGATGGAATTCTGATTACATGTGCATTAAGTCAGTCCTTGAAGTCAAAGATGCAATCAAAACACTTGCAAAAACCAATGATGAGTTTGAAAGGTCATGTCCCTCAGATGATCAATGGAAGACATTAGAATACAGCATTCCATTTCTTGAAAAAATATACAACATTTCAGTAACTTTATCAGCTGATAAAAGACCAACAATCCAAGATGTGATACCTGAATTATATTCCTTGCACCAAGAGCTTCTTTCCCATCAACATCACAAACATAAACCAACAAGAACATTTATAAAAATGCTGATTTGTGAACTTCAGGAACGATATCCTCTTAACGGTGCTGAGCAGTTGATTAATTGTTTTGCAAATTTTTTAGATCCACGTTACAAAGGCCTGCATTTAATTGAATATAAAAAATGTGATGAAATAAAAGAAACAATATTGACTCAGGAAAAAGAGAAAAAACATGAAAAAGCTTCAATGAGTAGCAGCAAAACAGACAATGAAAGTAATGAAAATGTTAAAGTTAATCACCATGAACTGCTTAGAAAAAGACTGAAACAAGATATTTTAGCACGCAGTGCTTCAACGATGACTAAATTGGGTTTAGAAATTGATCATTATTTAGCAGCCGAAACAGCTGAAGAAACGACAGATATTTTAGAGTGGTGGAAAACTATGAAGTTGCAGTACCCAATTTTATCAAACTATGCACGAAAATATCTTTGTATACCAGCAACTTCTGCAACTTCAGAGAGGGTTTTTTCTAGTGCTGGTAACGTTGTCACTGCCAGAAGAACTATGTTGGTTGAGAATGTTGAAAAAATGGTTTATATAAAAGAAAATATTAAGAAAATAAAAATTAATTTTTAGTTTTTTTTGGTAAAAATCTGTAAGTCTAAATTTATTTAATAAATGACCTCTAAAACTTTGTTTTTTTTTAACCGAAACCGAACCGAACCGATCAAAAATAAATTTAAACTGAACCGAAAAAAACCGAATTGTTAGTTTAATTTTTAAAACCGAATCGAAAAAAACCGAACCGAAAAAAACCTTAACCGCGTGGCCTTACTTACGTAGTGATAATTTTGGATGTCGTATCAAAAAACTTTCCAACCATTGCTTTCCTGCCATTTTATTTTGGTGCAATGACTCTGGAATACTGTTAGAATTTAATGCAATTCCGTACTTGTAGGCTAATTGCCTAGTTCGTAATTTAGTTAAACCATAGCACATATTTGAAGACGTTTGCAAATAATCTGCAATAGGACTTTCCTCAGACACATGAAATATTTTTCTATTTCCAATGTTTACAATGTGTTTATAGTCTGGCAGCTTTTGACATCTTGCCATTTTAACAGCTCTACCTACTGCAGATTTTGATAAACTATACATTTCAGCTGCATCTCGTATGGACATACCCTTAAGAACTTACTTTTTACTGCATCTTCTAAAGAGTTTTTACGTATTAATTTTGTGTTTGGTTTCATCTAAAATAAAATTTGAAACTTCACAAAAAACCAAATATATGCCATATGCAAATATTTAAATACAAACATGAAATATATAATTAAAATACACACAGATATACACACACATATATATGTATGTATATGTATGATACATATACATACATACATTATATGATATAAATACATATGTGTGTGTGTGTAAATAGATATACATAAATGTATATAAATACAATAAATAAATACAAAAAAATAATTATAAGTATATATATATATATATACATATATATATGTATATATATATATATATATATATATATATATATATATATATATATATATATATATATATATATATATATATATATATATATATATATATATATATATATATATATATATAATATTTGCCGTCTTTTTAATACTCTGTTATCAACAACATATCTAATTAAACATTTATCCATATTTATACATATTACAAATATCATACATCAACATATCTAATTAAACATTTATACATATTATAAATATCATACATCAACATATCTAATTAAATATTTAAAATTAATTTCATTTAATAAACTATTGATCAACTCAACTTTAAAGAATACTAAAGAAAAGATTTAGTTCTATGAACACAATTTTGAATTTTAGCTAAAGCATTGGTCACACTTATTTAGAACCACATTTTAACATCAAATTAAAACGTATTTAAAAATAAAATTATGTGTGACCATAACTAAGTTGCCGAAATATATTTTTATATATTTCGGCAACTTAGTTATGTCTATAACTAAGTTGCCGAAATATATAAAAATATATTTCGGCAACTTAGTTATGGTCACACATAATTTTTTTTTTAAATACGTTTTAAGTTGATGTTAAAATGTGGTTCTAAATCTGTCTATATCCACAAATGACAGGACAGGTTAAAAACAGTAATACCTAAACAAAAATACTTTACAAATTTAAAAAGTAGAGACATTTGGGTGTTGAAAATTGGAGTTTCATTTTCCTTAACTTTAGTAATCGCTGCAAAATCAGACACAGAAAATTGATTTTAAAAATTACTTATTGTTCTTCAAAACACAATAACATCCAATGCCATTACGTTTAGACCATAATAGAAATAAAGATTTGGTCTGTTGAATCGTTGTGTCAAACACTTATTACCACAGGAGTTTGGATAGCCAATCGTAGATGCTTCTATGCAAATTTGATTTTGTCCCATTCAATAATTGTCCCATTCATTAAGGTTCTCCCCTACTTCCGTACTGCGATATACAAAAACTTGACTCTTTATTGAGGCTTTTCATTTTGATTGTGAACTGTATCTTTGAACCACATGAGCTTGAAATATTAGAAAACCGAAAGTATCATTTATATTTCTGTCAAATGTGCTTGGGGGTTGTCCATAAATTATGCCACGCAACGCAGCTAGCACACTTACGTTGGGCCAATGTATGTAAAAACATCGCGAACAACGGCTATTTTCTCCGATGCAAATACAAAGTTGATCCAATCTTAGTTTTATTGTATTTATGTTAATGAAAACTATAATAATGACGTGATTAAAAATAGTTAGCAAAATATCCAATGTATATGGATCAACGTTGAGAAGACGAAGACGGACATAAATAAATGGCGTCCAATCTCTCTTTTAAATACAGACTATAAAATCATAACAAAAATATTCGCAAATAGGCTAAAAAAGGTGCTACCCTTGATTATAAACGAAAATCAAACGGCATGCGTTCCACATAGAACCATTTATTACAATTAATTATACATTAGAGATATCATAAGAATATCCAACAAAAATCAATTAGATACATTTATAATATCGATTGATATATAATGGAGTAGATAGAAACTATTTATACGATACTATATCTTTTTTTCGTTTTAAATAGTTTTTATAAACTATATTAAAACGCTATATTATGATAAAAGCGCGCAAATAAAAATAAATGGATTTTTATCTGAAAAAGTTGAAATAAACAGAGGAGTAAGGCAGGGTTGCCTTCTTTTGATGATCCTATATATCATACAGGCCGAAATTTTCTCCGGTTACGTAAGAGCAAATAAAAATATTAAAGAGATAACCGTGAACCAAAATGAAACTAAAATCCAGCAATACGCTGACGATACTAATTTCTACTTAACAGGCGATAAGTCTATCGAAAAACTCGGTAAAGCTCTAGAGCTCAACGAAAGAGCTAGTGGAGCCAAATTAAATGTATCAAAATGCCAAGGTCTGTGGCTCGGTAAAAATAAATCAAAAAATAAAGAAAATTTTTTAAATTTCAATTGGGAAGATTATACCCTTAAAAGTTTAGGTATTTACTTCTCAAATCGAGACACTTTAACTAACATTAAACAATGGAATGAAAGCATATCTATAATTCAAAAAAAAAATAAGCGATGGCAAATGTTTAACTTATCCTTTATAGGTAAAAGAGTTGTTATAAATTAAGCGCTCTTAAGTAACCTTTGGCATTTAGCTTTCACGCTACCAATACAAACGATAAAATCATCAAATATATTGAAAAAATGGTTGAGAACTTCCTTTGGGGCAATAGCTCCATTAAAACAAACCAAAAAATCTCCAAACTCCCTATTAATCTAGAAAGTTTGAGCATTATAGATATAAGCGAAAAACTAAAATCTATCCAATTAACCTGGGTTGCAAAAATATCTAATCACACTCTAACAGGCGCGTGGAAAGACGCTACAATACATATTTTAAATAATTTTTTACTTTTATTTTTTCCCACTTTTCTTAACTTTTCTTTGCTCGCTTATTCTTGCTGCGCTCTGTTTCTCGACATGAAAAGCATAGAAATATTTTGTATACTTTTTATGTAATTCTTGTCAAGGCAATTAGCTGGCGGACTACTGAAATATAAACACAATACCATCAACGTTGACTAAATGTGTATAACCCCACATTGATCCAATGTATATGAATTAATGTTGATCCAATGTTTATAACGCAACGTTAATCCAATGTGTATGGATTAACGTTAGATTATATACAATGAATCAACATTGATCCATTGGAACAACGTTGGATTTTAAACAGTCAATCAACGTTGTGTTTGCATCGAGAAAAAGCAGATATACAAATATATATTTGTATAATTCATAAGAATTATTTTTCATTCATATATTTTAGTTGATTATGGAAATATATTTTGCTGATATATTTTTCTCTTTAACATATTAGGAAATATTAAGCCACAAGCAAAACAAACATGAATAATAATTTTTTAAATCAAATTCTTGTTAATAAGTTTAGGTAAACGTTATCAATATAGATATACCTAATTTTTAAGCCCGATATGCCGGATAGCGAACTTTTCTAAAGTTCTATAAGTGTTTATGAAGAAAAAACAAGTTTTGCCAGTCAACAATAAATAGTATTCAAGATCTTACTTTAAAAAGTTAGTGAAAAACTGTATGATATGGTATATGTGCTGACGAAGTAAAGAAAATAGTAATTAAAAAAAAAAACTTTTGCTATAAAAAACGATTTTTCTTTATACAATATTAACGCATATACCCGTGTTATCCCAGTTTTTTATTGATTTTATTTTTTAAATCTTGAATACTACTTAATGCAGAATGGCAAAACTTGTTTTTACTTCATAAACACTAATAGAAATTGAGAAAAGTTCACTATCCGGCATATCTGACAAGTATATCAGGTACACCTCTAGTTATCAGCAATGTTAATTCATCGAAACTATTGAAATATATATGTATAAATACTTGTATACAGAGTTGTTAGCCCTTGGCCTTGGCCTGGCCTTAAGGCCAAAAATTGAGGCCTTGGCCTTGGTCTTGGTCTTGAAACTGTTGGCCTTGGCCTTGGTCTTGGCCTTAAAAATTTTGGCCTTGACCTTAAAAAAAATACGTATTTTCTTATTGATTTTGTTGAATTCTGCGCATAACCCTGGTTAATTTTTACAAAATGTGGTTTTATTGTCACAGTGCTTACTATTTACAGTTTTGTTAATAATTGGTCTTAACGTTAGGCAAAAATTGTTTGGTCATACAAATAGAGTTTGGTCTTGAAAATGTTTGCGTAGGCCTTGGCCTTGAAACTCTTAATCTTGGCCTTGAACTTAAAACCCTTGACCTTGACCTAGTACTTTGCTTTGTCTCTTTTGGCCTTGGTCTTGGCCTCAGCCTTGTAACGTGTGGCCTTGGCCTTGCTTCTTTTGGCCTTGTTAACAACTCTGCTTGTATACAATAATATACGTGTATTAATATATCATAATTAGTGTCCGTTTATATACTAAAATGTATAACAAATAAATTTAATTTCAATAAAAGTTAAATATAACGTTGTGCAAACGTATAATATAACGTTGAATCAACATAAAATACAACGTTGCGCTAACGTAAAATACAACGTTGAATCAACATAAAATTTTACGCAATGCTGACTTAAAATATAACGTTCGGGCAACGTTGTTTTTTGGTCATTAGCGACGTCGCATTTGTAATCTAAATGATATAAAATGTTGGACTAAGGCAGCGCGCAACATTGTTCTAACGTTTTATGAACAAATGTGTGCTAGCTGGATAATTTGTGACCGTTTTTGACCTTTCTCCCTCTCCCTTTCTTGTCACCTAATTGCAACTCTTTAGCAATCAAATTCCCGTACTAGTCGCCACAAAACCATCCATCCCCTCACTCCAGAGGGTGACGTAACTTATGATAACCTCTTGGTTGTCATGATACCATTTAAATCTTATCTTTGTTGCAATTATGCAGTAAGAACAACTTATAGTTATAAAGGTGCCAAAGTTTTATTGTGATATGGAATAACCTTTTTTTTCTACATGTTGTAGTGGAGACCGGGGCAAGATGAAAAGCGGTTCTTAAATTTTTAGTATTTCACTAGGTGGCAGCATTAATCGGACACTACTGACTCTTTAACAGGCTGTTCGTTATAAAATAGTATAGAGAAGCTGAAGTTGTCATTTTTGTTTTGTTGTGAAGCTTTGATTATTTATTGTTGCCACATTATAACTTTTATACATGTGTAAATAAGTTCTGCTACAAATATAGGTAAGGTATTTCGTTTCTCTTTAACATTTATAAGTAAATTAGTTTAAGTACTACCTATTAGCAAAAAAAAGACAATAATTCGCCTTTCTTCATGGCAAGGAAAACGAATATTTTTAAACAGTTAGTCCGGGGCAAGATTATGGGGGCAAAATGGCAAGCTTATCATATATTCCGTGTTTTAGAATTTCTTAAAATAACCGTGGTTGTGATCCAGAAACTGTTGCATATGCTTAATTAGGTATTAATTAACTATTATATTGCAATTTAAGAAAAAAGAGAAGCTACCGTGAAGCACATAAATTAAGTATACGCGAAGCACATAAATTAAGTTTACGCAAAGCACATAAATTAAGTGTACGCAAACTAGAAGCAACATCAATAACTAAAGCAATGGGTTTCAATAAACTAAGTTTAGACAAGTTTTTCAAGGTATAAGGAAGCAACGGGAAATATAAATTCCCTATTTCTTCAATCTACAATGCAGATGAGTCTGGTCTGATAAGCTACCCATGATTCTCAGTTCTACAGAGTCAAGAAGAGTTTCTAAAATTGTTTCAGCAGAGAGGAGAAAAAAATGTAACAATTTTTTGCATTGGCGCTAACTTTCGAGGCTATATCATATTTCAGTAAGAAAAACATTACCATGGTTACCTATAAAATCCAGGACAACTATTCTAGTTGTATCAACATCAAAGGATGATGTTATAAGATGTCCTGCATAGGAAGAAGAATTTTGTGACTCTCCAACAAATAAATGATTCAGTACTGTAAATGCCAACAGTGGTGGCATAAGTAATGTTTCAATTATGAAATCAGTAATTTTGTTTGTTACAATTGTTAGCGGTAGAACTAATCACTTAAACAAAACGTTACATTGCATTACGCTTAGTTTGATAGTTTGCACCGTAACTTTAGAATTAATTAATAGGTACAACCAAACAAATTAAAAGCTGAAAAGGAAAATCTAAAAGAAAATGACAGCTTTGGTGACTACATAGAATTCTTTGCCATTCTAAAAAAACGCGAAAAGAACAAGTAAAATTAAAAACGAATTTTTAAAACCCAGTGCTTTTATATGTTTTAAAAACGCAAGTTTTGCAATAAGTTTTTTCTGATAATTCTATTTTACTTTATTAACATTCGGCTGTATGCGTGTTTAAAAAAACAAAAAATATCCAGGAAGAGGGAAGACTCGAACCTCCGACCTTCAGTTTACGAAGTCGGCAAATAAGCTTAACACGCGTTTAAGTATTCAAACAATTAGTACTTATAAATTTTAAATTGTTCTTTCCATATAAAAAATAAATTTAATTAAAATTAACTAAATTAGTTATTTTATTGCATAACTAGTTATTGAATATTGTATTGTCATCAAGCAAGAGTATGTATGCAAAATTTGAAGAAATTAGGAAGTGACTCAAAAACTGATGGCAAGATTTGGTTTTGCAGCCGTGCGAATAGCCTTTTTAGAATTGGAACACGGCGGCCGTGCGAATAGCATCGGCCATCTGTACACATGTTATGATATCTATACAAATGCTGGTGATTAAATTGTTATTAATTATTATGTTATCAAAATGTCTGAAAGACTTTCTAGTTTACTGTTGGTATTAAATTACCCAGCTGACTTAAACGTTCAAGCACGTTCGACGAAAGTTGCGAATGTTCGAACACTTTCTATGAACGTTCTGTAAAAGTTCTGAAAAACTTTGTATACACAATTAACAATCAAAGTTCAAAAAACGTTATAATAACGTTCATGTAGGTAGGTCATTTCTATTTTTTATATAAACATATTAAATTTTTTTAAGCCTGAATTAACGTTTCAGGTTGCCACCGTGCACTAGAATTAATACAATTTATGTACTTGTATGGTTTTTACCCTATATTTAATGTAATTTTTTGTACCATACATTTTAAGTTGGTAAACACTAAACAAACATATATATCAACAGAATTAATGGTAAGTTGAATATATATATTATATTGTTAGTGAATTGTATAGTAATTAACAGATTCGAGCTACACTCCATTGACAAGTTGACTGTTGTTAAGTGTGGGTGTTTTATTACATTGTTCAGGTTTTTGATGTATCCTTTTATTATAACATTTAGCAAAGGTAATGGTTTTTACTAGAATATATTATACCTAACTTTTATAGATTATTATTTAAATTATAGTTGGCAACCTTTTGTTAAAAAATACTTTTACGTTGTTGATTCTAAAAATGGGTTTAATGTTACGTTTGTTTCCTTTGGATGGGTTTAGATTTATCTTAATATAGTTTAAACAACTACCTAATATGAATGCAATTTATATGTATAATATAAATTTTACAATATAAATAAATAAAATATATATATACCTTAATTATAATGTTAGTATATGATTGGTGATTGCTTTAGATATGGCTGAATCAACAATATAGAAAAGAAGACAACAGTCACAAAATATTTGATTGATAGGAAATTCTATCGATGCTCTGAGCCAAACAATTATTCCTACTAATAGGGATATTTTGAAACTATTTTTTGCTTGTGCTTCCTGTAGTAATGTTTCCAAAGAAAAGTTCCTATAATGCCAGTAAATATAATTGCTAAGACATTGCGAAAAACATCAAATCTGACTTTAACAAGCCGGACTTTCTAGCAATTCCTTGGAATTGAAAAATTATTGAAGGGGATGGGGAACGATTGGCAGTTTTAGTTGCAGGTGCACCAAATTATGTAGAAGTAAAGTTGCTGGGCATTCCAAAATCATGAATGGGACAGGATTAGTCCAAGCAGAGACAAGCTTTGATCTCATTAAAGACTGGTAGTTGAACAAATCTATTATCGGTATGGTATTTGATACTACAGCTTCAGGATGGAAATATGGAGCTTCTGTCATTCTAGAAAAAAAGTTGAATTCTAAGCTGTTTTATTTACCATGTCGCCACCATATCTTTGAGATTATTTTGTCGTCCGTATGAAAACACCTGTTTGGCTCAACGACAGGTCCGACCAATATAGAATTTCTAAAATTAAAGAACTCTTGGGACACAATCCCTCAAAAGAATGACAATTTTAAATTGCTGGACATAAATGAACGTTTGTTGTAATCCACAAAAGAAGATATGATCAATTTTCTTAAACTGTCCCTCCAAGAATATATATTTATAAGAGATGATTATAGGGAATGCATTTATATCACGTTGTTACTCCTTGGTGAGAACAATATGAAAAAGGGAGAACAATGGCTTAAGCCCAGGAGCTTTCCATCACGCTAGATGGATGGCAAACATTCTATATGCAGCAAAAATGTATGCATTTAGTGAGTACTTAAATTATGATAAAAATATGATTCAGAAACTGCATCGCTTTTGCTTAATAACAAGTAAATTCTATGTAAAAGTTTGGTTGACATCTTCAAACGCCATAGATACTCCTATCAACGATCTACAGTTTTGAAAGAACATGCAAATGTTTAAAAAAAATGTTTAAAATTGATCCAGGAGTAGCAGAAGCAGCTTTGACAGCTCAAACAAGATACCTATGGTACCTAAGTGAAGAAGTTGCACCCTTTGCCCTCTGACAGCGGAAAAGTCAGTTAAACTAGTTACTGACTTTAATCAAAGTCTAACACGGAATAAAAATCAAAAACAGTGCCTTTTCCAAGTAGTGGATCAGCATAGAAGGAATATACCAAAGCTTGATAAAGCATCAATATTGATAAAAAAAAGAACTCTTTTTAATAAATATGTATGTAAATGCATGAATGTAACTCTGTTGGACTTATCGGAACATCAGTTACCAACATTTTCTTTTATAATGGAAATATATCTATAACTGTATAAATTTATTACTGTATAAATTTACAATTTATACAGTTTTTATTTTATTATAATTTTTCTTTTGTAAATTTTATCTCGCTTTTCCAAGTCTAAATATGTTTTAGTGAATTTGAATCTAATATAGAAACATTTTAATTTAATATCTGTAACATTGTTTCCAATTGATTAGTTATATAAAAATATTTAATTAAAGTTTTATTAAATTAAATTAAATTTTTCTATTATTATTGTTATTAAATTAAAGTTTTCTATAATTTTGTTTTGTTACTCATTTCATAAACTAGTAATTACTTGAATCTCAAACATTTATTTTTTTATTTTGCATAAAGGTCTAAATCAATTAATTATATCATTGTGTTTTAGTAGCAATTTTTATGTTAAGATTCATAGTTGTAATCAATTAAAAGTATTAATTAATGTTCTGCATTATTATCCCAAATTCATGAATAAGATAAAACTTGAATAATTCATGATAAGTTTAAAAGGCTGGTAGTAATGTCAAATCAACAGGTATTGACCTGAAATTTGAATAATGGTTAGGTGTAGAGTGGAGCATCACGGGATACTTAAGAAACAAATGCTATAGTTAACACTGTTTTTTATAAATTTCCTAAAATTCATTGATATAAGAAAATAAAAAAATAAAAATAAAAAATCTAAAAATAAGTTATGACAACCAAAGTAACAAAACTCTAGACTAGCAAAACTTTTACATTTTGCAAGTAGGTGGGGCAAACGGGACAGTTAAAAAGCATCAGTTATTCGTCAATTGCAAAGTTTTAAAAATGATGAAAAATGAAGGCTATCTATTGCTTAAATATGTTCAGCCATTAAACTCTCAAAAAAGTAACATATCCATAGAAACTACACGCCCATACACCCATACACCACAATAAAAAAAATAACTCATATACAACAAAAAAGAAATAAAATAAAAGATTTTTTTGTGTGTTTTATTATAAAATACGTCCGCTCTACTCTAACCTATATATTATTAAATTGGTAACTGCTACTAAATTTAAAATTAAACAAAAAATCTTATGGATCACATAAATCAAACAAAGAATATCCTGAAACTGTTCGACAACATTTTTGATGAGCTGGCTTATTAGCAATATGCCAATGTAGAGCAAACTTAAATACGCTATATGCATCAGCAGCTCGTTTAGTTCTAAGTTTCTGTTTACTCACACTAAAACTGAATTTCATCCCGTTTTGGACGATTGATCTTTCTTATATAATTTCTTACCTTCTCTCTTACATTAAACACTATTATTCATCAAAGTTAAGTTATAAAAATAAGAAATTCTTTAAATTTATTGCTAAATTGATTCTAAATTAAAAAAAAAAAACAATACTTTAAATTAAAAATAAAATTATCAAACTGTAAACAGCATTGCGAAACGGTAGTATTATACTTAATTATATAAATACTAGCGTTGTCCCGATATGCCCCACAAAAATTTTCTGAAAAAAATACTATTCAAAAAGCTTAATTCCAAAAAAATTTTTTAAATCAGATTCTAAAAGAGGATAAAAAAATACTGTCTAAAAAATATAAACTTTTTATAAATACAACAAATTCGCAAGAGTTCAAAATAAATCTTTTGTCGCTGTATCGCTTAAGAAAATACGCAAATTTTGTTTTTCGCAAACTTGCTGATGCATTTTGGTACTTTTGATGCATTTTGGTATTTCTAAAATCAAATTTTTTGTTATAATAATGAACTTATTTTTTGTTATAATAATGTCATATAAATATTGGTAATTATAATTATGAACTCGATATCAGATGTCTCTGCACGTGTACTTTAGTACTGATTAGCTCCTTGTTTAAACTTCATACCAAAATATTCTTATGAAAAGTCGCATTAAGGAAGCACTGTAAAGTTCTTTGCAATTGACTTGCAACTGAATGCAACTTTGCAAATGACAACTGACGTTGCTCTAACTTCAAACGAAAATAATTGTACCGGCAGTCGTGTTGAATGATAACATTAAAAAAATAAAAGAAAATTCTTAAAGAAGTTTTGATAATTAAGAATGTTATGAGAAAATCATTATGAATAATGATGCAAAAAACTGATATCACTTTAAGTGGTAAGGTTAGCAGTGCGAGAGATAAAAAAATTGTATCACGTGATTGTATCACGTAAAGAAATGGTTATTAAAGCATTAAGAAATGTTTCACGTGAAAAAGCGTTTATAAAAGAGCCAAGAAAGAGTAATTAAGGCTATTGAAGCCTTGTTATTTTGAAGCCCTTTTAGGCGATTGATTTACATTAAAATTCTAAACTTTTTTCTGCTTATTTCAATAAAATAAATTTGTATATATTGTAGTTTCAATAAAATAAATCTGTATCTATGTAATTTCAATAAAATAAATTTGTATCTATGTATACAATATATAGAAACAATCAATAGAGTAAAACCCGGTCGCACACTTTTCAATAAAAGTTAAACAACTTTTTTTATTTATTTTTTATTTTTTATTTTTTTAATTTTTTTTTTATTAGATAGGCAATAAAAACTACATAAGATAATATAAATGTATATTTAAAAAATAATAATAAAATTATGGAAAATATTAAGTGTAAAGAAAAAAAATTTTTTAGCGGTTTTAGCGACATTCTGATAAAACCACACACATTTGAAAAACATTGAATTTTTTAAATTTTAGCTTTTTTTTAATAATTTTTTTTAACATAACTTATATTTAAAAAACTATATTAAAGTTTTTACATTTTTTCCAACAAAAAAACTTAGTTCCAACTATATATTTCTTTGGTAAACATATTTCTTTGCACAACCGTTCGCGACATATCGAATTCTCACATTGCAACATTTCTGGGTGTAACTGTACTCTATGCTCTTTACATTTGGCATCATTTTGTTGATAAAGGTAGATTAAACGTTTCTGTGATTGCTAATGCCTTATGATTTATGTTGTTTTTATTAAGTGGAAATAAGCCAGTGTACTGAAAACCAGCGATCGCATGCAAACGTGTAAAACATTTAACACTCTCGTACAGGAGTTTGGGCGGTGGAAAATTTTGTTCATCTAAATTCTTATATTTTGAGTCTCTGTCATACTTTGTAAGAATTTCTTTCCATGCTTGTTTGATTCGATAATAAACACCCTTATCCAATGGTTGTAGAGTATGTGAAGAGTGCTCTGGTAGACAAATCAAGATTATATTGTGTTTTTTGCACAGTAATACCGCTTTCAAAGTTATGTGAGTTGTATGCCCATCTAATACTAAAATATGAATACCACCAATTTGCTCAGTTTTGGGTATAAATACTTCTTTCAACCATTTAATAAACGTATCGTGCTCCATCCATCTTAATTTTGAAATTGAATATTTGGTGCCAACTGGACCACCTTTTGTCCAATCAGGACAAAAGTTTGTATATCACAAATGGTGCCCATCAGCGTTGCAGCAATTATTTACAGTATGATGAATTTTTTCATTGTTGCCAGTAAGTTTATTTTGGTTTTGTATATCACAATAGTGGTGCAAAATGCTTATCAGCGTGGCAGTAGTTGTTTAAAGTATAATAAATTTTTTCATTGTTGTTAGTAAGTTTAAATGCACGTCTTGTGTCTTTTTGACGCACTACAGTTGCCTTGCCTTGATCAACCAAAAAACATGTTTCATCACAAATCTAAATATGCGACCCAGAAGTTATACAAGTCTGTTGATATTGCTTCGCAAAGCATTTAAATAACAATCAACTATTTCTGGCGTACAAGAAGCGACTCTTTTAGATGCTAAGTTATCCGCTTTTCTTATTGAAATTTCTTTTGATTTTCTCTTTATAAAGGCATAAAACCAGTCTTTACCAGGCTTGCCATTTTTGAATAAGTGCAATTGAGCTTTCCGTTCAAGGTAGCCACATACAAATTCTAGGATTTCATTTCGGGTTAAACCATAACCCCAGTAACCAAGTAATTAGAACGTATGCACCATCAATCTTTCTGTTTCGTTTTTCACCACCAATCTTTCTGTTTCTGTTACCGTTGTTGTACCTGAGCCATGGAAGCGTTTATTGTTGTTATTTTTGCGATCTTTGAGCGTTGAGACAAGAACGCCACGTTTGAATGCAGCTTTTCTCAATGATGTTTTATTTTCTTTTATATCAGTAAATGCGGCTAGTAAACCGTCTTCCTTGTATGCTTTTGTTTTTTTAGTTGACATGTTAAAGTGAGTGAGTTAAATTTAATTGAGAAATAATATAATAATTGGTTTCTAATAAGTAAGAGATGATTATAATAACAAATAACATTATAATTCATTTTTAATTAAACCGGAATCAATACTACGGTTATAATATAGAATAAATAGTTATTAAATAAATATATAAATATTTTATAAATTTATTTATAAATAGTTATAAAGATAGGCGTTTAGCCACTTGTGAAAAACTAAACTAAGGGGGCATCCATAAGTACGTTCGCAGTAAAACCAGTGATTCAGGACTCCCCTCCTCCTCCCTTTTTGTACGAACCTGTACTCTTTCGAAGACCTCTCCCACCCCTCCGCGTACGTAAGCATTATTATTTTTTTTTTTCAAAATTAACTCGACTTTTTTTTTTTTCCTTATTTAGTTTTTGTAACGTTAACTTTGAAATTAAAATTTAAATACGATAGTTTTACACCAAGGCCGACGCCGGGGAAGGAGGAGTAGGGTGGGGGTTGGGGGGCTGGGAGGTACACTCTCCCCCCACCCCTCACACACACACACACTATTTTTCTACTTAACTTTATTTTTTTTGGAAAATTCAGGATAAAGAGGGCTTTTTTTAAAAATTGACTATTGTGCCTCCCCCCCCCCCCTCCACTTGAAAACCCGTGTCGTCGGCCGTGTACTGTCTTTCATCTATAATGACTCATCAGAAATTTCATTTCTGATTGGCCTTTATGGATAAAAAAAAGGGTAAATGAAAAAAATTTGATAAGTAGTTTTCTACTTATTTATTTTGCTCTGTTCTTTTAAGAACATTGAGTACCTTATTTTTTAGAATTTATATATACGTATATATATATAATATATATATATATATATATATATATATATATATATATATATATATATATATATATATATATATATATATATATATATATATATATATATATATATATATATACGTATATACATATGCGAATAATTTTAAACACATTTACAAAATAGGGTGCTGTTCTTAAAAGAAAATAGAGCCAAAATAAATTATTCGCATATAGGGGAAAGCGGGGCAATATGGCGAACTTTTTGAAAGCCCTGAGTTATTGGAAAATCAGTCGCGAATCAATAATCCTTTCTCAGTATGTTTATGTTATTAAAAAGATTCATTTTCCTGTATGAGTTTTCAGTTTTAAAATATAACAATTTGAAATAAATATTAAAATAAAAAGTTCAAAAAATTTGTCATCTGGTCAAGTGACCGGGGCAAGATGAGTTATTTTGCAATTTTTGCCTCCATTTTTATAAAATTTCAAAAACTACTAATAACTCTAACTAAAGTAACACAAAATAAACACAAGTCGAAAAAAACTATTTCTAAAGAAATTAAACTTGAAGGACACTATTCATTATAAGAAACCGAAACTGAGTAATTTTTTTTTAAGCGCGTAAAGTAAACTTATGCGTATAAAATTGCGTTAATAAAATTTAAAAAAACCAATTGGTGTTTTAAAATACAAGATGCAAATAAGATTTATTTTATGTTTATAATTTACAGACTAAATTACTGTTTCTAATCTATGTGAATGACATATACCGTTCCTCAGATATGCTTAACTTTATCCTTTTCGCAGATGATACTACTATTTTTTACTCCGACTCCAATATTAAAACAAATTTACCATAGTAAATCGTGAGCTGACAAACCTGGAGGATTGGCTCAAAGCAAACAAACTCTCTTTAAATATTAGTAAAACTAAATAAGTTTTATTTCATAAGCCATCTAAGTCAGATAGTTTGCCTCTTCAACTTCCTCAGTTGGTCATAAACAGAATTATTGTAAAAAGAGTTGTGTCAATGAAAATCCCGGGAGTAATATTTGATGAACATCTTAAATTAAAAATTCATATTACACTCGTTGAAAACAAAATTTTTAGGCATTATGTATAAAACAAAACACCTACTAAGTAAAAAATGCTTAAAAGATATATACTACTCTTTTATTCATAGTTACATTAGCTACTGTAACATTGCTTGAGCCAGTACTTGTTCATCAGCATTAAAGAAAATATATATAAAACAAAAATAAGCCAGTAGAGTTATATGTAATATGCATAAATGTGCCCACACCAAACCGTTACTCCTTGAAATCAAAGCTTTAAACGTCTTTGAGTTAAATTTGTACCAAAACCTATTATTTATGTTTAAATATCAAAACGACATGCTTCCTAAATTCTTTAACAATCATTTTTCAGTTATTTCTCATAAATACTTAACGAGGTGCTCTATTCACAATTTTAACTTACCTAAGTCAACATTAAAAAAAACAGATTACTTAATTTCATATAGAGGACCTCGTCTATGGAACAGAATTCTTGACGACAAAATGAAAAGTATAACCTCAATACAATCTTTTAAAAATGTAGTTAAACAGATTTTGCTCGACTTAACAGATATAAACATACTTTATATTTTTAGTTTTAAAATTTAAATTTTTTTTTTTTTTTTTTTTTTTACTTTACTTTTGAAGTATTTTTATCTTATTACAATAAAGTTTATATTTATTTGGTTTATATAATGAGTATTTGTATATAATTAGATAATGACACAAAAAAAAAAAAAAAAGAGAGAAGGGGGAAAAAAAAAAAAAATGCAAATAATTATTATATATATTTTATTTCTATATTTTACTTTAGAAGTCTTATTATAGTATAGCTATTTTTAACTTGCTATATAATATTTTTTTGTTGAAAAAACTTGTAAAGCTAATCTTTAAAATTTCTTTACTTTATTTATTTAATTTAGCAAATTTTATTTTATTATTGTTATTTTAACTTGCTTTATATAGTGAATATAATTTATTATATTTTATATATTATGGATACTTTGTAAAAAATATATCACGCAAATTGTAGGGGCTTGACGACAAGACTTATGTCTTCTACTTGCTCCTGTCATTCTTTATATTTTGATTTATTTTATTAAACTTGGAAACGAGAACATTGTAAAATGCTTATATATGACGCATTAAATAAATAAAAAAGTATATATCCAGACCATAGTCCTATATCCATAGTTTAGTCCTAATCCATAATTTAGTCTTAATCTATAATTTAGTTTAATTAATATTGGTATTGGGAATTTAGTCGGCTAGTTGGGAATCCCCCACACACACCCGTAAAATCGCCTCTGTATGTAGATTTGTCGTTGGTTGCATTATTAAAACAAAAACTTAAGTAAACTAATAAAGTTATTTCAATTAATGTTTATTTTTTATTATTTTTATTATTTTTTTCTATCTATTTATTTAACCATAAAAACATGAAATTTACAACCTTAAGTAAAAAAATTAACTTAGTAAGGTTAGGTTGTTTACATAACATTTATATTATGTAGTAGAATTTTACAGATTCTACTACATAATATAAAATTTAACAAAATAAGTAAAACAGATAGGGACTCAAAGAAGATGAGGATGACAGAACGTCATCGCAATCTTTTCATAGAACCCCTTTAACAAGATTTAATTAAAATATCGTAATATGACATACAAAATAAAAATGTCAATAAAATATCATAACAAAATGCGTAATCCGCTAATAAAAATTGTCAAGCAACAAACAAAAGTAGAAACAAAACAAAAACTTATTTAAGAGAATTTATCCAAAGCATTATTAACAAAAAATGTTTCACCGGTTTTAAAGATTTCTTTTTTTGTTAAAAACTTGAATGAACTTAACGAACTCACCGTACCTTTGAACTCTTTCTGAAAAATATTCCATACCTTTGGACCTCTGTATAAAATGCTGTATTTTGAATATTTATTTATTATCCTTGGCAGTTTATATGTGTTCAACATATTCGCTCTAAGATTCTAGTTATCACTTTTATTTAACTCAAACTTATTATTAAAGCTTATAGGAGAGATATTGTGATTGTCACGATACATGAAAATTAAATGCTGGTAGATATTTATTTCAAATACATTGATCATTTTCATATCTTTCATCAAGGGATTAGCGTGTTCCCGCCTATTTTTAAAGTAAATGATTCTACATGCATGTTTCTAAAAACTATAAAGTTTCTTAAGCTTTGCTGTTTGAGTACTTGCCCATGAAATGTTTGCATAGCTGACGAGGCTGTGAATTAGCCCAAAGTAGATTAATTTAAGACTATTTGTATTAATGTACGAGCGAACTCGATACATTAAACCTATGATTTTGGTAATTTTTGACTGGATATATATTATATGAGGAAGCCAGGATAATTTTTCATCAACAACGATTCCGAAAAATCTTATATTGGATTGCTTTTTAATTAATTTATCATTTATAAATAGGTTCGGCAACTTGAGAGGAAGATTTTCTTCTTGTGTTTTTTTATGAAAAAGTATATAGTTTGTCTTCTCGGTATTAAGTGAGAGTTTGTTAGCCTTAAACCAGTTATTTACTTTATTTAGTTCAATATTCATGTCCGCATATAATTTCTTGATATCGTTGTTAGTAAGAAATAAATTCGTGTCATCTGCAAACATGACTGAATTGAGTTTTAAGGATGCATTACAGAAGTCATTTATATATATTAAAAAAAGAAGTGGACCAAGAATCGATCCTTGCGAAACTCCACATACGACATTTAACACTCCAGATTGGGCATTATTTACATATTGTTTTCTGTTTGTAAGATAGCTTTTAATCCAATAATAAGTTTTATTAACTATTCCGTAATGTCTTAATTTATCTAAGAGAATACAGTGGTCCACTGTATCAAATGCTTTTGATAAATCAAGAAATAATCCTAAAGTAAATTTATTATTTTCAAAACCATTAGTTATTTGATTTACTATTTCAATGATTGCATGTTCAGTAGAGAGATTTTTTTGAAAACCAAACTGATTTGGGTAAAAAAAAATTGTTTTTAATGAAGTAATCATAGATTCTATTATAAACTACACGTTCGAATAGTTTTGAAAATACAGAAAGTACTGATATACGCCTGTAGTTTGTAATATCAGAATGATCATTACATTTGTACATTGGAGTTACTTTTGCTAATTTAAGTACATCCGGAAATATCCCAGAATTTAACGAAAGCTTTAGTATATGTATTAGAGGTCTTTTAAGACTGTGTTTGTTTGCAATAACTATATTACTAGATATCTCATCAAATCCCGGAGCCTTTTTTTTTTTAACGAGGAAAAAGCTGCCTCAAATTCCTCTTAGGTTAATTCATAATCAAGCATGATAACATTATTTGTTGGTTTAAGGAAGGTTTTAAATGATACAGTTGTTGGTACTATTTTTTTTACATGATTTGGACCAATACTTGTAAAATATTTATTAGTTAACGGTATGACACTGAAATATATGTTTTTATTTCAGTGTAAAGTTAATACAAAGTTGTGTCAGCGAATAAAATAATGTAAAATTTTGAAAACTTTGATTAAATTGCTCATATAGACTAAAAAAAAGCGATTCTAATATTGATTTATAAGTTTCTATATTATTAATACTGATTCATATATTATAATATTGATTCATAAGTATCTATATTAGGATCACGAACCAAAAATCATAAACATAAATTTTAAGGGAAAAAAAGTTAATTATTTACACAAGTTTCACTCCTTACTAACACAAGTTTTGTTTTAAATTCGTTAATCTTAACCTAAAACAAATTTGTAAATTTGAACTTTATCGCTTTTAGATTAACATGATTGTCATTTTTATTCTGTTTAATTTTACTTACTTAAGTTTTGATAAAACAAACTTTGCATCGTCTACGTTTACTTTTTTTTTGTTTCCGTTTGTTTTGCATTTGGTTTGCAATTGTTGTTTACAAAATTATATTATAAATGCAAACTGATATGCCTTTTCAAACTGAATATAATTACTTTTGATACTCAAAAGAACTTCGTCAAAGTTAATCTAACAAGTATTTATCCATGTCACTGCTGATCCCCTGATTCCCTGATAGCGTAACGCTGACGTAAAGCATTAATCGTGACGTATTAATCATGCGGAAGTTATTTTATTTTAAAGCACGTTAATTACTTAAAAAATATTATGCGTCAAAACAAATTTAACTTTATTAACTTATTGAGTTCCAATATTGTGCGGTGTAGGTAGGGTTACCATCTGGTGTTTTTTAAAGCCAGATTTCTCAAATCTGGTTTGTTTTTTTATCGTTTGGCTTGGAACTTTTGTTTTGGTTTGTTTTAGAAAATCTGGTTTAAATCTGGTTTATTTTAAAGTCTTTGGTCTTTTTTTGTTTTTTTCTGGTATGCTATTTAAAATCTGGTTTAATTCTGGTTTATTAAATAATAAATCAATTTAATTAAGTTTTTGTTTCATGAAAAAAGTTAATTTGAAAGAAAGAAAGATTTTCATTTTTTTTCATTTTATAGAAGAACAATCAAGTTTAAAGTAAATGAAAGAAATGCTTACATTAAAATCTTAAAACGTTAAAACCTTTTACTAGTAATGTAATTAAAATGTTGTTTTTATCCCTTAATTGCCAAAATTTATAAAAATTCTTACATTCAAAATGACATTTTTTGAGAAAAATCTGCCTGTAATGAATGTTGTTTACCAAGTTGAAAAGGCCATTTCAAATCTACAGTTTCATCTTATGGATGCAAAAAGTGAAGAAACTGAAAATCATAACAGAAATCGTCGAAAATCATAAATTAATTGACATTGCATCATTAGATGGAGTCTAAAAATTTTTAAGAAAAATGAATTTCTAAAGACACCGCTGAATTTTAAACTACTTCGTGAGACGATTTAGAAGTTTCCGAAGAATCAGACCTCTGCAATATAGATGCTTACTGCCATGGCTGTCTATGTGTTCTGTTTCTAACTATTTTGTTGAGTTTTCTCACAGTTCATCTGCATAAAAAACAGACTAAGAAAATATCAAACCAAGTCTTTGCATGCAGTTATTTGGATCAAATCAAATTTAATAAGGCAAAAAAATTTTTACCAGGACTTTGAAATATTGGGTTGTAACATAAGTTCGTAGAGTTTTTTTATAATGATTTATTTGAACAAAAAACAATAATTATAATAATAAATTATTCAATGATATATTCTCCGTTACTGTTTACGACCTCCTCCCATCTCTCGACCAATTCGTTGATGCCGTTTTTCCAAAAATCGGTCGGTCTGGTGTCGAAGAAGTTGTTGAGCCAGTTTTTAAGATCCTCTTCGCCATCAAAGGTAACACCCCTCATTTGGTTTGATAGAGAGCGGAAAAGGTGATAGTCGGTTGGTGCAAAATCCGGAGAGTACGGTGGATGATGAAGAACTTCCCATTCAAGCTCTTGGAGTGCTGTTTTGACGACTGGGGCAATATGGGGCCTTGCATTGTCGTGGAGCAAGATGACTTTACTTTGTCTATCGGGTTTTTTCAGCCGAATAGCCTCATTTACATGGTTCAGCTGGGCAATGTAGACCTCCTTGTTGACAGTGGCATTTCGTTCGAGCATTTCCCAGTGCACCATGCCTTCCCAGTCCCATCAAACGCAGGTCATAGCCTTTTTTGGATGAAGATCTTGCTTGACTCTCGGCTTCGGCGTCTCTCCTGGGGCCACCCACTCCTTTCTTTGCTTCAAATTGATGTACTGACACCATTTCTCATCTCCCGCGATGATTCGTTACAAAAAGCGCTGTTTGTATCCATGTGTTGCTCGGTGGCGGGCGAGATGTTGAGCAGCAATTTGAAGGCGTTTTTCTTTGTTTTCTTTGTTGAGCTCGTGAGGTACCCTTGCTTCGAGTTTTTGAGTAAAACCAATTGATTAAAGGTGGCGAGAGATCATCATTGCACTGATGTTCATTTTTTTAGCCAATTCATGAGTTGTTTGGCGACCGTCTTCCTTCAATAGTGCCTTCAGATGCTCTTCGTCGAATTCTGCAGGTCATCCGCTTCGAGGCGTGTCTTCAAGGTCAAAGTCGCTATTTTTAAACTTTGCGAACCATTTTTGTGCAGTAGACACACCTAAGACACCTTCGCCGTGCACACTGCATATGTCTCGTGCGGCTTCGGCTGCTTTTTGACCACGATGAAAAGCAAAGAAAAGCAGATGTCGAAAATGCTGATTTTTTCCTCCTGGGTATTCCATTTCTGAGCCAGAAAAAAGACGAATAATTAAATTATCCAAAAAACAAATAAAACCGTTTTGTAGACGAGAAAGAGCTCTTTCGAATGAATGTATACACTTTGCTAAAAAACAAAACAAATCGTTGTAAAATAACTCTAACGCAAAACTCTACGAACTTATGTTACAACCCAGTAGTTGAGTCAATTATTGCAAAGGTTGGAAAAAAATCTATATCCGTATGCAAGCATAAAAATGAATATATTTTACAGGTTGATAGTGTCGGATTTTGTATAGGTGTTTGGGAGTGAACTACTTTTCCCACGCCGCTTTGAAGGCTGGACTGGCGCCCCATCAAACATTCACTAAGTCGTTTTCCTCCTCCCTCACTCTCTTACAAATTAAATTTTAATATTCAAGGATGATTGTTTGGATAAAAAAGCATTTTTTAAAAAATATAAATTATAAATAAAGCTTTAAAACAAAAAATTATGATTTTTTTCTTTTTTTTATTGGTCTGGTTTATTTCTGGTTTATTTTTGTTTCAATAAAAAACATGGCAACCCTGGGTGTAGTGGTTAATCATCGGGTTGGCAAATCCAGAGATAGTAAATTACCAAGAACAATAGTTTTGAAGCTTTTAAATTACAAAGACAAAAACAAAATTCTAAATACCGTGAAAAACTAGCGTGGAACTGGTGTTAAAGAAGATTTTGCGAAGGAAACTATTGAGAGTCGTAAAAAGTTATGGGAGGAAGTAAAAAGATTACGCAGTGAAGAAAAGTATGCTTGTTGTAAAATATGATAGAATTTTTTGCAGGGAATTTAGAAACCGAAACATTACGTTTTAAAAAGAAATTTTTCTAAAAATAAATGTTCCTTAAAAATAAAAAAAATAAAAAGCATGGCTGGGACTAGTGATTTTGAATCCATAAAATTCAACTTTTTTGAAATAAATAATAATGAAAATATAAAATCTGATTTAAATTTTTTACACGACATGCTTAGGGATTGCTCATATCACTACCAAGCGAATTAGAAGGGTTTCTTTTTAAAAATGTTTGCGACAAAAATTTAAATAAAATTAGAATTCTCCACATAAACATTCAAATCCTTAATAATAATTTTGAAAAACTTCTCAATTTGTTAGAGGAAACAAAAAATTGTTTTAATATAATTTGTTTGACTGAACTTTTATATTCCTCGTTTTAAATTATTTCTCTCCAAAGACAAGTAATTAAACACGGCGGAGGAGCTATAATATATATAAACGAAAATATTGTTTATTATGTTAGGAATGATTTAAGTGTATCTGATGCACTGATCTATATTATTAGGGGGGGGGGGGTCCATAATCGTCTTTTTTTAGATTTTTTATAGTTTGACCAATTTTTCTTAACTAGTTTTTCATGCTGATTCTGAAAATCATAATCATTTTTTTCATTTTAATTATTTAGCCTTCTACTTCAATTTTCATAAAAGTGAATATATTAACAAAAAAAAGGCATTGTTAAAAATAGATGAAATTATTATTATCATTAAATATCAGAAAAGTAGAAAAGTAAAAATCTTTTTCTGTTTAATTTATCAATAATTATTATCTTAATTAATACCTTATCATTTATAAGTAACAAAAAAAAAATTATACATATGAATTATATGAATTATATATGAAAATAATTCATACAGTTTGTTATTTACTATTGAAAATGGAAAATAACTATAAACGTCATATGTGATAAATATTGCTGCGTGAACTTTCCTTATAGAACATCTAGGTTATATGCGTGTTCTTTGGTAGACATAGGATGGAGATTTGTATTTTTATATCAACAATCATGTATTTAAACAGAATAGACCTCCGCGACAATCCAAAAAGTTGAAACTATTCCATAGTTTCAACTTTTTGGACAAATAACAGAACAATAGTTCTCCAAAATATTTTTAAACTGCGATAACCTTCATTTTTTATACGGTTTAAATAATTAAGTATACATTTTTCCAAAGCTTTCCAACTGCAACAACTTAACTAGAAAGTTAATACTAATCATATTCCATCATCAACCAAACACATAATATTTTTCCTTTTTTTGAAGTCCTGAGGCTAACTTTTGCCAAAATACTATAGCAAGAATGATACAATCATTCAACCTCTTTGAGGTATACTTATTAACTGCTTCTAAATTTTTTTTTAACTAGCTATTCACTGCGTTTTAGAGTAAAGCAGAAAATTTCAAAATTTGATCACCCAGTTTGTTTTTTAAAAAGCCTTTTAGGTAGCGGTGTTCCTTTAGCCTGTTTATCTTTAGAATTGTTAAAACTTTAGAATCTAACTGAACTTCTACTGACTGGCACTTTAAAAGAAGATTTATTTTTAACTTCATAAAAGAAAAGTGAAAAAAAAAATGAAATCTTGAATAGCCTTCTTGATAGCTTGAATAACGATTAAAAATAAATAAAAAAAAAAGGAAATTAATATATTTTGAAGCAATCTGTCTTTTTGATTACTTAAAACGTTTAGACTTCAGATAAAACTTTTTTTTTTGAAGCAATTTGTCGTTTTACTTATTTAAAACATAATTTTAGAAAAAGACTTCAGATAAAACTTTTTTTTTCTAAAACGCAATCAAATTTATCCAATCAAAATTTGAATAGTATAAATTTGAAAGAAAAGTTGCGTAACTTTATAGGCAAAGAAATTTTTGCAAAGATTTTTGTTTTTTATATCTTTAAATTTTTAAAATAGAAGTAGAAGGTCAACCATAAAAAATTAGCAGAAACTGAATTGTTTTTTAAACTTTTCTCAAAAAAATTATTAAAGAATAACTGGTTAAACAAGAAATATAGAATTTTGGACCCCGCTCTCCCTAATATTATAACTTATTATATAGATCAGTGATCTGATGACGATAAAGAAATTTTAAATATTGAAATTATAACAATGAAACAGAAAAAAAATATTATTAAGCTGTTGTTATCGACCACCTGACGGCGTGAGTGAGAACTTGAGCATTTTTTTTGAACAAAGTATTTTTAAAAAAGGTATTAAAGAAAAAAAAAGATTTTTATTATTGGGTACCTAAATATGAATTGTTTTCTATACTTTTACGATTCTTTTTTTGAAACTGGAGCAATTCCGTCGATTAATCGTCCATCAAGAGTCACAAAAAACTCAGCGTCTTTGATTGATAATATCATTACAACAGATATATCCGATAATGATATCCAAAGGGGTATCCTAAAATCAGATATATCTGATCATTTTCCATTATTTTTGTTGCTTAAATCAAACTCTGAAAATATAACCAAATTAATTAAAATACGCACTTTTAACGAAACCAATATAAAACAATTTAAAGACCAATTATCACTCTTGCACTGGAAGCTTATTAACTTTAATGATAATGCTGACAAAATTTACGATAAATTTTTTGAAACATTTTATTCCGTGTATTACGCTAATTTTCCTATCATTGTAAAAACATTAAATCCAAAAAATATAAATAACCCATAGGTGACCAGGGGATTTAAAAAATCATTAAAATAAAACAGAGGCTTTATATAAAATATCTTAAAAAAATCATCTGCAAATGAAAGAATATATAAAGAATACAAATACCTATTTGAAAAAGTTCGTAAAAACTTGAAAAAAAAATTACTACTCAATACTCATAGATAAATTTAAAAATAACTCAAAACGCACTTGGCAAATAATGAATGAAATTAGTGGTAGGCAAAAAAGATGCTCAGGTTTCCTCCCCCAAACGATTATAGTTGATAACAAACATATATGCGAATCTAGAGCTATAGCTCATGAATTTAATAAATTCTTTGTTAACATCAATTCTAAACTAGCAAAAAAAATTCCTTATACAAATGCTACATTTAAAGATTTTTTAGTACAAATGGATAATTGCACTAGTTCCAAAGAATTATCTTCTGAACTATCTTTTCAAGAGTTTGAAAAAGCTTTCAAAACTCTTCAAAAAAATAAAGCATCCGAAGCCGATGACATAAACGGCAATATAGTCATAGAATGTCTTGAATACTTAAAAGATATCCTATATAAAGTCTATGGAACATCTATACGCCAAGGAGTTTTTCCTGAAGAACTGAAAATTGCTAAAGTTGCTCCAATTTTAAAAGAAGGTGATCAAAAAAATACCAATAATTATCGTCCTATCTCTGTCCTCTCAACATTTTCAAAATACTAGAACGTATAATGTACAATAGATTATACAATTATCTTCATTCTAATAATTCTTTATACAACTATCAATTCGGCTTTAAAAGAAATAATTCCACAAAACATACAGTTATCCAATTTGTATGTGAAATCTCTAACTCTTTTGAAAAATCTAAATACACATTAGGTGTTTTCATCGACCTTACGAAAGCATGCGATACTGTCGACCATGAAATTTTACTACAAAAGCTAAAATATCATAGAATAAATTGCAAAGTTATAAAATGATTCAAAAATTATCTATCCAACCGTAAGCAGTTTGTTTTCAGCAATAATGATCATCCAAATAAATTTCTAAACATTTCATGTGGCGTTCCACAAGGTTCCATTATGGGACCACTATTGTTCTTAATTTATATAAACGATCTAAATAAAGCCTCACATATAATGAGTATCATGTTTGCTGAGGACACTAACTTAATCTTTTCCGATAATGACATTTGCAAACTCTTCTATACTATGAATGATGAACTTAAAAATATATCCAAATCCCAGTGGGCACTAGACCAAAAAAAGACGTCTTTTGAACGTTCAAAAGACGTCCTAAACGTTCAAAAGACGTTTAAAAAACGTCCAAAACGTGTATAAGATGTTTAAAAGAGGTCTTTTTTACGTCCGTGTCCACTGGGATGATTTAAATGCAACAAACTAACTCTTACTATTAAAAAAACAAATTGTTCTTTTCCACCCAGTCTCTAAAAAAGCTTGTTTACCCCGAAGTTTGCCTAAAATTTTTATTGATGATGTTCAAATAAAAAGACATAATGTAACAAAGTTTTTAGGTATTTTTTTTGATGAAAACATAACATAGAAAACGCATATCGACTATATTGGTACAAAAATTTCTAAAAATATTGGAATTCTATATAAAACTAGAACATATTTATGTAAAAAAAGTCTAACTTTATTACTCATTAATTCATAGTTATTTAAATTATGCTAATGTTGCATGCGGAAGCACTGAAAAAAGTAAGTTAAAATGCCTTTATCGCCGTCAGAAACATGCAATCCGTTTAATAAATTTTGAGGATCGATACACGCATTCCAAACCACTTTTTATCGACATGAAAGTTATGAGCTTAATGTTTTTAATGGTTTGTGCTTTATGTATATGTGGAAATATGACATATCTTTACCCATTTTTAGATATCTCTTTATTTTGAAACCACTAAATAAATATACACTTAGAAACAATAATTTTATATATGAGCCCTTTTGTCAAACCAAGTTTAATCAGTTTTGTATTGCACATCGTGCACCCTATCTTTGGAATAAAATTGTTTTGTCCGATTTTGACATGCATTTCACTTTTCCCATTTTTAAATATAAACTGAAAAATTTAATTATCTTAATGGATGATGTAGTCAGATTTTTTTAATCACAATTATATATATATATATTTAGAACTTTTATTGTTTATTATGTTTTATTTTGTTGATTATGTTTTTATGTAGTTTATATACACAAGCTTTTAAAAGGTTCTGAAGATAAGATCAGCACGATTTTCTTTCAGAAACCTTGTTTGTGACTATTTTTTTTTCAACATCTTTGCTTCCAACAAGGCTGCAAGTAACCACTATTAGAGTTGGAAGTTACTCGAAGAGAAAAGATAAAGTTTATAGAGCAAAATAACGATAGACAGACAACTTAAAAGATTGCAAATTATATGAATCAGGAAAGCAAGATGAAAGAAGCGAATTCCAAAGAACTGATGTTTGAGGAAAAAAATAGTCGAATAAGAGTTTTTGGAGCACTTAGGAATAGTCAGAGAAAAACAATGAGACTTAGTTGAATGAAGAATAACACGAGAATGAATTTAGAAAATGACACAAAAGACGCTAGCTCTCTAGAGCAGTGCTTATTATAGTATTTGTAGAAAAGAGGAAGAGAAGCAACATTACGAAGATGCGATAATGGTTGAAGGTTGCTTGCAAGAGCAGGTCTAATTATGTTTACAATGCATTTTTGCACATTGTCTAAAAGGGAAAAGATATCATTGAAAGATCCACCCCAGATATGGCAACTGTATTCCATACAAGGACGGGTTTGAGATTTATAGAGATAAAGAATAGAATCCGGAATAACAAAGTATCGAGCTTAGCAGGTGCAAATTTTGTAATGGATTCGATATATGGCCTCAAAAAAAGATCGGAACTAAGAGTTAAACCTAGAAAATTAAGGGTAGATAACTCATCGAGTACATTAACGTTTATAAATATGCAGGAAGATCTAAATTATGGCGATAAAAATTGGTTGAAAAAAATTGGTTTTTATCTGAGCCAAAGTTCACCAGCTTCTGTGAGCCCCATGCTGTAGCAAAAGTTAAATTTTTTTCAAGCTCAAATGCCCCCTCCTCAAATACAATTAGATAATGTTGGCTTCTTATCAAGACAAAAATAAATGGTAGTATCATCAGTGAACAATGCCACCATGGCATGAGAATATCTGGAAGATTGTTAATGTAAATTAAAAAGAGTATAGGGTCAAGGATAGAACTTTGAGGAACTCTTTAAGTTACAGGGTATGAAGAAGAGTGTTGTCCATTGAGGACAACTTTTATACTACGATTGGAAAGCAAGAATTTAATAATCTCAAAGTTGTTATCTGATACATCGTAAGAATAACGTTTATGTAGAAGATCAGCATTCCAAACTTAATCAAAAGCTATAGAAATGCTGAGAGTGATAGCCTTAATCTCTCCACCTCTATCTAATGCACAATAAAACCTATCGGTTATTACTGTTAGCGAATCAGCGGTAGAACGAGAAGATTGAAATTCAGAAAAAAATCAGAAAGTTATTAGATTCAAGATGAGAAATTAAGTGATTTTTAATTAAATATTCAAAAACCTTGCTTATGATAGGAAGAAGACTAATAGGACGGTAGTTAGACAAGTCAGCTCTCCACAATGTTTGAAAATAAGGATAGCAGATGCCACGTTCAAGCAAGCTGGAAAACAATACTCTGATAAGCAAAAAAACAGTTTTGAAAAAAATGTAAAACAGTTTTGAAAGTATAAACGAAAGCTCCGGATAAAGACTATAATGTTAAGAAAGAATATATATGTTGTTCGGACCACAAGCTGTAGAAGAGTCTGAGCAGAAAATTACTATAGATACAGAACCTGGAGTGATACGAACGTCAAGCAATGAACCAATCTGTTTGTCGGCAATATCAGGTAGAAAGCAACTAGTGGAATTGAGATTGATAAAAAGTTTTTAACAAACAATTCAGCTGTGTCTTTAGGTGAGGTGACAAAGTTTGAATCAAACAAGAGAGGTGGAATAACAGATTTGCCCTTATTATTGGTACTGTTAAAGCTTCTCTAGAAGTCTGGAGCGCCTAATTTTTGATGAAATACGAGATTTCATGACCTGAGAATAATGCGCTTTTATTTCTAGCAATAGTAAACAGACGTATGTTTTCAGGAGAATTGTTTTGTCGATAGATATAGAAGTAATGGTTTCGATTGGAAATTGCAGCAGCACAATGTGAGGTAAAACATGGAGAAGAGTGAGGCTTGACTTGAAATCGTCGAGAGGGAATAAAAGGTTCCATGCCAGCCTTAATCCAAGAAGTTATGTAAAAAGCACATTTGTCAGCAGGAAGACGAAAGATTTCTACTCAAGGTCCATCAAAAAGAAAATCTTGGTAGAAGTCCCAGTCAGCTTTAAAGTAGTTATAAGAGGTACAATAATAGGGGGAATCTGATGATGAAGAAGAATATAATTTCTTTATATTATACTTTTTTTATAAATACTGTCTGGGCTTTTAGTAAATAATTAAAATAATAAATTTCATTAAAGAAACTATAATAATAATAATCATTTTTAACGATAGACTCCACATGAAGGTAAGCCAGAGCCGTCTATTGAAAATTTTCAACAAGTTACAACACTAGCAGTATTTTTATGTCAAGTTTTGGCAATTCACAATACAAACAGAGTCGTCCAGAGTTAGTCAATCTTTAGTAGAAATTGATTGAAAAATGGATTAAACTTTTAGCGACCAATTATTGATTAACCATTGATGGTTGGTTTAGATTTACTTTTCAAACATTTTATAACTATACGTTTATTAAACGTTGATTAAACGTTTACAATATTGACCAACTTCAGTCATTAACTTACTATTATTTAAATAATTTAAAGACTTTGTAAATCAGAGTCAGAGTTTTTTATACTGAATGTATTCATAAACTTTTTTTATTCACATATGTTGTAAAGTTAGAAATTTTTTATACTGAATGTATTCATAAACTTTTTTTATTCACATATGTTGTAAAGTTAGAAATTTTTTATACTGAATGTATTCATAAACTTTTTTTATTCACATATGTTGTAAAGTTAGAAACTTTTTTGATAAAAACTAAAAACGCTAGTAAACTCTTACGTTGGCCAATAGTTAATAAATTAATAATCGATTACATGACATTGGTTGTCAGAAATAAAAGTAAAAATGCAGATCAACGAGAAAGTGGATGCCAAATAGCTTTCTCTTTTGAAATTGAAAAGTTGTAAGTTCATTTAATTTAATGCTTCACCAACTGCGGTTTGACACAAGCCGATTTAATTTCTATTGTTCAGCTCTATTTGGAAAACACAAAACAAAAGCATTCACTCAAAAATGGCAAACCTCAATTATAGTGGTAATATTGAAATATAATCCACAATTAGTTTAACAATTTCAAGAAACAACCCGCCCGGCATTTGGTCCTAAAAAGACGTCTTTTAAACGTTTAAAAGACGTTCAGAACCTATTTTGAACGTTCAAAAACAATGAAGCCGAAATTGAGTAAAAATCAGAACAAGGTTGGGATATTTTTAATTTATATTAAAGGGTATAATTAGGGGTATAATTAACTTTGCATTTACTAAATTAAGTTCTTGTATTATACATTCAGGTATTTAATCTAGTATATGCAGTGTTTATTATAAATATCATTTCAAATATTATTACTAATATTAATAATAACAATAATAGTAATAATAATAGTAATAATAATAATAATAATGTACGAAAGAAAGATTTAAAAAACCTTTAAAAAGAATAATGCTTAATTAAAAAAAGAAAACAAGTAACGAATAAATTGCAGCCGAGTTTTTGGTTCGCTTGCTCATCTTCTGCTCATTAAAAAAAACTTTCGTAACGTCTGCTTCTTAAGAGATCGAGCCAGGTGAACAGAACAAGTTTGTAAATTGCAATTTAACTTGCAGAATAAACAAATAGTTTCAAAACTTGTGACCGAAGGCTAAAAGTAGAAAAGTTGTAATATGTAATAACTATTTTGTATTTATATTATGAAGTTTTCTTTAAGTGGTATGATAATTTTTATGATATGTTTTTTAACTTATTTCCTTTATATTCTACAGAAAATGGGAATATGCGGAATAATTGCTATGAGCATCGTGTGCGCAGTATGCTGTACTTGGTTTTTGTGGGTGTGGTCAAACGAATTAAAAAGAAAATATAAGAACGAAAATTAAGTCTTAAAAGAATGCAAGAAATTGTAGTTAAAATATAATCAAATGCTAAATTTTTTTTTACCGCTTTCATGAACTATTTTCATGTTATCACTCCATGAATTTTTTATCATGTTATAATTTCATGAAATTTTTAAAATTTTAAATAAATAATTGTTAGTAGTTTTCGTGTAAAAAAAACTTTGTCAAATTAAAAAATGAAACTTTAAACAATGATTTGTTGCTAATGTTTTAAATTATTTTATTTGTTTGATGTTTTATACTTTTCTTATTTAAAAATTTTTTGCCCGTCAGTAATGCTTAGTAGGAAGAATTGACGACTTTTGATAATGTCGAACCTTTTATCAATCGTCGTCAATTATTATTAATCAACGTATTTTTTTTAAATTAATCACTTTAATTGAAATCTTTTTTTTTCTTCTTTTTTTACATAATCACATGTTTTTATTATTCGTGGTTTTAAATGATTTTACAGAAACCAGGTGTTAAAACTGTTTGAAAGTTTATTCAATTAAGCGTCGTTCTTATTTTATTAAGCATTAGAAACATTAAACAGTTAATTCAAATTTGGTTGCTTAAAATTTGTTTGTTGTTTCAAATTGTTTTTGAAAAATAAAACGGTTACAAATTTTTGATAAATTAGTTAAAAAACGGAACTTTAAATATTCAAAATATTCATCCTGTTGATCGGTGCCCCAACCACGGCTATGTATTGACCAACTTTCATGGATAGGTGCAGTAAATAGTAAGTAATAAGTGTAGTACCCCTCGCAGACCTAATAAAATCAACTGATATATTTTTTTTGTCAAAACATAGCTCTAGAAATAAATGTTTAAATATATGAAAGGGACTGAAGATGCCTCCACAATTACAATATATATATATATATATATATATATATATATATATATATATATATATATATATATATATATATATATATATATATATATATATATATATATATATATAAAATAAAAAAAGTGATAAATGATAATACCCGATAACTTGAAACTTGGATGTATTTTTGGCCTATATTTAAAAGCCAACCCGGTAAAATAGTTAAAGCGGCAGGAGTTACTACTCGAGTCTCAGAAACATTAATCAAAATTAAAGTTTTAATAATGCTCTAAAGTGACATTTTTCGAAAAACATTTTCATTTGCAGATTAAATGAGTACTTAACAATTGGAATCTTAAAAGCTTCTGGAAATTTGGACTATTTTTAGTTACCTTTAAGTATAGATACTTGTTTATAAATTTCTAGTAAAAAAATTTATTATCAATTTTAAATTTTAAAAACCTTGAATAAAATGACAAAAGATCTAAATAATTTTTTAAAATAAATATTTTTTTTACTGCTATATAAATCAACTATAATACATGAAAGTTATACAATTTTTTAATCTCGACCATGCAATGGAAATCTTTTTACCTAACATTAAAATTTTAATTTGTAAGAAAGCATTAGTGACATGCAATCATATAGTTGCAAGCTTGTTTCCTTTTTTGAGAATAGGCACCGCATTTGATTTTCGCCAGAGATTCGTAACCCTCTTTAGTAAGTCCGTAAAGAGCGAGTCACGCGAGAAGAGTAATATTGAAAACAAAGCTTAAAACCCAGTGCCGAGCGTAGGCTCCCACACCCCGTAATTAGTGGGGGTGGGATGTTGTGGAGAGCAGCAAATTTAATGCCCTTTTGCTATTTTATTTTAGCAAAACCCAGCGGCAAAATTTAGAAGATTTTAAGACCCTAATGACACGTTTTTTTTTGAGGGGAGGGGGGTCTCTGACCTTTTAGTCATTGCACTGCTAAAACCTGTTTTTTGTTGACTCAAAAATAGGCAACCTATTTTTTGCACATGCATGCATACATGCCACCCTTTATTTACTGGTTATACTCAGGGCTAGTATATAAGGGTTGGCATGGGCGCCTGCATGATTTTTTGATGTTCCAGATACGACACTTTCATACATTGTGCAAACTCCAAACTTAAGTATGTGTATACCTATGCCAAATGAGGAGACCTTGTAAAAAATTGGGATGGTGGAGACCTGTCAGCAAATAGCCTGAAACGCTTGCTCCCCTGCTCAAACGAGAGGGCACTTATGTAGTAAAATTTTTAACTTAACGATCTAAAGCTAAATTCAAATTTATCGACAGAATTTAAATTTCGTTGAAAAATATTGTAAATTACAAAAATTATGTACATGCAAAATGTACAGCACCACATTTATTAATTTTTTTTTTGTGGGAGAGGGTCGGAAAATTTTACTACATTTGTCCCCTCACGTTTGGGCAGGGGAGAGAATGCATGCATTTGAGGGCTTTTTTGTTCCCAGACTACCGCCATAACAATTTTTTGCAAGGCCTCTTCAAATGGCATAGGTATAAACATACTTAAGTTTGGAGTTTGTACAATGAGTGGAAGTGGTTTATCTGGAACATCAAAAAATCCTGCGGGCGCCCATGCATGTGTGTGCATAGAGAGAAACTATACCTTGTACTCCCAATACAATACATCTTTTTATGTTGGCAAACTAGGATATTTAGTCAGAAATTTAACTTTTCTATTGACTAGCTAGTTAATTGTGTAAAATAATAAAATCGAAGGACGTACTTTTAAATTGAACCCTCCCCCTTCCCCCAATACGCTTTCGTACGCTTTTTGAAGACCTCCCCTCCCCCAATGAGCGTACGTACTTTATGGACGACCTCTAATTATGGAATTACCCCTGTTAAAGCTGAGTTTTACATTGGACTGAAACAAAATCTCTAGGATTTAATACTTCTGTTTTTAGTTCTTTTGTGGATATAACATTTTTTTTTGCATATTTTTATGTGTATACTGACATTTTTTTTCAGTGGCCATCGGACGTCATAAGACGTCATAAGATGTAAATAAGTATATGAACATCCGTTTGACGTCCGTCGTACTTCTTAAAACTAATTAATAATTTTGAAGCAGTTTGTTTGGAGTAATTAAGCTATTACATGTTGTGGTTACAATAATGGCAAAAATCTTGAGTTCTACTAGTTTTTCCTGAGTGATCACTAACTTGATCTACAACTAGTCATTTTAAGATACAGAAAATTTAAAAGACCCGTTACCGAAGTGTCAAGACGTTGAAGCCTATGTGGTGGGAATATAAGTGAAACAATTCTATGCAAAAATTTATTGTACGTTGGGTATTGTGGTTATCTAGTAAAAAAAAAGTTCTTGTTTTCTTTATTTCATTTTAAAGTTAAGATTAAATGTGAAGGCATTTTTATAAAAAGTGCTCATGTTATCCGCTAACGGGGTTGTTAGCAAGTCCAACACAATCGTTAGGTCTTTCTGTGGAAATAAGTATAAAGTTTCCAACAACGTTAGTAGATGTACACATTGTTACAATTTTATTTTGGCTCCCTAAATAAGAAAATATGGCTCCATAATTTGTAACATTTATTTAATACTTTGCATTGTTCGTATGCTAAAATTCTAGGTCGGAAATATGTTAACCCATAGTTTATTTTTGATGACATTTTAACTTTTTTTTTATAAATACATACTTTAAATAATATTTAAACTTTGGTTACTGTGAGTAAAGCTTTATTATTATTATTAGTAGTAACATTTTTATTTTTATTGAAAACTTTGAGTTACAGCAAAACTTTTTCACGTTTTTGAAAAAACAAAAACAAAGATAAGCTATTTGATAGGTCAAAGTGTTGCCATGCAACACTTAAACTTAAAAAGCATTTCATCTATGCAACTTTAAAAAGTTTTATGTTTTTGTTTAAATAAAAAAATACAGCTATAAAATGTGTGCTGGGAAGATTAACAAAAATTTCTGAATCGTTTAAAATAAACAAGCTTTTACTTAGTGTTGAAAAATCTAATAGGATATTTTTTTATCCAGCTTCTAACAAAATACTTTTGACTTGCAATTTAACATTACTTTTTATTGACAAAATTCTAATAAAAAGAGTAATTAATACAAACTTTTTGGGTATCTATATCAATGAAAAGCTTAATTGGAAATATCACATAGAATTCTTGTGCAATAAAGTTGCTAGAAGTATAGGAATAAAAGTAAATATATAGGCTTATATAAGACAATATAATATATAGGCTTATATATAGGGAATATATATAAGGAATATTTATAAAGCTAGAAGTGCTTAAAATAAACGTAACTTAACTCAATTAACTCTTTTATCGATTGTCATTTAAACTTCACAAATATTGCTTGGTGCAGTGGTAATAAATCCAAACTTAGGCCTCTTTATTATCAACAAAAGCATGTTGCTCGTCTTATTAATCTTAAAGATAGATTTATTCATCCGAGCCTCTCTTATTTGAAATGAAAATTCTTAGTATATATTAGCTAAATGTTTTTAATATTCTTTGTTTTATGTACAAATGTAAAACTAACTTCAACACAGTATCTTTCCATAGTTTATATACCATAAAAAATAAAAATAAATACAACTTAAGAAATGATAATTTAATTCGTCAACAATTCTTTCAGACTAATTTTGAAAAATCAAGCATTTCCTTTCGTGGAGCTTCTCTTTGGAATAAAATAGTTTTAAAAAATTTTGATTTTTCTTTAGAATGGAGTTACCTCTCATTCATTAAAAAGCTTAAGGAAACTTAAGAGTCTCATACTTTGTATAAATTTTAGGTGGTACACTACTAAAAAAATACTTATTTTGGAGAAAATGTCAAAATTTAATTTTTATTATCATTTTTTTCCAAATTTCATCCTCTTTCATTTGATATAATCATCTTGCATTATTTGACAGCGAAAAATATTTAAAAATTGCATTTTTCATGAGTTTAAGTCTTAGCAACGACTTAAGAACAAAACAAAAACCTCATTTAACCCCTAATGTCTAAGTTAAAATAGCTTCATTTAAAATAAAACAATATTTATCGTCAAACTCAATTCCACTTTAGGTTAAAAACCTGATAATATCAATTTATTAAGGCTTCTAACACGATCAACTACAATTGAAGTATCTTCGTGGGTAGACTCAAAATCTGAAAGAGTTCTTGAATGCCTTCATAAGGTCCAGAGTTTCAAAGAACACTTTCTTTTAGTAAAAAAATAATTTTAATAGGCTCTGCTGTTATTTGTTTTAATAATGGAAGTAAAGGTATTTTGAGTAATTTAAACTTTAGCTGGGTATATAACATTCATAACATCTATTCAACTTGACAAATCTTGTGTGAAACAAATGAAGCAAATGTCAATACAAAAGTGTGTAAAACAATGAAAAAAGTTGAGATCAGAAGCCAAAAGATTCAGTGATAAATAAAATTCCAATAAAACTAATCTGTCATATGTTTTTGGTCGACATTAAACAAGATTTTATTTGAAAAAATATTTAAATGTGTTTTTTATAACTTTTGATTTTTGTAATGCTAGGGTAACTTTGAAACGTAATATATTTAAATTGGCCTAATAATTTTTGACTGAAACTTTGAGGGTATACTCAGTATACTTAAGAAATTCGGTTAACAGATAAGATTTTTAAAATTCCAGTTCATTTTTTTTTAGTTAAGAAATTAGTTCTAATGTAAAGTCAAGCAGCTTAGTGTTTTAAGGATATTTTCAATAATTTGTGGTTAAATTTAAAATAAGTCCTTATATTAAAAATCCATATGTCAATCAATCAAATCAACTGGAATTAAATATTATAATGCATAATTCTAGTAAGTTTGAATGAAAGAAATTTATATTTTATTCCAATTTTTTTTTTTAATGTGCTTTTTAGTAGTGTACCACCTTCACCAGCGTTTTTCTGTGACCTAATGGTCTTCTTTGAGCATCCGCGTTCTCTATTTATATTTATTTATATAAATATAAATAAAGAACGCGGATATAACTTATTATATTTGTTTATATATTTTTTATTTATTTTTATCATAAAAAATTGTAATAAATAATAATAAAAAAAAAATTCTTTGTCTCTAGACATCGCAATTTTTAAAACAACTTTATCATATTAATGCAAAGAGTTAGAGTTTAGAGTTTCTGGCAAAACTAAGGGTATCCCAAACACGAAATATTTTTGTTGGGGTTGTCTACAAACTACGTCACGGGATAGGGAAAAGGGATAGAGATTTTTTTTTTTTAATTCAGATTTTTTTCTTTTATTTTTAAATCTTAAAAGAATACCCAGCCAAAACATAAACTCTCAGTCTATTTAAATCAGTTGATGAATGTAGACTCCGCTTGATAGACTCCGCTCGAAATGTCGTCAATGATATAGCAGTCTACGTCTATATCGTCGTTGATAAAAAAACTAATACTAGTGTAATTATTAAATAAAAACTATTCACGACATTATTAAATAACAATAATAGTTAATACACATAAAATATTGTCTTCGAAATAAAACATCAAATGTCACAAAAATAAAAGCACCCTACTCCACGCTTTGAACACGCAGCTCCGCTTTTGTGCAACCTAACGATATCCTAGATGGTACACTTACTTATTGATTGCGTGGTATTAAGTTATACATCTAAAGTAAAACAAATATCCTCAGAGGTTTTTTTTCTGTTTAATCACTGTTAAATTACAATTTTATATAGAACTATAGAAGTGCAAAAATTTAATATAAAAAACTATACTAAAAAACTTATAATAGTTATATACTGAAAAGAATAATTAAGAAAAATTAATCATCTAAAAGCAGGTAAAAAATTTTAAATATTATCTTTTTTAAAACCACGTGACGTAATTTCTAGACGACCCCCTATGGGTCTATTGTGTATGCGCGAAAATAGTTTAAATAGCATAAATATTGTTCTGCAAAAAAATCAATTTTCATTAATCAAGCGTTAAACCGTTTTTTAATGTTACTAACCAAGCATTAGACCATTTTAAAGACTAAAACATTAAACGCTTTTAAGATAATTATAAACGTATAAATAAGTAAACAAGCCAAAAAATGTAATCAAGTAGATTTTCTACAACCACCCACAAAAAAAAGTTTTTTATTCGTCTAACGTAAGACTTTAAATAGGCGTTTCAAAAAGTATAAAACACTTAATTGAAAAAAAAAAGATTAAAAAATCATTCATTATAATGGGTCTCATTACTAAGGACGATAATATCGTATCTTTAAAAAAAAGATTAAAAATATCGAGAAAAAGATTATAAATAAATGGCGACTAACCGGATACAATCTAATCATTGTTTATAGATCATTAAAAAGTAAAATTTCAGAGTTCCACTACGAACAAAAGTGTAAAACTATTTTCATCAGCAAGCAATATACAATAAATTTCTTTAAGCGATAAATGTCTCTAGAGAAAATTATTTTGATATTGTTAAATGTTAATACTGTAAAGTTTTTTTGTTAAAAATTTCAGATTACTTATAAGTTGTTTAATATATTTTAGAAAAATTGTAATGATCATTTTTTACGAACTCATGAACAATACAGTTTTAGTCTGTTAAGGTTAAGTGATTTAGTTTAGAATTGAGTAGTGTTGAAGATACTTAACCAACCCTTACGTAACCAACCCTTCCATCTTTAATATTAATACAGTGAAAAGCTATTTCATTTTTATCTTGTATTTTTGAAAACCAAAACAGAACAAAACAAAATCTCAATCTATTAATTTATTGTCATTTAATAAATAATTTTCACAATTTTGACTAGATTTCATTTGATTTAGATTTTTTTTGCTTTTGGAAAAGTTACTTTTTAAAATAGTCTAAATTAAAGAATATTTTTCAAATAAACACAAAAAAACAACTTGTCTCGAACATTTTTAACTCCGTTTTCAAGTTAATAAGTGCACGATAAATAAATAAGATTATTTACAAATTTCAAAATGGCTGCAATATAAATAAATTTATATAACATTATATTTATAACATAAGTTAATAACAAAATAAAATATATAAACTATATCAAAAAAAAAGTGTTTACAACTTGCAAATATAAAACTATTTATGAAAATGCACATTTATGGGCAAATTCTATTGCAACTTGTATACAAATCTGAAAACGTGTTGCGACAAACTCTATTTTTCAGCTTTATGTTTTTACCAACAAGCAACATTTAAGCAACATTTAGGCAGCCCATGGTTAACCTTCTCATACGAAAAGCAAATTTAAACTAAAAAATAGATTAAAACCTATTAAATAAGTTTGACCTCTTTTGGATTATTAATTTTACGGTGTCTCACAAAAGCTGATATTTATTTTGCGTCACCTTTTTTGCTTATCAGTCAGCTAACAGGGAGTATTAAAGATGGTGCCAATTATTTTTTGTAAACTGATGCTTTATTTTTTCGGTTTACATGCCAATTTTTACATTTTATTCAGACGCATTCGTAAACCTTTTTCATACTTTTACATTTGTCGCATTCCACCCTGCAACAGTACACAAACTTGCAATTGCATTCTGAAATTATTTCAATTACCTTTTCACGGTATCCATAACAACATAGTTTTGAACAACTATTAGGCTGTGCATCGTCAAGGACACACTGCCTTCTGGAGGATTTATGAAATCCGTTTACAATTTTACACTGATCAGGGCCTTCATCTAGATAAAGAAGCTTTTCTGATTGAGAGAAGGGTATCTGAAATGTATTTTTAACGTCTTCTTTTACGTCATTTACGGGTAATCGTTTTAGTTTAGCAAATGCAGCTTCATCATACTTTTTTAAAAGAATCTTAGAAATCACGGGATATTCCTTAAGCCTTCGATGACAATACTTTGTGGTGCAGCCAGCTGTTGCCCCATTGCAAATACAAGCAATTTCCTCTCCTTGAGCTAACTCCTAAAATATGATCACAACAATATTTTTTAATACTCGTAATTATGTTACATTTATATTGTCATTAGCCATTTATTGACTAAAAAAAACTTTTTAATTAGTTAAAGAAACAAATTTAACCATTCAGGTTCGTAACTGTACCTTAAGCCCAAGATCAATGTTATGCTTTCGTATGGTGTAAGACTTTTCTTGGATTTCATTGGTAGCTTTTTCTCTAAAACCTAGCTTCATAAACAAGTTAGCAAATTCAACTCCTACTCGAGTAATGTCTTTACATCCAACCATGTTGTCAATATTGCTAAGATTTCTTGGATCAATCATTTCAGAAGGAAATGAAAATTGACGTGTTGTTTGAAAACAGGAACATTTATCAAGTTTTCCGGCCATACAACCACGGGCGATAGATAATGCTAGTGAAGAAGCTGCCAAAGAATGTAACAACGCTGATTCTTTTGTATCTATAATAAAATAACAAATACAAGCTGGTAAATTAGACAAATTTATATATATATAATGTAATACAATATATATATATATATATATATATATATATATATATATATATATATATATATATATATATATATATATATATATATATATATATATATATATATATATATATATATATATATATATATATATTGCAGCCGTAGCACAGTGGTTAGCGCGACTATAGCCGACTAAAGCAGCCGTAGCGCAGTGGTTAGCGCACTTGCCTCAGAAGCTAGAGATCTGTGGTTAAACGCCACATCTGAGCAAGTTTTATAACATCAGTAAGGAAGGACGCGCGAACTTCCTTTCAAATACTCTTTCGCGGTACTCTGTTAGCAAACGTATTTTTGGCGTCCCTACCAGTATAGTAATAGTATATATATATATATATATATATATATATATATTTTGTATAAATATATGCATCTAAGTTTTGTCACAACCAAAATGTCATTTTCTTTATTTTGCAGGAAAGTTATTTAAAACATTCTATATTTAGCACCATTGTCTTTTGTGATAATTTTGTAATAAAGATTAAATCCTCTTTGAAAAAAAAATTCTTTCATCATATTTTGATTTAGATTTTCGTTTAATGAAAAATTTAATTGAAAAAAAAGCTCATTACTCTTTGAATTATTGTATTTTTAAAAATCACCTTTTTTCAAATCATCGTCATATTCTGGAGCTTTGTTTACACTTTGACAGTTCCACCTTCTGTCTTTTAGCATGTCTTTGCACTCCTCTTTTGTGTCAGCTGTCGAAGCTTTTGTCAAAGACATCCATTCAAAGTTCGATCGACAAAAGCTAACTTGTCTGCCATTGAATCCAAAGTTTTTGCGACATACGTTATTTTGAGACCAAGATGAACTTGATGGGAACTGATCGACGCCCCTTTATAATAAGATTTACAAAAATTGAATGGTTAAAATCAGGTTAATCGCAAAAGTAATAACAAACCAATTAAAAGGAGTTTAATCAATGACAAAAACTTTAATTACTTTTTTTTATCTTTAATGAATTATGAAAACTCATAAAAAAAATTTTATTGTTATAACTCATTTTTTTTCTAATTATATTTTATTTTTATAATATTAGCATCTTAATGTTTAAAATAGTCAGTAAAACGGAAAAGTTGAAAATAGACGCTAATAAAATCAAAATATGCGTTTACTATTTTATCTTTAAAGTTTCAATTTTTTTTACTTAAGGATACTGTGCAAAACGTTTGAACTTTTAAACTCAACTAATATTGCAATGCTTCGCACTAATTTGCTATTACTCTTTACAACTTACTAAGATAACATGTACGCAAATTTAAATAAGCCTTACATAAGTATAAATGTTATGAATCTTAAAAAGATGGAAATATTTTTATTTATAATGAAATAAATTTTAAAGTTTTTGAGAAACAAATTATGTTTACACTAACAACTCAATTTATATTTAACAGTTTTTTATTTATAATTTACAATTTAACAGTTAATATATATATATATTTATATATATATATATATATATATATATATATATATATATATATATATATATATATATATATATATATATTTATATATATATATATATATATATATATATATATATATATATATATATATATATATATATATATATATATATATATATATATATATATATATATATATATATATACACATGTATGTGTGTTTATTTTCTTATGAGTGTAATGTATAAAAGTTATAATTTTATACCCTTAACATTATAAAAATTATAGGTTAATACAATATAAGTTAAGATTGTAATTCAACAATTTTAACTTATATTATTCTTAAAATACTTTTTTGTAACTTTACAACTTCTATTAAAACTCGTACTATAGTAAAACAAACACAAACACAAAAGTTAAAGAATTGTATGATTATTATTATTAATTTTAACTTTGCAAAACTTACAGCCATTTTATGTTTGCATAATTTATTCTAATTTCCATCAATATGATTAGATATATTGTAAAACCCATTGCGTAAAATAATCTGTTGCTTTCTCTATTAAATATTACTTTTCCACAATTCCTTACAAAGTCTTATATCTTTTACTTACTATCTCTAAATGAAAGCAAAAAGCAAATACATTTTTATGCATGATATGTACTCATACCGACTTTAGTCACGCAAATTAACATCACTGTGTATTTTCCGACAAAGCTCAACTGCTTTTGTCCCCGAAGATATATATTTGTTAGCGAAATAGCGTCGCGTTTGTTTTGCTTTCAATTGATCTTTTTTACGTAATTGCCGTATAAAAGAATTATTTCAAGAATTCCTCATCAAATAAAAAGCGTTCACATTTCGATAAAGTTACAATATCCGTCTCAAGACGATTCGATTTTTGCAATTTTAGCAATGGAGGATTAAATAAAATTTCGAATATTTAAAAAAAAAAAAAAAAAAAAACGTTAACAATTAAGCAATCATTTTAATGAATTTTCTGTTATAATTTTGCTTTAAATTAAAAGCAAAAAGAAACAAAACCATAATTAGAATTGTTTTAATTAAATCTAATTCGTAGTCTCCATTTTTAAGTAGAAGCCATCATATTTTAAATAAAATTGCATTTAAATTTTTTTTAATGCAGTAAAACACAAAGTTATAAAGTTTTATTTTTAATTATATATGGTGAATATGCTATTATTTTGAATAAACTTGCATAAAATAATTTTGGCGCGCCAGTTTGGCGTAGGATTCAAAGACTTTGTAGTTTACAAAAGGTAAAGTAAAACAAAATAATTCCATTAATTCAACTTTAGGTTTTATGATGTAAAAAACATCGCCAACAAATACTCGCACATAGTATATTTTGCAATAAAAGTCATGTACCTTAGTACGAAGAATAAAGAGTGTGTGATTTAGCAAACATGTGTTATATTTATTTATATTTTATTATATTATTTTGTACTTAACAAACTTTTGCTCAATAGATTAAATCGCTCCAGGAAAATAAAATAAATGTAGCAGAGATACAATTTAAAAAACACTCATCAGGTAAATGTTAGTGAAAAACATAAAATCGTTTTCATTTTGCAAAGTTTACGATAAAACTTTATATTGCCACAATCTTTAAAAATGGCTACACGATGTTTTTCGATGGCTACACGATGATTTTCGATGTTTTTCAACATCTAAATTATGTTTTTATGTTAATATTTTGATTAATTTTGCTTTAAAAATATAAATAACTTTTTAAGAATTCTTAATATATATATATATATATATATATATATATATATATATATATATATATATATATATATATATATATATGTATATATATATATATATATGTATATATATATATATATATGTATATATATATATATATATATATATATATATATATATATATTATATATATATATATATATATTTATATATATATATATATATATATATATATATATATATATATATATATATATATATATATATATATATATATATATATATATATATATATATAACAAATGCATTAATACGCGATGCTACTATGCTACTATTTAGGGTTTTAATTTTGATGCATCCAGTAAATTTTTTTTACAAAATTATCACATATAGACCTGTAATTAAAAAAAAGAAAGTTAAACTTTTGAACAGAAATCAAAGCTAATTACAAAATGGACATCGCATAAGTCATTAAAAGATTTGTTCAAAAACATAAACCTGTTATATGTTAAAAATAATATTAAATGCGACAAACTTAATATTAGAATTTGAAGAATCAAAATTTATAATAACCATATAAAATATCTTCACTTTCAATAATTTTTAAATAACTTTAAATTTTGATTGCTTTTATTTTCAATTTTTAAATTTGTTTACTTACTATTTTGATTTTATGAATTTGTTTTAAACAGGCCTAATCCTAATCCCAATCCAAATCACAAGATTTATCAAATGAAAACCTAAAATTTTTCAAATACATGTGTGACTATTAAATAAAGAATACTTATTAAAAAGAATAGTTGGGATAACTAAAAATTCATTCAGCTGGGATAGCCAAGTAAGAATACAAAAGTCAAGAAATAATTTTTTATTTTTTAAACTTTTATAAATTCACTTCAAAAATATTTACAAAAATTGACTTGTAAACCAAAAAGATTTAACAAACATATAAAAATGTTTTTAAAGAGTAAAAAAATTTAAAATAGATTTTATTTTTTATTTTTACAAATTTATAAAACAAATGATTTCTGACAAATACAAATTTTCTATTTTAATATATCGGTTTATAAGACTATTATATATAACATATAAGATAATATATTAAAAATTATATTTATGTATATATTTTTTATTTTTTTAATTTTTACAAAAATATAAAAAAAATGATTTCTGACAAATACAAATTTTCTATTTTAATATATCCGTAAATAAGACTATTATATATAGCATATAAGATAATCAATTAAAAATTATATATATGTTAAAGATATATATATATATATATATATATATATATATATATATATATATATATATATATATATATATATATATATATATATACATATATATATATATATATATATATATATATATATATATATATATATAAAATATATAAAAGATGTTTTTCATATTTATATAACATTAAATAAAGATTATGCATTTTGAAAAAATTAAGATCTATCTATAACTTCCGTTGAAGACGTCGGTGGCGCTTTTGGTCCGTTAATACTTTTAGGAAGTAAAAAGGAAAGCAAAAGTATTATTAAAGTAAAAAAAGCTATAGCAAAAAATGCAAGTCGATAGTCAATAGGAAATTTAACTTGATGATAAATATCATTGATAGACCATGCAAATAAACTACCAAACATAGTTGGTGAAGCCACTCTAAAAAAAAAACTAAAATTATATTTATTAAAAACAACCTACAATATTTAATAAAAGTTAAACATACATAAAAGTTAATTACCAATTTCTATAGTAAAAATAAAAACTTTAGAACGACACAAAAAAAAAATTGAAAAGATTTTAATATTTTACCTCATAATTTCTTGGACAGAGAACGCTAAACCGTTTACTCGTCCCACTTGGTCAGAGTACACAGAATTATTTATAAAAAGTGCAATGCACGATCGGCTGCTAATGTCAGCAATCATACGAAGTAAACCAACAAATATCAATAAAAACCACATAATGCCTTTACTATTATCGATAAAAAAATAATAATAATATTAATACATAATTCATAATAGTAATATGTATTCACATAAATGTGTATATATGCGTGTATAAATATATTGAAACAAAATTACTGTATTTATATTATTTGTTCTCTCTCTAAATGCTTTGCTCAAAGATTAGACTAGATTTTACATGCGGTTTTAACATATTTTTATGAGTCATAAAAAATTTTATTTTCAACATAATTCAAAATCACATACTTCCTTATGTTTTGTAATTTTTGTCATTTTTTAATGTAAGTGCAATTCTGCCGTATAAAAGCTCAATAACCAAAATAAAAATATTTGGAAAGTTGAAAAAAAGCCAAAACATTTAAAAGTTTATTTCGAAAATAAGTAAAAAAATGTGGTATCTTTTTCGGATAAAAATGCATATTTATTTAAAGAACTATATTTTTTATAAAAATAACTTTTAATAGCTTATGATAGTTTTGTGACTATTTTAAAGGATAATTTAACTCTATTGAGATAAGAAATAATTTTTTTGATATTGACTATAAACCAGTGGCGGATCCAGCATATTTTGGTCTTTAAGATAACTTTCAGATATGGAGCAAACTTCAAACATTTATACTTATGTCAAATAAGTATAAATTGTTTATACTTATGTCAAATAAGAATGCTTTGCAAAAAATTGCGATGGTTGGAGCCTGGGAACAAAAAAGACTCAAAATTTTCGCCCCCTTTTATCAAGTTGATAAAATATTTTTTGTACTGTTTTTAACTAGATTTATGTGTATCGATAAATTGTATGCTTCATAGTATAATATTTCAGCGTTCAAAAATAATGACCATGTAAAGTTTAAACCTCCTTAATTAGAGGGGGTTACAAACTATGACCATTACATGGTCATAATTTTTGAATTCTGAGACATAATACAATGAAACTTAATTTATTGATGAATATAAGTCTAATTGAGAATAGTACAAAAAATACTTAATCAACTTGTTGCTGTCACGTTTGGGGCAGGGAGGAGTAAAATTTGAGAGCTTTTTTGTTTCTAGACTCCAATCATCACAATTTTTTCCAAAGCATCCTTATTTGACATAAGTATAAACAAAACAAAATGCCACAAAAAATAAAATATAATTCAAATCAAATCAAACAAAATGTCACAAAATGTTGACACAAAGGCTGCTGCTAAAGAGTCAAAGAATATTTTGCTAGAAATTAAAAAATACAATGTACAAACAAATGTACAATCAGGCAACATATACAACTATGAAGCAAATCTGACTTATCACTCAGGGTCAAAAAAATTCTTGGTAAAGAGTGTTATTAAGTATCGCATAATTGTAAGAAACACTTTATATTTATATATATTTATATTATGATATCAATTAACACAGAAGGTGAAGTTCTACAAACTATCGTAGATTAAAAGATATAACTTGTGGATAGTCTGTATAGAGTGTGTAGCCTTAAAATCGTATACTTTAGCACTAAAGGAGGATTGTTTGATAGAATTGCTTTCAAGAAGTGTGCTTTTTTTTAAAAAGAAAATTTAAAAAAATTTTCTTTAAAAAAAAAAAAAATTTTTTCTGTTAGATAACTTTTCCCCTCCGAACTTTTATTGCCTGCTATATACATTAATTTATAGTATGTAAATCCAGTACAATATCGATAAAATTATTCCATTATTTAGAAAAGAAGTATCTTATGATAAAGAAGCTCTAGAAGACAACTTTAAGAATTTTTTTATAAGACAAATATAAATCTTTTTAATATGTTAAAAGTAATAAATGAAAAAAACTTTCTTGCGGGTAAAAGTGTTAGCACTGAAAATCTAAAAATATTTAATGAATGATATGACATCGTTTCTAAGGCTACTTATGTAACTTTAAAATGAAGGTTATGAGATTGCAGCTAAAAATGTTGCATAGTATAAAAATGCAAAATAAATTGAAATACTAACGGTATTTGTATTTATTTAGTCAAAAATACAATCTAAAGAAAATCTGAAAGAATGCATTGACTAAAGTTTGAAAGTATTTGGTTACATTGAAAATAAACTAAAAACAAAAAGAAAAAAAAAGAGAGAAGTCAAGCTCAAAAAATTGAATACTGTGTATCCAATTTTTTGAGCTTGACTCCCATACTGCTCTTTGCACATAACTGTGCAAATAGCAGTATGAGAGTTGATTGTTGTTATTTATGCAATTGAACTTATCTCCAAACAAATTACAACAGCATAGAAGTGGTCTAACATTCAAGAAATTTTTTTTTTTAAAACTGAATGTTTAATTTCCCATTGATTGAACCTCATAAAGCACGCAAATCAGAAAACCTAAACATTATTACTTTTTATCATTATTTTTTAAATTTTAAATCCCTCCCAACAAGGCTGCAAATAACTATTAAGTTGGGAGTTACTAAAAAAAGAAAAAAAGAATAGAGTTAAAGAGTAAAAAAATGGTTGACATAAGACTTAGAAAGTTGTAGGTTATATGAGTCAGGAAAACATAGAGATGGGAGAGAATTCTAAAGGGTTGAAGTGAAGTGAAAAAAAATTAGACAAATAAAATTTTTTCAAGCATGCAGATACAGTAAAAGAATGAGACTTTGCTAAATGAGTCAATGAGAATGAGTTTACTAAGTAGTTAAATTTATTTATATAGTTTAACTAGTTATTTATATATTATATAGTTTTTAGTTCATTTTACTCTTTAACTTGAATATTTTCATTACTCTTTCATCATAACTTTTTTACTTTTTTGATACATTTTAATCAATCTTCAAAAAGTAAGGAAGTTTACTTTGCACAAATCAAAATTGTAAAGTTAATTTTGCAAATATTGTGCAAAGTTATCTAAACCAAAGTAATTTTTTCTATTCTTCTTTTTAAAGAGATCCCTAACTTAAATAAATAATAATAAATAAAAAATAAATGCATGCCAAGAAAAATTAACTTTTTTTTTAGTCAAATCTTGCCTTCTCCATTTTGTTGTAGGCCAAATAGTCTCCATTATATACACCGCAATTTACAGACTTGATAATTAATTCAAGCATGTTTTTTTCCTAAGAGTTTTATTACATGAAGTCATACATTTTTTTGTTTGTTTCAATCATTGATCTTTTAATCAAACAAAAGAATCAATGACGTCAAAAACGCGCTAATATCTTTTTATAAAACGAACATAATGCTATATATTTATATTAATATATATATATATAAGAACACATGTCAACCGTACCACTTCTTTGATCGAATAGGGTTTCTGTACAGAGCCACCAATGAATCTAACAAGTCAACACCACCCATAAAAGAATTATGGAAGCTTCTTTTGTAGGTAGGACACCTGCATAGCTACTGAGCAGGATCAGCAGGATTTATTGTCCACCCATTTTACAGCATTTAGCTGAACACCATCATATGAGGTTGTTTTTAAAATTGCTGTACCTCTTCCAGATCTAGTAAGCTCTTTGTCTGTTGGGAATAAACATCCTTTCAAATGATTTGCTTGCACTGTTATTCCTTGTTTGTGCAGAGTTACTTGCAATGGAATGGAGGTGAACCAGTTATCAAAGTAAACTTTGTGCCAGACATCCCTAGGAATGTCTTGCAATAGTCTCAGAACCATGTTTCCAGAAGCTCCTATATCTGGTTTTCCTGGACAGGGGTGAACTTTACCATTATATATTTCTAAATTATGGATGAAGCTTTTGTTATCACAAAACACAATTATTTTGTAACCCCACTTCTTTGGTTTTTGGGATTGTATGTGCTTTAGGCTACTTCTACCTTAAAATGGTACTTTCTGCTCACCAACACTCAGCAGTTCAAATGACACAATGTTTTGGAAACTGTTTTCAAGTGAATCAAAAACAATCCTAACTTTATCTAATTAATTGGTGGCATTTTCATTGTTGTCAAAATGTAAATCATTTTTGATACACTCAAACCTATTGATGATCACAGTCTCTGTTACAGGTTTAATTTTGGTTGAAGGGCATCAATACATTCTGCACCGAGGAATTTTTATAGTGCGCATATAAAAAACAATTCCTAAAAAATTTTATAGTTCTACCTTTGTCAAACATAGCAAGTTATTTATAATTTTTTGTGCATTGTATACATTGGATTCGTGTACCATTTCTTCCAAAACATCTGTAAAAATGTCTCTGAAATAGAAACATTATCTGTAACAATGTCTCTGAAATAATCATATGGTTGTCTTAGCAAGCATCCATGTCTTACTTGACAAGTGAATTGGGGCACTTTGGTTGTCAATCTTTGGTATATAACACCTTTCAAAGGAGTCCTCAACTTGAACTGTGTAGCTATTCCTGTTCCTTTAAGTCATCGTTAGTCTCTTCTTCAACGTCAGATTTTGGTAGTTCTATAAAAAACAAAACAATAATTTTTTATCCTACTAGTACTAGTAAAACTTAAAAAAATAAATAAAGCTGTTAAAAAAACTGAAATAAGCTTAGTATATATTAGTGACATAAAAAATTACTTTCAATAACCTCTTTGAGTATGGATTCCTTATCTTGGATGCCGGTATCTTCATCAAATGGAGCATCTTTGTCTGACAGCTCTGAGTCGTGAGAGTAAGAAGGTATTTGCCTCACAGCATTAGCTCTTTTTTTTCCATTGAAGGTCTTTGGGTCCATAATTTAATCCAACATAAGAAACGAATAAAGTACCTTAGACTGATTTTTCACATAAACTATAAATATTACTATCATACTTTTACCATAAACTATATTTATTATTATCATACATTTTACATTTATATAAAAAAAGTATAAATAATAAACACGTTTAAAGGTGCATTTAAGACATATAAAATACGTAGTAATACATGTTTTAGACATTTTAAACACGCTTTGTATAATCTAACTATTTTTTTCCTACCGGGTATCAGCATAGCTTACTTTAATTAAAACTCTATCATGTATTAAATACTTTAATTAAAACTCTATCATGTTTTAAAAGTAACAAGCAAATACATAGAAAAGCGGTATTTGCATAGAAAAGAGGTATTTGCATAAAAAAGAGGTAGGCTTATTACTATTACTCTAATGCGAGTAGATCTAATCTAGAAAAAAAACATCAAGATTTTAATCGTGATGGCATGTTGTTGCAATTTTGCAACATACAAAAACAGAGCCGAGAGAAATATTAGGAAATGTTACATAATTGAATAGTCTTGATATATGATTCAACTTCTAGAAAATATTTTTTAAATGTGTTTAAATTTTTTAAACTTAATACTTAATATAATAATTCATTCAAAGTATACTTGCAGGTTTGACAGCGCAATGCTTGTTAAAATGTGAAATGAGATCAAATAAAGTTCAACACAAATGATTTCCTGTGTTGGTTTTGTAAAAAAACCACTACGGGAATATAGCGAAACAAAAAATTATAGAAAAATCCCAAAGAAAACATAAAAAGTCATCATTTTAAGTATTGTTGCAAAAATGCAACAAGATGCAATATAGGGTTAACTATAATAAAGGTTTAAAGCAGGTTTTTACAGACCTAAACCAAAAAAAAATGTCAATTTTTTTTTGCAAAATTATCCATTTTTACTGTGCATACAAGATTTTCAATCAGTGGTGATACTAATATTTGCACCTTTATATTTACTAATAATTTCAAACTAATTCTATTAACATAATACTAATTATGTTAATAGAACTATTAAATCAAACTAATTCTATTTATATAATTAAATAGTTTTATGAAGTATGTTTTTCCTTGTTATTTTGTTATGGTCTCAAAGTTACATTTAATTCTATTTATATAATTAAATACTAATTAAATAGTTAATTATAATAAATTTATTAAACTATAATATAATACATCTTTCAAAAAATGAAGATATAACTTAATTCTAAGTTTATATAAAACAGATAAAAATTATTATATTACATATAAAAAAAAAAAATCATATTTAAAAAATACACAAATTATGAAAAGAATATTCAAAACAAGTTTACCATTTAGACTTACTTTGAATGAAAAATTCGAATGAATGGAAACATAGCTGTAGTTGCAACAAGAATTAAAATTGTAGCTTGTAGTGTCTAAAATTATATAAATAATTTTTTACTAATCTGATAGAATACTGTATGCTATTTTACTTGTATATTTTAACATCATTTTCTGGTATCTGTTATATTTGTACAGCCAGTGCTGATTTCCGGAGTGTATGAGTGTGTGTTATTTAATGAGTGCATTTTGTTCACTGTACTATAAACTCTCCCCACTCCTAACATTTTTGCATTTAATCAATCGTATGCATTAGTAAACACAACCTATGTTGTCAAAGAAAATCTGAACTAAGTGCTAAATATGTACATTTTCAATATTTTTAAAAAACACATTTCCAAATTAAAATGTAATTGTTTCCTTTATTTCTTCTTAGGTTTTATTAAAGTCACCCATTATGGTAGTCAAAATAAACCATTAAAATTTATTTATTTAGTTTACAAAATAAAATAATAATATAATAAATACATTTACAATACAAATAATATTAATGCTAATATTTGTTTAATTTAAATTAACTGCAGATTTTAGCTTTACTCCATAATTTTTGTGTCATATGGCTTATTATTAGTTCATTAAAGTTTTTTTACACTTGTAAGGAACAGCTTTACTGCATTGTTTTGCATAGTTACCTAAGCTAATATTATTTTATTTTACAAAAGGAAGAAAGTGGCACACTAAAATATGTCCAAAGCTATTAAATCATTGTCAAAATGTATTTTGTATATTGTTGAAAACTAAAACATGAACTCTTGAAGTATTCAAGTTTTTTACCAGAATTTGTACCTAGTTCCCGACCAAAAACTGATGATTTTACTAATGAAAATGCAAACAATGAATTATTAGTAAAATACCAACTGTTGCTAAAGTAACATCCATAAATCAAAACATCTCTAAAACATCTAAAAGGGACATAAATCTTTAGAGTGTTTAAGAATGTTGGTAAAATCCATCTTTAAAACATCTGACAGGGACTTGACAAGGACTATCTATTAAGAATGACTTCTTGACAGGGACTATCTATTAAGATTGTTTTCTATTTAAACCTAAACTATGGTATCTTCTCGTTACTATGTAATTTGTTTTCAACCAGTTTTAAAAAGCTGGCCAAATGCATAAAAGCAAAGTACAATGTTTATCCATCATAATGTAAAGTTCAGGTGAAGAAAAAATGCATTCAAGAAAGGTTTTGTGATCATCTTCCAAGTAAATTAAATATTTACATAATTTTTATATTTTTGCATTTTCAATCATTTTTATCCATCACATACATAACAACATGTCTATGGAGCTCAATATTCTTAATTTCCCAATTTTAAGGGAGCATTCTCTTTTGCAATACAGACAGGCATATTTTTCAGAGTGCCTTGAAAGTCCAAAAACAGCTTCCACACTTTCGATTAAATGCCAGACTAAAAATTCTTCAAGTTTAAAAACTTTTAGTTATTTCAAATCTGAATTTCTCAATTATAAGAATATAACAACATTTCACACAAGAGTATTTATATATGTCAGATGAATAATGATTTTTTTGGGTCAAAAATATAAAAGATAACTTTTGAGAAATTTTGAACTCCATCTACAGATATTTTTACTAGTAAATTAAGATTATCAATAATTCCTGCTCAAAAAATAGAAAACAATTCGATTTTTTTATTTTTAGAGGGTTCTAATACATTTGATAGCTCCATAGTTGTTTGGAATAAGATCTGATTTACTTTCTTTCTTTACAACTTTTATTTCATTTGCACCATGAAGATTTCTATGCATAACATAAGAATATTTCCAAGTAACAAATAGAAGATTTCCATGCATAGATAACATGAACTGCTCTCTGCCTAAAATGCTTTTATGTTTTTCATTTAAACTATCCAAATGCTACTTAATGTGAACTTTTATCTTTTAGCTTTTCACTGATGTCTATGATAATGTTATAGTATATATAGATATTAATAAATTATATTTATATCTATGTACAAAGTATGTTACCGTATTCTACAAATGGAGCGCATGTTCTTAAAAAACAGAACAATAATAAATTAGTAACACTTATCTTATTTTTTCTTCTTTTGGAAGTTTTAATCTAATTTATTTCTTTAGAAAAAAAATATTAGATTGGTGTTTTTACTAATTTTTATATATATATATATATATATATATATATATATATATATATATATATATATATATATATATATATATATATATATATATATATATATATATATATATAAATTAATATTATATACTCTCTTAGTTAACTTTCTTCTGCAGTTGGGACAAACAACTGAGGGACAAACCTTAAGATCGAAATCCGAGTTTGGTCAAATGTATTCTTGAATTTTTTTGCGTACAAGGAATGTTATTGGCATTAGATATTTTGATCTATTATTTTAATTTGACAAGTACAAAAGTTAAACTTTGCTGTCATGTTGTGAACTACATCTAGAAAGCAGTGTTAAATAGATTAATTTAACTACCTAGTAGCTAAAAACTAGCTAATTTATTAAAACGTTTAAAAAAAAGCAAAAAAATATTTGTTTATATTTATATATTTTAAAAATATAAACATTTAGCACTTAGTTCAGATTTTTTTTGACAACATAATCAGTTATATAATATTGTATATAACTGATTAAATGCAATATTATCAGGAGTGGAGAGAGTTTTAAATTTGTTGCCAATTTAGAGAACAGTGTGTTAATAAATAATTTATCAGACTTAACTTATTAGTTACTTAAGTTATGTTTAAGACACTAACCAATCATATTTGTAATACTTTATTCACTAACAAATCATGATTGTAATACTTTATTCACTAACAAATCATGATTGTAATACTTTTTTTATTAAACAATCGCGATTGTAACACTTTATTTAGTTGTTACTTATGTTAGCTATGTTTATGACAGTAAACAAAAATAAAATGGTGTAGAGTATCTTTAATAAGGCACCAGATCTTTCCAGGTCCTAAAAATAGGTGCTATGTCTTAGACACAGTCATTTTAAAGACTTATTTTTTTCAATGTTATATTTCTCATTTAAAAAAAAAATAATAATTCAAAACTTTACCAAAATGCCACCAAATCGTCTTTCAAGCTAAAATAAGTAAAAAAATACTAATTACACTGCTTTTTAGAATTTTATTAGGGAAACAAACTCATATCAAATCAACCACTTCAAACATCAATGCCTTTTTTTTTAAAGCTGTGTAGATAGATTAACTCTATAAATATAAAACCTTTTACATTAATAATTATTTAAGCCGCACCGACTTCATATTTAAGCCGACATTCATATTTAAGCCGCACTGACTTCATTTTACTTTATTTAATTACTTAAATGAAAATTTGACTGAAAATACAAAATAAAACACAATTTAAAAATTTACTTAAATGAAAATTTAACTGAAAATACAAAATAAAACACAATTTAAAAATGTTAGTTTACTAATTATTACTAGTTAGTTTACTAATTATTTACTAGTTAAATAAAATAAAAGGTTTGTAAAAAAGTATTAATGCATAATTTAATAAGAATTTATTGCAAACTGTAACTTATTTAAAACCACTACATATAACATTTTTTATTAACACATGAATAAAAAATGTAATTTGTAAACTTGTATTTGTAAGAATATATTGGGATTATAAAAATATTTTGTTGTGCTTACCCTGCTTTAAAATAAGCAAACACAACCTTATAACACCACTGTTTTCAAGGTTTTTTTTGCTTCTTTATAAAACAAACAAACTTTTACAAAATTTTTGCTCACTTTTTGTTGTTTTTATAAAATTTACAGTGAAAAACAGTCATTATTATAATTATCAAAACAATTATTGTTAGCATGGAGATATTAGTATATGTGTGAGTTTTTGTCTCTCCTGTGGCACCAATCACTTGCCATGTCAAAACATGATTGAACACTACAAGAGAGATTTTCACTACAGAAGACCAACTGTTTTGACCTAAACATTAACATATTGCATCAAAAAGTTCCCAATATTATTTTTTCATTAAATGGAACCAAATAAAAGGTTGAGAGTATAAGAAAGAATTTTTTTTTTCTTTTTAATGCATTTATTTGTCACTGTAATATATATATATATATATATATATATATATATATATATATATATATATATATATATATATATATATATATATATATATATATATATAAGAAATACACTCACATAATAATTTAAAAAAATGAATTAAAAATAAATAAAAATTACCCTTGAAAATAGAATAGGCTGTAGTACAACTGATAAAACAGCAGGTACCAATAATGCAATACCAATTTTATCAGTATCAAAAGATAGACCACCTATAAAAAGTGAGTTGAATTTAAATATATATATAAACAATTTTGTAACTGACAAAACTGCGAACCAAGCATAACAATAAATATGAAGAACTTTTTAAAAAAATTAAAAACATACCATAGTTTAAGCTTGTAGCCATCCATAATGCTGAAAGTTCTGAAAAACCAATAATGCAAAATCCTGATATGCCAAACATGATAATAATCAACACCACATATTTGTCACTGATAAAGGAAAAATCATAAAAACACACTGATATATTAGAACAAAAAAAACCATATAAAAAAATAATAAAAACACGTTGGTATTGAACAAAACTTAAAACACAATGATATTGAAGGACACATAAATATACAATGATAAAGAACAAATAAAATATGCAGATAAAGAACAAAAACACATATACATATTGATAAAAACACATTTAAGAAACACAATAGTAAATAAAATTTATCTTAATTACTTTAAAAGAAAAAATTTATTAAATTTGAAAAACATTAAAGATTTCATTAGTTTAGTATTTTTTATAAAATTAACAATTTTAGATAACAACATTTTTCTATTAAAAAATACCTGCAGAGCTCCACAATCGACCATTTTTTTATATTACAACATTTTTGATCAGTTTGACTTTTTTCAACTTTTTTTTTATTCAAACTATTAATCTCAGTCATTTCTTCAGATAAAAGACCTTGAGATTCCTGCATCTTTGTGTCATCTAACAAGTCTGCCCTAAAATATGTAGTTAAATCATCAAAATAAAAATAATACTATTCATATGGTTTTTAGAAAACATTAAGAAGTTTTTTTTATATTTTTATGTTAATATTTATTATTTTATTTGGTTATATATATATATATATATATATATATATATATATATATATATATATATATATATATATATATATATATATATATATATATATATATATATATATATATATATTGTATTTATGATGTATGCAACATGTGGTATAATAACTATTGCACTCTGTTTAACTTAGTCACTTTTTGGTGCACTTCTGGGACAAGACTGTTAAGTCTTGTCCCAGAGTGCCGCTGAAGAGCACCTAAATAACAACAAAAAAAATGCAATATAGGAAGATTACAGTGTTTAAATGTAAAGGTATCACACCTCTACATTTAAACACTGTAATCTTCCTAAGGATGATGCCCATCTTATCACTCCGGATGAAGTCCAATCTATGATAAATCATATGACCTGTGGAAAAGCAGTTAACCATTTTAGACTTCAGTTGGAACATTATCTCTATGCTAGCTCGAATTATTTTAATATATTATCATTGTGTTTTTCCCCTATTCTTTGCCATGGACACATGCCTATTGGTGCCTCATACTCTGTTTTTTCTCCTGTGATAAAAGATAAAAATGGTGACACCTCCAAATCTGCTAATTATCGTCCAATTGTTTCAGTTAGAATTTTCTCCAAGATTCTATAACATATTTTTGTCTCATGTGTTAATGAAAGTTTCATTGGGACTCCCAATCAATTCGGATTTAAGAAAAACCATAGCACTTTTATGCCTTTTCTTATTTTAAAAGATATTTTAAACTTTTACCTGTCTTATGGCTCAAATATGCATGTAGCATGGATTGACATTAGTAAAGCCTTTGATAGAGTTTGCTTAGACACACTATTTATGAAACTTTCAACAATTATCTCTGGTGTAACTTTACGCTTAACTCATTGTCTAGTATGCTGGTCTAACAGCTCAGATCTTATGGGATGGCATATTATCCAAAACATTAACCGCCAGTAATGGAGTGCAACAATGTTTCCTCTGCTATTTAATATATATATATATATATATATATATATATATATATATATATATATATATATATATATATATATATATATATATATATATATATATATATATATATATATAGGCTTTCACAGGAAGACGTGCGATTTCATGTCTTTATATGACCACGCAAAATAAAAATGTTTTAACGATTTGACCCCGACATACTTTTAAAATTTAAAAACGCGCTACAAAAACTTACCTAAACTTACCTGAAAAAAAATTAAAAAAAAAAAAATATTAACGAAAGAGAAAATAAAAAAAAATACTTAGTTTAAGCAAAAACACAAATATATATATATATATATATATATATATATATATATATACATATATATATATATATATATATATATATATATATATATATATATATATATATATATATATATATATATATATATATATATATATATATACATATATATAACGCAACTAAAACAAAACTCATCAAACTAATATGCCTAGTCTATTTAAATTACGCATTAAAAAACCTTTTCAATCTTTGTTTCAACATTTTTATAAATTTTTTATTTGTTTAATAAGTTCAAAAGTTAAATGTTTCTCATAAAAAATACATAGTTATATAAATAAAATAAAAAAACATTTTATAAATACTTTTTTTTTTAATTAATAAGAAGTGTTTTTTTTTTACTTCATTAAAAGCGTTTCGATAATATAAAAGCATTTAAGATCAAACTTATTAAATTGTAACGGTTTTATAAAATTTTTTCTTTAACAAAATATTGTTTATCTTTTTAAATGCATTAACTTTAATCATTCTTATATTTAAATTCGTTAAAGAGATTTTCGTAGTCGTAGAATGTCATCGTTTATAAAAACATTACAATTTTTTATTTTTTAATAAGATTTATTTTAGAAATGAACACTTAAACAATTTATATGTTTTAAATTAAAAAAATATATACAACTGTCAATTATATTTAAAAAACAAAACTTTTTTTCAGTCAATTGTTACTTTATTTAAAATTGTTTCACTAATATAAAAACATTTGTTAAGAAGTTTTGAAGTAATTAATTTCACTTTTTTAGAATATTTTTTATTTAGCGCATTTCTAAAATGTTTTTTGAATTAGCCGCGGTCAAACCGTCATAGCAAAATGTAACTTGCATGGTCATATAAAGACATGAAATCGCACGTCTTCCTGTGAAAGCCTGATATATATATTAATGATCTTAGTGTTGTACTTAATAAAACTACCACAGGCTACTGTTTGGGTCCTTCATTCATTAACCATCTTCTTTATGCTGATGATATTGTCCTGTGTGCACCATCAGCTAGAGGTCTCCAGATCTTACTTGATTTATGCTCTGGGTATGCTGTGAAACATGATAAAGCTTATATCAATATTAAGTCTCAAATAATGTGTTTTAAAAGTTATGAACCCCTTGTAAATAGCACTTGTTTCTCACTATCTAACATGATTTTCACATACACTACACAATATAAATGTAAGAAACAATATTCATGATTGTAAGAAACAATATTCATGATTGCTACTGCTGCAGAATTGTGAGAACCTCATCATAAAAGCTTTTGTTAACTCTGACAAGCTCTTGCAGTCTTCATTGATGTTTAAATAGAGAGCTGAGTTATATTTATAACATGAAATTTTTTTTTTTTTTTTTTGAGTTTTGTATATATATATATATATATATATATATATATATATATATATATATATATATATATATATATATATATATATATATATATATATATATATATATATATATATATATATGTATATATATATATATATACAATTTTTATATATATATGTATTTTTTTGAGTTTTATATATATATATATATATATATATATATATATTATATATATATATATATATATATATATATATATATATATATATATATATATATATATATTTGATAGATTCTATCTGTTGACCAGCCTCGCACCCCTTCTTCATCTATAAGGCTGGCACAGATGTATTTTTAATACATTGTTTCCAGTTTAGGATGTTGAACGCTAGATCTTCTTGACTCAATTCATGGGTTTTGCTTTTGTCTCTGTTTTGATGACTAGGCAACTCATTCTATTATCTCCAAATGAGGTTGCAGCTCTAAAACTCAGTTTTATGGTTCTGAGGCCGGCTGGTAGTCAGGTTTCCCAAACTCTGTGATAGCTCTCAGAGAGGCTGATTCCATCAGCTGAAAAATATGAGTACTAACAGTGCCATGTTGCGCATGGATGGTGTCCCTGTTTGTACTTTTGGTGTGCATTGCCAAGGCCACATTGGAGCCCTTTGTTATGGCTTAGGGTTTATTAATGGAAATATTTTGAGGCAATTGCTTGGGCTATAGAACAGTGTACTGAGTACTATCTATGTTTCGAGTCAAGTTCTTTAACAAATTTAAAAATGAATAAAGTAACAAAAACTATAAAACACAAAAAACCACAGTCATCACCAAATTTGCTAAACCTATCATTCACCAATATTCGTGGTCTTGGAAGTAACTTTTCTTCTGTTGAGTCTTATCTCTTGCAAAGTTCACCAGACCTACTTGCTCTTTGTGAGACTAATTTGAGTTCAGCTGTCTCATCTTGTGATCTTAGTGTTGGTGGTTATCTTCCTTTAATTCGTAAAGACTCCAATAGTCACATGCTTGGCCTGGGCATTTACATTCGTAAGAATTCACCCATTTGTCGGGAAACTAGGTTTGAATCCACAGACTACTCTTTTATGTGCTTTCGTTTAGCACCACTTCACTCTATCAGCTTTCTCTTTGTTCTATATCGCTCTCCCTCATCTCAAGACTGCACTCTTCTTGATGTTTTGATTTCTGATTATATTGGCCAAGCCCTCTCTCTTTATCCATCAGCCAATATTGTTGTTGTCGGTGACTTTATTGTTCATCACACTGAATGGCTTGGCTCTAGTGCTAGTGACTCTGCAGGCATTAAGGCCCACAACTTTTGTCTTTCTCAATCCCTAACTGAAATAGTCAACTTTCCAACTCGCTTTCCAGACAACCCGAATCATTTACCTTCTCTACTTGACTTATGCCTTGCTTCTGATCCTAGTCAGTGCTCAGTTTCTTCACACTCACCCTTAGGTGCTTCTGATCATGGTTTGGTCTCTCTAAAACTATTATCTCATGCTTCTTTACCATCAGAATCCCCCTATCATCGTACATCTTACAACTACCTTAAAGCTGACTGGGACTCTCTCCGTTACTTTCTTTGTGATAGCCCCTGGGTAGAAATCTTTCGTCTCCCTGTTGACAAATGTGCTTCTTACATAACTTCGTGGATTCAGGCTGGCATGGAATCCTTTATTCCCTCTCTATGATTCCAGGTCAAGCCTCACTCTTCTCCATGGTTTTCCTCACATTGTGCTGCTGCAATTGCCAATCGAAACTATTACTTCCATGTCTATCAGCAAAACAGTTCTCCAGAAAACAGACGTCTGTTTATTACTGCTAGGACCCATTGTAAAAAGGTTTTGTCTAATGCCAAAACCCGCTATTCTCAGATCATGAAATCTCGTATTTCATCACAAAAATTAGGCTCTCGTGACTTCTGGAGAATCTTTAATAGTATTAATAATAAGGGCAAGTCTGTAATTCCACCTCTTTTGTATGGTTCAAACTTTGTCACCTCACCTAAAGACAAATCTGAATTGTTTGCCAAGAACTTTTCATCAATATCATCTCTTGATGCCACTAGTTGCGTTCTACCTGATATAGCCGTCAAACAGGTTGATTTATTGCTCGACATTCATATCACTCCAGCTTCTGTATCTAAAGTGATTTCCCGCTTAGACTCTTCTACAGCTTGCGGCCCGGACAACATACTTGTTAAATTCTTGCAGAAGTGTTCTCCAGAGCTGTCGTCTATCCTTTCAAAACTATTTAACAAGTGCTTATCAGAGTCTTATTTTCCAGCCTGCTGGAAAGCAGCATCTGTTATCCCTATTTTTAAAAATTCTGGAGAGCGATCCGATTCGCCTAACTAACGTCCCATTAGTCTTCTTCCTATCATAAGCAAGGTTTTTGAATCTTTAATTAACAAACACTTAATCTCGAATCTCATAACCTACTTTCTGATCATCAATATGGATTTCGATCTTCTCGTTCTACGGCTGATTTGCTATCAGTAATAACCGATAGGTTTTATCGCGCATTAGATAAAGGTGGAGAAGTTAAGGCCATTGCTCTTGACATTTCTTAAACATTTGATAAAGTTTGGCATGCTGGTTTTCTCCATAAACTTTCTTCTTACGGTGTATCTGGAAACATCTTTAAGATTATTGAATCCTTCCTTTCCAATCGTAGTATAAAAGTTGTCCTTGATGGACAGCACTCTTCTTCTTATTCTGTAACCTCAGGGGTTCCTCAAGGTTCAATCCTTGGCCCTATACTCTTTTTAATTTACACTAACGATCTTCCAGATATTCTCACAGGTGGCATTATTCCAGATATTCTCTAAGGTGGCATTGTTCGCTGATGATACTACCATTTATTCTTGTCACGACAGGAAGCCAACTCCCTCTGATTGCTTGCAGGGGGCATCTGAGCTTGAAAAGGATCTCACTTCTGTTACAGCATGGGGCTCACAGTGGCTGGTGAACTTTAATTCAGATAAAACTCTTTTTTTTTTTTGGCCAATCGTTATCGCAATAAGTTAGACCTTCCTATATTTATGAATGGTAATGTACTTGATGAGTCTCCTACCCTTCATCTTCTAGGATTAACTCTTACTTCTGATCTTTCTTGGAAACCTTATATCAAATCTGTTGCAAAATCTGCTAAAGTTGCTTCTCTTTATCGAGCTCGTCACTTTCTTACTCTGGATTCTATTCTCTATTTCTATAAATCTCAAATCCGGCCTTGTATGGAATACTGTTGCCATATCTGGGTCGGATCTTCTAATGATGTCCTTTCTCTTTTAGACAAGGTGCAAAAACGCATTGTAAACATAGTTGGACCTGCTCTTGCAGCCAACCTTCAACCTCTGTCACATCATCGTAATGTTGCTTCTCTTTCTCTTTTCTACAAATACTATAATGGGCACTGCTCGAAAGAAGTAGCGTCTCTTTTGCCATCTACTAAAATTCATTCTCGTGTTACTCATCCTTTTTCTGTTACTGCTCCTAAGTGCTCCAAAAACTCTTATTTGTCTAGTTTTTTTCCTCGAACATCAGTTTATTGGAATTCGATTTCTTTATCTTGCTTTCCTGATTCATATAATTTGCAATCTTGTCGGGCGATATGAATTTTACGTCGTCCAAGAGCGATTTTGCGTGTAGCTAGGGCTATTTGCGTCGAGCAAAAAAATTTTTGTTTGAGTATATTTAAAGATATTTTTGAGCGGAATTTTAATGTAGTAATTTACGATTATTTTAACATTTAATAAAGTATTTTAAAAACCGCACGCAGTTGAAATAAAAGTTTGAATTAAAAAAAATTAAATGTGCTCTTTATTTACAAGTAGAAAAAATTCAGATTAAAAAACAAGTTTAAATATTTTAAGCTAACATTTTAATAAAATTATTCAGCAATAGCAAAGTTGTCGATAAAATTGAACAAAAATACTTTCTTTTTGTTTTAGATTTTAAACTTAAATAATTATTTTACGGGGGTTTGTTAGGTTTTAAAATTATTCCATAGATTTAAAAATATTTATTAACTGTTAGACGTATTTAAAGTATTTAAGAGTAATTTCGAGGAAACATTTTAAAAATTGGTGAGTGCAAATAAATAAAAAAAAAAGGATTAATATTAAAACGTATTCTACTTGATTCAATAAAAAAGTACTGTTATTAAAATTTTAGTAAAAAGTAACTCAAAAAAATTACTTAAATAATAACGATCGCTTTTATGTTAAAAGTTAACGAAACTCAATGAAGCGTGCTCAAGAACTGCTGCTGAAAAATAAAACGTCAATAGTTTTTCGAATAATTTTTAATAATATTTTTTAAGAATAATTTTTTCGCTGAAATATTTCTTTTATACCTATAAGATTTTTATTCTAACATTTTATTTTATTTTACTAGAAATAAAGTTCCTTGTTAACATTAAAAATCTATTCAAAACGTTCGTTTAAGTTTTTTATTAATACGAGTGATTGTGCTTATCAACCGCTTTATGAAAATAAATAAAAATAAATAAATATTATATAAAATCGCTTGTAAAAATATCAGTTTTTAATCGTACAATATTAAAATTTCCAGTTTATTACTCGCTGACTTTTTAAAAAGAAAAAATAATTATTTGAAAAACTTTAAATTACATATTTAAGAAAAAAAAAATCAAATATTAGCATATTTTATAATCTTTTTTAAATTTAAGTTAAAATGTTTTTTATTCGTTTAGTATAGACAAAGCGTGACAAACGTCGAGAAAATAAACAAATGTTTTTACATTTTAAAAAACGAAACATTCCAAAACATTTTTAATTATTTAATTATTTAAATATTTTACGTCGTCCAAGAGCGATTTTGCGTGTAGCTAGGGCTATTTGCGTCGAGCAAAAAAATTTTTGTTTGAGTATATTTAAAGATATTTTTGAGCGGAATTTTAATGTAGTAATTTACGATTATTTTAACATTTAATAAAGTATTTTAAAAACCGCACACAGTTGAAATAAAAGTTTGAATTAAAAAAAATTAAATGTGCTCTTTATTTACAAGTAGAAAAAATTCAGATTAAAAAACAAGTTTAAATATTTTAAGCTAACATTTTAATAAAATTATTCAGCAATAGCAAAGTTGTCGATAAAATTGAACAAAAATACTTTCTTTTTGTTTTAGATTTTAAACTTAAATAATTATTTTACGGGGGTTTGTTAGGTTTTAAAATTATTCCATAGATTTAAAAATATTTATTAACTGTTAGACGTATTTAAAGTATTTAAGAGTAATTTCGAGGAAACATTTTAAAAATTGGTGAGTGCAAATAAATAAAAAAAAAAGGATTAATATTAAAACGTATTCTACTTGATTCAATAAAAAAGTACTGTTATTAAAATTTTAGTAAAAAGTAACTCAAAAAAATTACTTAAATAATAACGATCGCTTTTATGTTAAAAGTTAACGAAACTCAATGAAGCGTGCTCAAGAACTGCTGCTGAAAAATAAAACGTCAATAGTTTTTCGAATAATTTTTAATAATATTTTTTAAGAATAATTTTTTCGCTGAAATATTTCTTTTATACCTATAAGATTTTTATTCTAACATTTTATTTTATTTTACTAGAAATAAAGTTCCTTGTTAACATTAAAAATCTATTCAAAACGTTCGTTTAAGTTTTTTATTAATACGAGTGATTGTGCTTATCAACCGCTTTATGAAAATAAATAAAAATAAATAAATATTATATAAAATCGCTTGTAAAAATATCAGTTTTTAATCGTACAATATTAAAATTTCCAGTTTATTACTCGCTGACTTTTTAAAAAGAAAAAATAATTATTTGAAAAACTTTAAATTACATATTTAAGAAAAAAAAAATCAAATATTAGCATATTTTATAATCTTTTTTAAATTTAAGTTAAAATGTTTTTTATTCGTTTAGTATAGACAAAGCGTGACAAACGTCGAGAAAATAAACAAATGTTTTTACATTTTAAAAAACGAAACATTCCAAAACATTTTTAATTATTTAATTATTTAAATATTTTACGTCGTCCAAGAGCGATTTTGCGTGTAGCTAGGGCTATTTGCGTCGAGCAAAAAAATTTTTGTTTGAGTATATTTAAAGATATTTTTGAGCGGAATTTTAATGTAGTAATTTACGATTATTTTAACATTTAATAAAGTATTTTAAAAACCGCACACAGTTGAAATAAAAGTTTGAATTAAAAAAAATTAAATGTGCTCTTTATTTACAAGTAGAAAAAATTCAGATTAAAAAACAAGTTTAAATATTTTAAGCTAACATTTTAATAAAATTATTCAGCAATAGCAAAGTTGTCGATAAAATTGAACAAAAATACTTTCTTTTTGTTTTAGATTTTAAACTTAAATAATTATTTTACGGGGGTTTGTTAGGTTTTAAAATTATTCCATAGATTTAAAAATATTTATTAACTGTTAGACGTATTTAAAGTATTTAAGAGTAATTTCGAGGAAACATTTTAAAAATTGGTGAGTGCAAATAAATAAAAAAAAAAGGATTAATATTAAAACGTATTCTACTTGATTCAATAAAAAAGTACTGTTATTAAAATTTTAGTAAAAAGTAACTCAAAAAAATTACTTAAATAATAACGATCGCTTTTATGTTAAAAGTTAACGAAACTCAATGAAGCGTGCTCAAGAACTGCTGCTGAAAAATAAAACGTCAATAGTTTTTCGAATAATTTTTAATAATATTTTTTAAGAATAATTTTTTCGCTGAAATATTTCTTTTATACCTATAAGATTTTTATTCTAACATTTTATTTTATTTTACTAGAAATAAAATTCCTTGTTAACATTAAAAATCTATTCAAAACATTCGTTTAAGTTTTTTATTAATACGAGTGATTGTGCTTATCAACCGCTTTATGAAAATAAATAAAAATAAATAAATATTATATAAAATCGCTTGTAAAAATATCAGTTTTTAATCGTACAATATTAAAATTTCCAGTTTATTACTCGCTGACTTTTTAAAAAGAAAAAATAATTATTTGAAAAACTTTAAATTACATATTTAAGAAAAAAAAAATCAAATATTAGCATATTTTATAATCTTTTTTAAATTTAAGTTAAAATGTTTTTTATTCGTTTAGTATAGACAAAGCGTGACAAACGTCGAGAAAATAAACAAATGTTTTTACATTTTAAAAAACGAAACATTCCAAAACATTTTTAAATAATAACATAAACGATTTAGAGTAGTTTTGCGGTAATTAAGTAAATTGGTGAAGTTAATGTTGATAAATATGAAAAGTAAATAAAAATAATTTAAAGACGTCAAAAATCACGTCGTGCTTATGCGTCGCGCAGTTCTTATTCATCGCAAGGCCTGTATATATATATATATATATATATATATATATATATATATATATATATATATATATATATATATATATATATATATATATATATATATATATATATATATATATATATATATATATATATATAGATATAGATATAGAGATAGATGCACTTCAATGTACATAAAGCAATTAATTTTTTAAGAAATAACTTGGTAGTTAGCTGCATATGAAACATCTCAGGCTGAGCGTATTTTTTCGGAATCATAAGGTAGATTTAAACCTTAATCTTCTTGATTATGAGCTGAGTATTTTACCACTAATCTACTACTGCATTTTTAGTTTATTAATTAAATCTCTATTAGGTAAAAATAAAAATTTTACAAAAATTTTAATTAGTCAAGTCATTAAAAGAAGTATTGAAGTAATTAAGTATTGAAGTTAATTAGTTATGACTTATAGAAAAATATTTGTTTAATTTCTAATTATATGTCTTAATAATTTAAAACGAAAAACAATTTTGACAAACAGTGTAAAGTTATAAAAATTACCTGGAGTTTCGAAATAATTATAAGCTAAATGTTTGAATTAATAATCAAAGTTTAGGTGATTTAATTAGTAACTTTAAAATTAATAAACACTTTTATTTCTCTTCAAAGAATTAAAAACTTTTATTTTAAATTAAATTGATGAAAAATTAAAAGTATTTTTCACATCTGTAATATTAATGAATAAACTTCTTGAGGGAGTAAAACAGTAAAAACAAGATTAGCTCAAAACGCAACTCTGAGGAGATGTTTATTACTTAATCATTACACAAATTAGGTTTACACACTATTATTGATGTGTTTTTTTTCCATTCTTAGACCTTACATTGTTGTATGCATATTTTGTACTTTGCACTCAAGATTTTATTTTGCAAATTTTTGTTTGGTGATATACTTGTTGTATATATGCTTGTTCAATTTAAGCGATTTACAGGTATATGTTAATGCATATAGTATTGCGCACTTAGCTAAGAAATCAGAGGACATATTAAATAGAAAGCTGTTAGGGCTTCAGTATGATTGCCTATCTAGGGAGAACATTCAAGGGAGTATTGCTATATTGACTAAGGATTTAAATTGGTGGAGCAACCACTTTTACATTATTTTTTGTTTTCTTCTTTTTTAAAAAAAACTGTTTTAAATCTATAAAGTCAGCATATTTGCTCACCAAATGCTGTTCTAAACTAAAAAAATAAAAAGGTCTTAAATCAGTCACTTCTATATTTTATTTAAATAAAGAGTATTAAGAAATTTCATAATGTAAAAACAGATCAAAATAGAGTAGGACTACCTCTATTATGTAAAAATATTTTTGTTTGATAGCGTCTTTGTGACAGTAAAAGGGTTTTTGGCTGCATCAAAACGGGAAAACCATAATTAACTAATTTAAATTTTTCTGAATTTTAAATAATAAACTGCTCCATGCTCTGCTGCTTTGTAGGATTTGTTTTTTAGGCGAAGGCTAGAAGAAATAAACTCTAACTTAAAAATCCCTTGCCTTGGGGTTATTGGTTGAGTAAAGGCTAGAGATGGTGTCTCAATAAAAAGTCTGATCTTGGACAGATGTTAACTGCATCCAGCTACTGTCTTATAGAAAGCCTCCTAGGTAAAGACTTTAGGGGTAAGCAGAATAATTATGTTGACCAGACTCAAAACCCTTCTTTATCTATTAGGCTGGTATAAATGTAAACCTGTTTTACATTGTTTTCTGCATAGGATAATGAATGCTGGATCTTTTTGACTCTACTCATAGATTTTTGCTTGTGCCTCCTTGATAGTGGCTAGCAACTCTTCCTGTTACCTCCTAATGAGTGAACAACTCTAAAACTTAGTTTAATGTTTCTGAGGCCAGCTAGTAGAAAGGTTCCCCGAACTCTGTGGTAGCTTTAAGAGAGGCTGATTCCAGCAACAGCTGTAAAATATCAGAGTATTAGCAGTGCCATGGTGCGCATGGAAGGCATCCCTGTCAATTCATTAGGTGGCCATTGTCGAGGCCACATAATATACTTACACATTAACTCACTTTATTTGTTAAGAAATTAGGTTTGAATCATTTGATCACCTTTCTCTTTGTTCTTTATCGTTCTCATTCTTCCCAAGACTGCACTCTTTTAGATATAATTTCTGATCAAATTGACCATGCTATCTCTCTTTACCCCTCTGCAAATATTGTTGTTATTAGTGACTTTAATGCTCATCACACTGAATGGCTTGACTCTAACACCAGCTGGTACTTATGCCCGCAACTTCTGCATTTTTCAATCTCCTACTCAGATGGTTTACTTTGTGACTGGTTTTCCAGACAAAACCAATCACTTATCTTCCCTCCTTGATTTGGGTCTTGTCTCTGACCCTAGCTTGTGTTTAGTTTCTTATTGTTCTCCCTTAGTTTCTCCTTTTGGTGGATCATTGTATGATCCACTGAAAGGAGAACCAATCACTATAAATCTTTCTATGATCTATAAACCTTGCAATGATCGAAATCTTTCATCTTGCACTTCTTTTTCAATTTTTTTCCTTTTTTTTCTTTTTCATTTTTTTCATTTTCATTTTCATTTTTCACTATTTAAAAAAAAAAAAAATCTCTTGAGAACAAAATTTATTATTGCAACAAATCAATGTAAGTTATATTAACTGTCTGATGTTAAGCTCCATTATTCCCAGTTTATGAAACCTTATATCTTATCTCAGAAGTTAAATTTTAGAGACTTTTGGAAAATCTTTAACAACTTCAAATCATTAACAAAGGTAAATTTAAAATTCTATCTCTAATTCATAGACTGATATTTATTACCTCTCCTATTGATAAGACTGAACTATTTGTAAAAAACTTTTCTTCTAATTCTACTCTTGAATCTTATGGCCATACTCTTCCTTCCATTCCAGTTAAACAGGTAACAGGTTTACCCATTGTTAGACATTCAAATCACTTCAGCTTCTGTTACTTAAGTCATATCTCAATTAAACTTTTCTACAGGTTGTGGTCCAGACAACTTTCATAGTCTTGCAAAAGTGAAAAACTCTCTTAATCACTCTCTATTTAATAAGCAATTGAATTTTGTTTTTTCTGCTTCCTGCAAAATGATATCCGTGGTTTCAATTTTTAAAAAAATCTAAAAACATTCTGACCCCTCCAACTATTGTCCGATCAGGCTTCTATCTGTTATTAACAAGGTTTTTGAGTCTTTGATCAAGACTTTTGGTTATATATATGGCTTGTAAATTTTAACTCCAACAAAACTCAGTTATTAACTGCAAACAATATTGTTGACATTCCTATATTGATAAATGGCAACCCTTTCACTGAGTCTTCTTCTTCATGGCCTTTTTGGATTATTGTTCACTACTGACCTCTCACGGAAACCTACAATAGATTTCTAAACTAACATCTGGTTGCTTCTCTTTTTTACGCTTACTATTTTTTTACTCCTAATTCTACATCTACAAATCTCTTATTAGTCTCTGTATGGATTACTGTTATCATATTTGGGCTGGTTCTTCTAATGACATTCTTTCTTTTATTAGACAAGGTCCAAAAATACATTGTAAACATAGTTGGACCTGCTCTATCTGCCAAGCTTGAGCCTCTTTCCCATCGTCGTAAAGCTGCATTACTTTCTCTTTTCTACAAATACTATCATGGTCACTGCTCAAAGGAGTTATCATCTTTAGCTTCACCAAACCTCATTCTTATTTGACTCATCATTCACCAAAGTCTCATTTTTTTACTCTATCTGTCCCTGTATGCTTTAAAATCTTTTATTTCTATTATATATTTATAATCTAGTTTTTTTCCTCTATTTATAACTCTATTCTTTGTTTTCTAGTAACTCCCAACTTAATAATGGTTGCTTGCAATTTGTTGGGAGTGAATTTGATTTTTTTTTTTTTTTTAAAAAATGAAAAGGAAAAAACCAGTTTTGAAAACTTAAAAAACATTGTCTAATAGAGAATTTTAATTTGAATCTTATTGTTTAATTTTGTAATTTAAAACTACATATATTTATTCTAAATAATAAACTAGTTTTAAAGATAAAAAACACATTCTAATAGAATTTTTATTCTGAATCTAATGGTTATGTCTTTAATTTAATTATGTTTAATTATGTTGTTTAATTATGTTGTAAAATTAGAAAGCTAAAAACAAGAATACTACACTTAAGTCTGTCAATAATTAATAAATAATAATTAAATATTTGTGGCAATAAATGAAAATTATTTGTTGCATTAAGTGACTAGAAATAAACAATAATTACTTCCACAATTACTTCAGCCAGTAATTAATAAAATAATAATCTACATTATTAGTTCCTCTTTAAATTTCTTTCTATTTCTATAAATGAACGCCATTTCTCTCTGTTAATATGCTTATGTTAATCTTATCTCCTACAAACTAATATAAAAAATGAAAAAATCATCACTGTCAAAAAAATGGCAAACAACAACCACAACAAGAAAGAAGATACAACAACAAAATAACAACAGAAAAGAAGATGTTGAAAATGCTTGGAAAAATTGAGAGCAAGAAATATTGTTATGTGTGCATTTAAGTTCAATGAACCAAAATCAACATTGATTGACAGAAAAGTCAAAATGCAGGGCAGCATAGAAGTGGAAGGCCAAAAGCTTTATCAGTTAAAACTGAAAAGTTGTTAATTCATTTAATTCAATGATTTAGCAATTGGGTTTATTGTTTGATACAAGCCAATATAATTGTTATTGTTGAACTTTATTTGAAAAATACAAAAGAATAGAATTTATACAAAGATGGTAAACTTTCATTAGAGTGGTGGCATAATTTTAAAAGGGGATGCAAACATGATATATTACATAACAAAGCAGTATTAAACAGAGCCTCATCTTGCACTTCAGGGCTCGAATTAAGTGATCACGAATTGTGATACTTAGAGATGCTTCTGGTCTTTAAATTCTAGGCTTTTTAAAAACTGTAAACTCTGTTTGATCACTAAACTCAATAGCTGTTACTAAATAGAAAATATTTATACTGATCTTGAATTATGATTTTACCAAATCTTATTGTAAAACCATATTATTATTATTGCTTTTTTTATTATTAAAGAATATGATTTAAACTTTAATATTTTAATTAATTTTATAAATCATCATATAAAACTAGAAAAATATATAGCACAAAAAATAACAAATTATAAAAAAACAAACGCAAATAACAACAGTCTAAAGGAATTAAGCAGTGATCAAATATTTTACATAAAAGAAATTGTTAAATAAGAAAATACTTTTATATCTTATCTAAATCGTATTGAATATTTTCTTATAAATTAAATTGACATATCTCTTTAGCAGATATGTACAAAAAATTAAAAGACAGAGGAGTTTAAAAATATAAAAAACTAATTTAAACTTTTTATAGTTATTTTAAAACAGAACATAAAAACTCTTATAACTTATTTTAAAATATATCTTTTTTATTATTATTTTTATTATTAATGAATTAGTTTCTAATTTAAAACATTTAAATTTTTAAATAAATAATTCCTTTAACTCTCACCCTAAACAAAAATTGATATTAATGTTTCATACAAGGCGCAAATAGCTTTAGCATAATTTTTTATTGGTTGATTTTTAAATTGCTGCGCAAATTTTTCGGATTTTTGATAATTATTTTTTTCTTTTAACTTTTTTTTTTCTTATTTATAATCCTTTAATTACCTGGTGTTTAAAAAAAAAGTTTTGATTGTTATTATTTTTGCAGTAGTAAATTTATTGTTTTGTTTTTTTTCAATAATTTTTGTAATACAATAAATTGACTGCTTCATTAAAACAGTGTTTACGGTTTTTAAAAACTGAGAACTTAATGACCAGAAATATTTTCAGATATTGCAATTCACGATCACTTAATTTGAGCCTTGTACTTCAAATGTAATGGACAATTATTTTAATAATTACAAGAAATAATTATATGAAAATCACAAAACTGATAACATAAAAGCTTCGCGTGTTTGCAAGTACAATGAGTTTTATGCCAAAAAGGTAAAAAGAATGTTCTCAAAATTACAGGAAATAATTAAAAAATTAAACAAAACAACTAATGCATCAAGCTTCTGCTTACTGCCTTTTGTAGTTTAAATCAAAAAAATACTTTTATCAATATGCTGCCAAGCTGTTCCAACTGCACAGTGTATACAAAATCATTAGTTTTGTGTGTATAAAAAACACACAAAACTATTCACGAACAACAAATCATTAATTTTTTTTAAACCAATTTTTTAATTTTTTATTTTAAATTTTTTAAATTATTGTTATTACTAAATACTATTTGTAATAATAGTCATAATATACATAAAAACATAAACTAAACATAATACACATAAACTAAAACTGAGTCCTAGAGGCCTCATAAAAATGTCTTTATTTATACTAAATATAGTATAAACTAAAATGTTTTTAATCTTAGAATTTTTATAGAGATTATAGTTAATAAATTTTCAAGGACAAAGCTGAATTTCCACATTGCTTGCTTTCTCAAGAGCATTTTTCATAAATAGAAACGGTCTTTTTTTAGTATATCAAGTAAATGCCTTTGAATTTGCTTAAAATCTCTAGTTGGTCTTTGCTTTTATCACTGTCTCTGCCGATGTAATTATTTATAGTCAATGTTTTTGCTACCTTTTTACTGATGATTAAAAAAAAAACAAATTTTTTTGCACTAATTGTAGAAAAAACCTGTTCATAATTATTTTATCCAATCAAACCATAGCAGTAACATGCCAAAAACAATAGATCTCACATCTTTTACAATAAAAATGGCATTCTTAAATATATACATGCATATGCAGCTGTCTACAAAATACACCTTGGTATATTTTTTTTACATATTATAATCCTGCTATGCTTGAATTCAAATTATACTTATTTCATTTTTTACAGATACAACAGACAAAAAAATAAATTGCAATTTTTTTTTAAATTTATATAAAATATTAAAAACAAACTATGCTTTTACTTTTTTAAAACAGTAAAGTTATCAATTATTTAAAAATACCAGTATTTTAAAATAGTCAAATATAATTTTATATGACATTGCAAAATTAACTGTGTTTAGATTCATCAAAAATTTTCAAGCAAAAAAAAAAAAAAATAATGGTACAAATTAGATAAATTTCAGAACTTAAACAAAAAACTTTAATACTTAATTGCCTTTTTACTCTTAACTCTTTTGCCTTTTTACCACCCTTTGAATGACCACTTGCAGACATCAAGGCATCGATTCCACCAGAGCTTTTGTTTCTTTTAGATTTATTTTCTTTTATGCTTCAACAATCGCAGCTCTTTATACTATTTTGTCTTCTGTTAGGTTGAATCTAAATTTTCCAGTTAGCAATGACACTAACGCAATACAAATGTTATATGGAATTAAGATCGAGGACTGCGCAGGACTGGTTGACCATCAAGGTCATCACACTAACATTCAAAAATATTCCTTTGTTGAATTGACAGTATGTTTTGGGTCATTTTAATGTTGAAACACAAAACTGTTTCCTGATCTAAATTTACGAGCAGAAGGCTTTTTAATTTTTTGGAATATTAAAAAGCCTTCTGAATATTAGTGCTAACAACTTTTTTTGCTGCCAGTATAACTTTTTGTTACTTTTTAAACAACAACCATATGGTAAAACAAAATTTCTTTTTTTTTATTATAAACATCTTCACTTCCAACAAGGCTGCAAGCAACCACTATTATAGTTTAAAAGTTACTGGAAGAGAAAAAATGAAGTTTATAAAGCAAGATAACGATTAATAGACAGCTTAAAAAATAGCAAATTATATGAATCAGAAAAACAAGATAAAGGTGAATATACACAGGATCATAAATATATTGGAAGATCTAGATTGTTGCAATAATGATTAGCTGAAAAAAATTAAGTTTTATCTGAATTAAAGTTCACCAGCCACTGAGAGCCCAATGCTGAAGCAAAAGTGAAATCCTTTTCAAGCTCAAATGCCCCCTTCAAGCAATCAGAGAGTGTTGGCTTCTTATCAAGATAAGAGTAAATGTTAGTATCATAAGCGAACAATGCCACTTAAGATGTGAGAATTTCGGAGAGATTGTTAATGTAAATTTTAAAAAGTATAGGACCAAGGGTAGAATTTTGAGGAACTCCTGAATTTACAGTAAATGAAAAAGAGCACTGTCCATTGAGGACAACTTGTATACTACAATTGTTAAGGAAGGATTCAATAATCTTAAAAATGTTACCTGATACACCATAAGAAGAAAGCTCATGGAGAAGAACAGCATGCCAAACTTTATCAAAGGCTTTAGAAATGTCAAGAGCAACCTCCAAATCCTCTAGCCCCAACCTCTCCAAATCTATCTAATGCATGATAAAACCATTTTGCTGGAAGAACATTTTTTTCTATTCTTAAAGAATCTTCCAAAATGTGAAATATGTTTTCTTTGCAAGCCACCGTTAACAAAGAGGGGCATTTTTATGCTTCTCATCTTTAAAAAACATTCTTCCAGTTTAGAATTGGATATTGGCTAAGTAAATAGGGCACATTATGTTACACAGTATTAAATTTTAACTTTAAAATATATTAACTTTATTGAAAGTTCTCGAACTTCTAGAGTTTCAATAGGTATATCTGGAAAAATATTACTAGCAGTGGCTCTTGAAAGTGTTTCACTACACAATTTAAAGCTTTATCTGAAAACTTAAATTTTTTGGTAACTGCCCTATCACACATTCAATGCTTGTTTTAAATGCATATATATTAGTTTACATAACAACTGATGGTCAATGGTTTCTGCCAGACTAGTTTCAGACAAACTCCACCCAACTATTTCAAGCCCTGTTATATATTCATTACGATTATAATATAAAATAACTGATGTGCAATTTAAGGTGCAAAAGATATATTATAAAAATTAAATTGTAATTAATGTTTTAAATTTGTTTTTTGACAAGAAAACACTTTTTTCTTGATTCATTTCCTTTTAAATATTTTAAAATAAACTTCAAACTTGATAAGTATAAAATAAAGATTTTAAACAATATTTAAAGAATTATAATAACTAAATCCTTGAACAATATCTGAATATATGTACTTATGTAATTTTATATATTTGTAAACGTATGTATTTATTTATTTACCTTTTGATAGTTTCATCGAATTTGAAAAAAATCAATATAATGGACAGCATCAGAATGATAGAGATTAATGCGCTTGGTAACAAGAATGCAAACTTTGTAAAAAATCTTTTAGATACACCTAAAAAATTTTTTAAAATTAAAAAAAAAAAAAAAGAAGTCTGTATTATTATTACTTTTACTGTTATTACTATTTATTATCATTATTTCTATTATTATCAACATGGAAAATAACAGCCATTCAATGGTCAACGACTGCCTGAAATGACTAAAATTGCTATTTTGACCTCCCAAAATAAATTCTTGCCGATCATGGTTGACCGGTTAAAAAAAAGTCAGAGTTTTGAAAAACAGGGTTTGACAAATAATCAGGATGTAATTTGGAAAATGTATTTACTAAAATTTTATAAAATTATTTATAATGCATTTAAAATAGTTTTATTGTTTACGGTATGTTACTTTAATTCGCTTTGTTTACAAACCAATTGACGTAAACTATATATATTAACTTTTTTTTGCTTCACTTATTTAGATTATTTGGTTCTAAAAATCTTTTTTTATATAAATGATTAAAGTTCTTATTTTATTACTATTTTGATAAAAATATTTAACTAACTATTTTAATAACAATATAGTAATATATAATAACTGTTGTATTTAGAATACTTTTTCATTCAACTGTACTTTGTTTTTAACTTCTTATTTTCTCGTAATTTTTTGTAATTGTTGTACATAATGGACATTTCCTCTTCTAACTGTACTTTTTTTTTTTCATTCAATCTTTTCATTTATTTTTTTTGTAGCTTTTCCTGCCATCTACAAGATCATTGCAACAAATAAATTATTTTTAAATAAATTTTAAAATATAATTTTTTTTTCTTCTATTAATCAAGAAATCAGACAAAACATATATTTAAAATTACATTTTTAGTAAAAACTTTGTTTTATGTTATCATAAGTAATTGTTATATATACATTTATAAATACAAAACAATTTCTTTTGGTACTAAATATTCAGTTTAAATTTTTTTAAATATTTAACAAAAATTGTTTTGATATTTAAAAAAGTTCCAAATTAAATTACTTGGATGGTATCAAACTTCCTTTTTTAATTGAATGGAAATCTGTGTGTATGAGAGTTGTTTTAAACTATTAACATTAGCTGGTAATTTGAATGTTAGTTATTTGCATTTCCATTTAAAAAAAGTGTTTCGCTTTTCTAATTAAAAAATGATTTTATTTAAAATTATTGTTTTAAAAGGAATAAGAATTTGTTAATTTTCAAGCATTAAATTATTTTTGTATACATAAAACTCATTTATGAAGAATTACTAAGGTAGAAATTTAAACAAAAAAAATATTGACTATCCAAAAAAAAAACAATTGACCATCAATTCCACATGTTAGCAGGTCAAATTGACTGCTCGTCTTTGATTTCTTATTTTCCAAGCTGATTATTATTATTATTATTATTATTATTATTATTATTATTATTATTATTATTATTATTATTATTATTATTATTATTATAGAAAAAGATTTTAAAGTAATAAAAAGTTACCTTTAAAAACATTTGGGTACTTGATCACTGGTGTAGCAAGAAAACCTTTAAAAAAAATTAAGTTTAATCATTTTTAATCTTCACTTGAAACTTTTTAAAATATAATATCATGACCATTATGACATAATAAGTAAAAACAGATCAATGAAACTGGATGAATATTCCCAGCACATATAGATCAGTGAAACTGGATGAATATTCCCAGCACATATAGATCAGTGAAACTGGATGAATGTTCCCAGCACATATAGATCAGTGAAACTGGATGAATATTCCGAGCACATAAAAATAAAAATGTTTATAAAAAATGTTTATGCATAAACAGTACATGTGCAAAAATATACATATATTTAATAATAATATATATATATATATATGAAAACAAAAAATATCTTTTTTAAAAAATCTTGTATTTTACATAAAAATATGTATTGTTGCATCAAGCAAAGTGTAAATTATTTTTTTAATTTTTAATTATTTTTGATAGACCATGGAAGTTTAAAACTTATTTCACATTAATTAGACCATAGATTTATAAAACTTATTTCACATTAGCTAGACCATGGAAGTATAAAACTTATTTCATAATAGTTTTTTGCAGTAAATAACTGAATTTTGTTGGAGTTAAATAGAGCCACTTTAGAAGATTTAATAGTCACTTAAGAAGATTTTCAGGAAGATCATTAATGTAGATAAAAAACAATACAGGATCAAGGATAGAACCTTTCGATATCCCAGGAATTACTGGAAATGAAGAAGAGTATTATCCTTTGAGGATGACTTTATTAATACAGTTAGAAAGAAATGATTTAACAATCTCATATGCAAGTTTATGAAGATCAGAAAAACTTTATCGAAACGTTTTAAATGTGAAGAGCAAGAGCCCTAGAGCTTTGCTAAAGCTTTGCTACCTTAGTCCAATGCATAACCTTCAAGATGGAATAAAAAATTTTTATTGATTCAAAAAAAAAAAAAAAAATTTATTGACTCAAAGGACTTGCTAATAAAAGAGAGAAGATTGATATTGACTCAAAGGACTTGCTAATAAAAGAGAGAAGATTGATAGGACAATAGTTAAAAAGCTCAGAGTGCTCTCTAGATTTTTTTAAAACTGGAACCACAAGTGCCATTTTCAAGCAAAGAGAAAAACAAGATTCAGTCAAGCACTTATTAAATAGTTTAGAGACAATTGAAGAGAGTTCTGGAGAAAAAATTTGTAAGACTATGACAGAAATGTTGTCTGGACCACAAACTTTAAAAGAGTTTAATTGACAATTGACTTCAACAACCGTAGTCAGAGTGATTTGGATGTCTAACAATGGGTTAATTGTTCTGCCTTATCCATGGGAGAGGTTATTAGATCAGACCCATATATTTGAGACCTTTGTTATTGACACTTGAAGATTTTCTAAAAGTTTTCTGACGACCTAACTTCTGAGATAAGTTACAAGATTTAGTAAACTGAGAATATTGAAGCTTATCATCAGACAACACCTTTTTACATTGACTTCTTGCAATAATGTATGTTGTTAAGGGAGTTACTCTTGTGAAAAAGATAAAAAAAAATGATTATGATTAGATATAGTAGCTGCACAAGAAGTCAAAAACCATGGAATGAAGCTTGACTTGGAACAATGGACAAGAATAAGCTTGACTTGGATTATGATTAGAAAAAGCAATGAAAACTATGGGAAGAATGAGGCTTCACTTGAAACTGACAAGAAGGAATAAAAGCTTCCATACCTACCTGGATCCAGGAGATTACTTAGGAAGTGTATTTATCAGCATAGAGATGAAAGACATTATTCCATGACTGCCACAAAAAAAATCATCAAAAGAATCCCCGTCAGTTATAGGTAAGAAGTATTGTGGTGATAAGGTGAGTCTAAAGTAGAAGTATGAGATAAAATATTAAGAGAGATGATTGCATGGTTCAAACTACCCAAAGGAGAAAGAGGAGAAACTGAACACAGGCTAGGGTCAGTATACATATACAAAGAAAAACTAAATTTGTAGTTTTAGTCAAGGCTCACATTCTCCATTTTAATGTGATTTTTAAGTCTTTAAAATACTATATACATACTTTATAATTTATTCAAGCACGTTTAATTCCAAAGAGTTCTAGTAATTGAAGTCATTGTAATTTTTGATAAGAAAGCTAGAAATTCTATATAATTTTTTTTTCTCTCAAAATTCACATTAAAAATGAATAAAATCTTTTTGATATTTTAAGCTTGTTTATTGGTATAAATTAGTTTTGTATTAAATTTAATGTTATTAAATGATTATTTTTATCAAGATTCTGTTAAAAAAAATGTTTTCTATTGTATAAACATATAAAAGATTAAAACTTTTCATGGTGTACATATATTCTCGAAATTCTAATTTAGTCATGTGAGAATATTTTTAAATAAAATTTAACATGTATTACTTATTATTATTATTATTATTACTATTAAAAAATGTAGGCATCATTTGTGCGTGTACAACAAATTTTTTCTTACTTGTATGTGCGTATTTAAACATAAGTTTATTAATTATTTTGATTATTTCAACTAAAAATTTAGTGTAATTTAATTGAATAATTTTTTTACATAAACTAATTTACCTATTTATATATAAACCCTATTTAGTAAATGTTGAAATATTTATCTTTTATTTAAAAGAATGCCTGCCAAAATTTTATCCCTCAGTCAATGTAATGTACACTCAACTGCAACTACAGCTACATTTATGTACATATTGATGCCTTTTTCTACGAAACTTTAAAAAATAAAAATAAAAAATAAACATAACTATATATAAACAATAATAGTAGTTATAAAACATAAAACTATTTTCAAATAAAACATCAAAACTCAAAAAAGTACCCAACGGAGGGTTTTGATCTGCGAAACTTTTTTGCTGCACCCCTAAATCAGAGCAATATAACATTCACAGCACTACGATAATACGTATTGTCATGAAAAAATTAATAAATTGATTAGAAATGTTTATTTTTAAAACATAAAATGTTTTACAAACTTATAATTATATCAAAGATATATACAATTATGGTGAAAATTTTTATAAGTTTCTTTAATAAAATTTAAAAAAGCAAAGGTACTAATTTATTTTTAATTTATAAACAAATATGCTTTGAGACTTAGTACAAAATAACACAAATAAAAGTGACTTGCTAATTGTATGTATATTCTACAATGATGTCATTTTTTATACTGAAACTCTTACAAATTAAACACACTTAAGTAAATTATAAAGTATGTAGATTGCGTCAAAAAAAGCATGTATATTTCAAAGTGCTTAAAGTTTGAAAAATGCATAAAGTTTGAAAAAATAAATGCTTAAAGTTTGAAAAAATATTTTAATTTTTTGAACACCCATCTCAGCAAACACATAGTGTTTTTAGATGTATTTTTGATGTATTACAATTAATTTCAACATTAAAAATATATAGAAAAAAATGTCATTTATTTTCTGGGATACTGCACAAACTATACCTAAACATGACTGAGTTCATACCTAAACATTATTAAAATGTTTTAACTCTAATGGTTATTACATTTAATAACCCTATGACATGTTTCCCACAAATCTAGTTTTTTATAAAAAGTATATAAAATTTAAAACATAACTGGTTAAATAATTATTATGGTACAATAAAACACACCTCCAAAGGCAGGCCCCATTACAATTGCAGAGTTCCAAGCAGCAAACACAAGGGAGACACCTATTGCTTGATTTGTGCTGTCACATATTTCAGCAAATGCTGCTCTTCCTACTACTATGACTCCTTTTATTTACAAAAAAAAAAAAAAATTAAAACGAAAGTTGAACAAAATAATATATATAAAAAAATGATCTAAAAAAAAGTTTTAAAAAAAGATTGAGTTAAAAATTCACCATTAAATAAGCCCTGTAAAAATCTTGTAACAATTGCCCAATAGATACCAGTGGTAAAACCAAAGGCTAGTGTAGCAACATATGTTAATAAAGCTGAAATAAGTAAAACAGGGCGGCGTCCAATCTTATCTGTCAACCAACCCCAGAAATAACTAAAATTTAATTAAACAATATATATAATTACATCATTATTACTAAAATATAATTTTTTTAAATAATTAATAAATTAAAGAAATTAAGTTCAAACAATTATACTTTGTTGTCTTACTTTAGATTATGGGAAATTTAAGAGGGTTTAACAAGCCAGGGTTTATGTTTTAAAAAATAGGTTAGAAAGTAAATTTTATGCTGTTTAAAAATTTTAAACAATTTTTCTAGGTGATAACAATTATTTCATGATAATGATAAAAAAGCTCATGTGAGTCATTATATGTGAACAGTACTTTTCTAATAAAAAACAATCTGGTTTTATAATACTTTTATATTTGTTAATATGTCAGAAATTATTACAGAATATCCAAAATAGTTCTAAACTTAGCTGGGAATGGGAACAAATAAAAAAGACTATAATTGCATGTAATATATTTTCCATGTAAGTTTTTTAGAAAGTAAAGATCAACAAGAAAGTAAATATTGATAAACATATTTTACTATTTATTTAAATGCTTTTACTATTCATTCCTTTGCATAAAATACACAATACTCAAATGTATTTTTAAAAAATTTCCCTCTCAAAAATAACAAAAGAAATGATTTTTTGTGAAATTAAAAGTTATTAATTTGATTTAAAACATTACAAAGCTCATAAACTTGATTACATAATTCCATCTAAAAACCAGAAAGGAAAACCTTTTTTGCCATAAAATAATTACACATAACAAAACATAATTTTAATAGTATTATCGATCAAATCAAGTCATTTAAAGCATTACAAAGGCATTTAAATGTCACTAGAAAAACGTATTTGCCAGAGGTGATTTATCAAAAATGTATAGTATGTACAAGAAGTGCGCAGTGGGTGCAAGATATGAGACATGGTGTGACAACTTTTTTTTTTTTTTTTTACTAAAACTCTTTAGGGGTTGTCCATAAAGGACATCATTCAGAATTTAATTACTAACCAGAAGTAGAAGTTTATTGGTTCTCTTCTGCGGAGATTTTCATTCAATATAAGGCGCTATATTACTCTTAAAATCTCTGCACACAAGAGCCAACATTCTCCTACTTTTTGTCATTAGTTAAACTTAAAGTGACGTCCTTTATGGATGATCCCCTAGTAAAAAATTTCCAATCACTTTACTTTTACTTAATACCAATAATTATTTGACAAACTTTATAAATCTTTTTAAATCACTGATTTATAATTATTTAATTTTAAATCCTTTAATTTCTCAAAACCATGGAAACTGAATAACAAACTCTTTATGTTTATACTCATGTCAAATGTTTATATTGGTGTCAAATATCTTGATGAACAAAAGTAATATAGCAACTCAGCAACATTACCTCGCATCTGGTGGAAAAACTTTTTTAAAAAATTGATGGAATAAACTTTAACTTACTTAACACACTTACTTAAGAAAAAATGATAATTTATCAGTAGATTTAAAACTCTATTATCCAATTACTATATGTCTATAACATTTTAAACAAGTCAATAGATTGTTTATCATCTCTATATATAATATATATTTTTATTTTAATCTATTGATCACATATTCTGAATAAATAATATTACAACATTTTTGTTATTATTAAGTCCACTTAGTTCTAAAGATACTATGCAAATAATAAACAAGCACTCTTCATTTGTTAGACCTTGTTCACTGTTTTCATTTTGACTTACCTGTTTGTTAACACGAGTCCTGTAGCACCATCAAATCCAGCCTTGCATCTAAATGTCAGTTTAGTTAATCCCTTTAGCATTGTGATTAGCACAGAAGCTTGTACATCATACAGTCAAGTGTATTTTAGAAGATCTTTTTGCTACTGGATAGTCATCTACATGAATGCTCTTAGTATATATGTGGCAGTCCTTTTCTTCAGTATTATTTCTTAGAAGCTGGAATGTTGATTTTGATATATCACCATCAATAATAAATGTTAGTCATCAGGTGATTATTTCTTAGCAGCTTCAGTGGGTTTTTTATTTCAAATTTTAGCAATAATAGCAGCTTCAACTGGGCTTCAGCAACTTTTGCGGCAGTCTCAAACTTAAACTCGCTTTTTAGTTTCAACTTTGTATGAATTAATTCGGGACTAGATAAACTATTGATAACATTGTTAAGCATTCTTTTTTTTGCTCTGTTACAAGCTTTTCCAAAAGAGAAACATGGTTTCCCAACTTCATTAACTGGTTGTGTAGCATTTAATAAAGTCTAGGCATATTGAAAATCTTGAGCTAGCTAATTTCATTACTTTACTCAAAATGAGTTTCTTTATTGTTTGAAGCTGTCCACTTTTTACAATATAATCTTATAAAGTTTTTGCATTCAGAATCCTCTAATTTGATATCTACAGAATATAGAAGAGTTAATATTGATCAAAAGAATGATATATCAATTGGAATTAGTTTACTTTATCGTATAAGTCTATGAATGGACTTTTTTCATATTACTAAACAAACAAAAAAAAAAAAAAAATTAGGTTAACAGTACAATTTGTATTGAATTAGATAACAAACAAAATAACATTTATTTTTATTTTGAAGAAAAAAAGACCATTTCAAGCAACTAACTATGTGACACTTTTTGAACAAAATAAAAGTATTAAATGTTACAAATTTACCTTATTATTTTAAAGCCAGATTATAAGAAAACTATAAATGCTGATCTTTACTTTATATTTTTTCTGTAAAGCTATTCTGTTAAATAGTTTAAACATATAAACTAATTCCGTATGCTCATAGAACCTTAAAAGTTACTGTTTACTATAACTATGCATAAAAATTAAAAATTTCACACTTTTTTTTTTTTCATTTTACATGAAACCGCAACTGATTTTTGTGGTTTTAAAAGATACTATTATACTCAAAACAATTTTTAAAATAGTAAAATAGACTATTACCAATATATTTTATTATATGGTTTTGAATATGATAAATATTTTTTCAAGGTTTTTTTCATCATCGGTCCCACTGTGGAATGCTTCGAACAAAATGAAACTTGTCATGAAAGCTACATGCACTTAAATAATGTTTGATTATTTAATAAATTTTATAAACTGATATTTCTTAATTTAGTTTTTGTGATTTTTTATAAGTTCAAAATGTAAACTTTTTCTTCCCAAGTGACAAGTTATGTTTACTTTGTATTTAAATGTTAGAAAATAAGTTTTGAGTTTATTAAAATTACCAAAACAAATTACCTATTGAGGTATTGGCTTAAAACATTTGTTGTTTTTCAATTATACTTCTCGTTGAGAGGTTAATATTAACTCCATCTGCATAGTTTTTTCCATTGTTAAGATATCTGGTATGAATAATAAATGTACTTACCACAGAGTTTTTTAAACAATTTACAGAATTATACAATTAGATTGTTTATGATATGAGCACAACTTGTGTTGGCACTTTAATAATTCTTGTAACATGCTAAAATATGTGAATAAAAATAATAAGACACCTCTGCATATTAGCTCATTAAAAGTTGTAAACAAAAAGAACTTCACTTGCGGAAAGCACAGGTGCTTTATGCTATGAAAATGGAGACATCCTGTAATGCAAAAACTGGTCATGCAGCTTTTGCATTTAACTTTGCTAAGATTATGAGTCATTCTACAAATGTTTATTATTGTAGACATCTTTCTATCTAAACATCTAATATACACTGCTTAGGATCGGACCTGTTTTGTTAAGATAATTTATGAGGATTTGTTTGATAATTTATGTGAGGAGAAGCCTAATTTGTTTGATAATTTACACCTAATTTGTTTGATAATTTATGAGGAGAAGCTACTATTTCAAAAGCTGTAGGAAAAAAACTATTATCACAAATATCTCTTACATTCTTGTACAATTAAAATACAGATTTATAAAAACCTTAATGTTTTAATACATTTTTTAATGATCTACTACACAATGGTCAGTTAAGAGATGATGAATCAGTGTCAGGGTGATATGAACAGGAGTGAACTTAAACTATTTTACAAGATTGAAGGCAAAAGAAAATTTAATTTGATCTAATAATTAATATTGATTACATATTGTTTATTACCTAACAGATATACTTAAATAAAATTAAAGAATAACTTATATATTTATTAGTGGTAAATTATATGAATTT
>NC_061159.1:17071486-17103986 GCF_022113875.1 Hydra vulgaris | reverse complement strand
ACTAAAAGCAAAAAAAAAAAAAAAAATCAAAAAATTTTTATATTTGACCCCCCCGCCGCTCTTTTTTTTGTGTTTTTTTTCTAAAAAAATGACACAAAGGACTAAAATTATTTTTGATAATCAACTATGTTCGTATTTTATATAATTTTCTTGTGTAATTTTGTTTGATAAAACATAATCAATAGTTATTTTCAAAAAAAAATTCATATTTGACCCCTCCCCCCTCATAACCCCTTTAATGTGTTTTTGCCCTAAAACAATCCTTAATATACTCCTTTTATATATCTATTATTTATATCCAATATAATTAACTGTTATTATAATTTCAAATAGTTTTGTAATAAATAAAAATGAAAATTTATTAAAAATAAATTTTCACCTGGTTTATGACCCTTCCCCCCCCCCCCCATCCTTTCTAATATTACCTTTGTCGTATGATTTTTTTCTGCCTAAATAAGGAATTTTATAAATTATAATTTTTAATTAAAACAAAAAATTTGATAAATACTCAATTATTAAACAAAGAAGGATAGAAATGATTGGTATAAGTTAACAATATTAAAGCACAATGGGAATAAGTACTAAGAAGTTCAAAATCTCATTTTTTTTAAATTATAACAACAAAATAACAATATTTTAAAGGTATAATAAAAAAGAGATTTTTTAAAGCATATTTTCAAAAATTAAGTTTTTGAATTGCTTGTTTATTTATGTGAGGAAGAACTTTTCGGTGGTGTTCTACTGCACGTAAAAGAAATTCTTTCTGCTCATCATCTTTTGTAATAGATGTTGCATAGTCTTGAATTAGTTTTACAGCTCGTTCTGCTGTATCGTTTACAGATTTCAGTGATTTGATATGCTCAAACATGTGATTAAAATTTGTGTTAGTTTTCCAAAACTTTGGGGATTCTACCAACCAACCGCCATCCTCATTTGAATATCCGAATAAATTTAGAATGTTACTTGATTTTGGTCCAATTAAATCAGTCAAACAAGTACTCTGCTTCAGAAGAGGAAATTGTGGAAAGCCTATATCATGTTCACAGTTTTCTTTTATATTTTTCAGAATTATTTTAGCCATTTTAGTTTTATCTCGATCAGATACCTTATCAGAAAATAATGAAAGAGGGGACATTTCTTCAGTTAAATACCAAAGATGCCGATTAAATGTTTCCAGGGCAGCAACAGCAACATCATTGTCAATTTTTTTATAAATAAGCATTTCTTTGTAGAATTCCAGGTCATTAAATGGAGCATCGACTGTGCTTGTGCACGTAAGCCATATTTTCACATAAAATAGTAAAGTAAATTTACAAAACCTTGACAATTTCTCTATAAAACTTTCTTCATACTCTGCCAGGTCAGCAAAAGCAAACATCTTTGATGTGTACAAGATTGTACACATCCATCTAGCATGATGGAAGGCTCCAGGTTTGTGCCACTGTATATTTATTTGTTTTGGATTGAGTAATTGCAAAGCAAGTTGACAACATTCTCGATAATCATCTCTTAATATTTTTCGAGATTTCCGGTTAAGTAAACCAGACAAAAAAATTATTACTTCTGCTTTTTTGGTCTTTAATACTGGTTCTTCGATCTTTATTTTTCTAAAAGTAGTATCTGAAGTTAATGAAAGCTTAGGCCATACCTCATTTTTAAAGTGTCTAAATGGCTCATAATTTGGAGATCTGCATTCTCCAAAAACTTTGAAGTAAACAGATGACAAAACTCTTTCAAAAATATGGTGTCGGCAGGCGCACCAAAGTAACTTTTTGTTAAAGTGTTCTTCAATTAACTTTGCAGAACCATTTATCCAACCTGAATTTGATGGAGTTGTGTCAAAAATCATTGCCACAAGTGTTTTTTCCAGTTTCCATGTCTTTACAGCATCTATGGTAGCTGTTGCCTGACTTCGCCCAGTTGTATCAGGAATCCTGGATACACACAACAATTTCCCTTCAGGTGCACTTGGTTTTCCTGTTACAACAATAGCCAAACGTTCCACTTTACCATCGACCTCAGATACCAGCTTTGAATCCCAGTGAATGGAAGAGTACATGGGTGAAATGAATGTTTTCTTAAGATCATTTGAAACTTGCTGTCGAATTTTATTACCTGATCTGTACGCTGTGCTTTTTGAGATAGATATTTCATCTAAATTGTGACCTAATGCTTCAGCTACAGCTAAAATGATTCCAGATCTTTCTCTGTTGGATAGATTCAACCTATCAGCCATTAAGGAAACTTTAGGGTTTTCTAATATCTTGATTTTTTTTTTCTGTCTAGCAATAGTACTTTCTTCATTTTTATTATGAGTTTTGCCTTCATTATCAAATGCTGCCAATACATTGAAGCTTTTTTCTTTTATGTTTTCTTTTCTAGATTTCTCTTTTTCAATAGCCTTGATTTTATTTTTCTCTTTTTCCTCCATTCTTTTCACTTTCATAGCATAACTCTTGTCTAATGGGCCCAAAAATTGCTTTTTTAAGTGACGTTGATCTGAGAGAAAGTCTATATCTGAGATCTGACTATTGATACTACGCAAGGTATCTTTTCTTATCAAATTTTCGGCATTTGATGCTGCAATATCAAACAATAATGATAGTTTATTAGTAAAACTCAGAAGTTGAGCTGCATAACTTTTTTTTTTTGCATTTTTAATCAAGTTCTCTCTAAGATGAATCAGATGTAGTATCATTCTGACAATATCTTTCTTCTGTTTTATTGGAATTCCTGCCATTTTCCAAAAAACATAAACTTTTTCCCAAACTACAGATGCAACTTCTTTTTTACCAGTTAATTTCAATTCAAATCTTGTAAGATAAAGATAATGGCGTACAACATCTCCATTTGTTGGTAGCTGACTATACATCTTTGCTTCAAGGGTAGGTAATAATTTACCAACAATATTATCAAACTTCTCATCATTTTTCCTCAATTTACTATTTCTCATAACTGATCAAATATTTTTTATATATGCTATTATATCTATAGATAAAAAAGTAGCTATAAATTATAAAATTATTTGAATAATGTATGTAACATTAATATTCATCATAAAAAATTTTCTCATCTCAAGCATTGAATAATAATATTTAATAATTTTTGAGAATCGTTGAATTGAAACAAATTATGTTTACTAATATTAGCTATGATACATAGTTTAGAATTATAATAGTGATCAATATTGATACAAAACATATTTAATACATTTATATATTTAGCCTAAAATCAGTTTAAAAGTGAATAATTTTGAAAAAGTGGGCGGCAGAGGGGGTAAAAACTTTAAAAGAAGGGCGGGGGGGTCAAACTTCAAAATTTTTCAAAAATCTTCTTATTTTCACTTTTAACGGACAAAACTACACACAAAACTAAAGGAAAAAAAAAATTTTTTTTTTTTGGGACACCCTAATATATATATATATATATATATATATATATATATATATATATATATATATATATATATATATATATATACATACATATATATATATATATATATACATATATATATATATATATATATATACATATATATATATATATATATATATATATATATATATATATATATATATATATATATATATATATATATATATATATATATATATATATATATATATATATATACATACATATATATATATATATATATATATATATATATATATATATATATATATACATATATATATATTAAAATACTATATGGATTACCATTCCAGAAAACATTAAATAAACAACAATGAACACAAGATAATTTACCCTCCAAGAAAGCGCCCAACAAACAATGAAGAGGCAATCATACCAGCATAATATCCTGCAACAATAAATAATGAAGTTTTTTTTTCTTTTTCATATTGATAAACCTAAATTTTTATAAATATAAAGTACAAAAAAAAAACAGGCTCATGCTAGCAATATTATTTGGTATTGGATTCTGATTTTAGAGCAGAGTATGTAACTATTGTACTCATACTCATATCTTTACTCATACTTCTTACACATACTTCTGCACATTTAATTCAACACTGTCCTAATATATTTTACAAAATTAAATTTTAAAAATTTCAACATTTTCTATTAATTTTTTCTGGTAAACCTTCTAAATAGTAATATGACAAGATTTTTAAAATTTAATTTGTATTATTCAAAAACATTATTTTAAAAAATCTATATTAAAAAAAGCAAGTTAAAAAATTATGTTTTAAAAAAGCTTAATCAGCATTTTTAATAAAATTATATCTACAATAAAAATTTATAACTTTTATTTTAGATATTTTTTATAATTTTTTTTAAACAATTATTACTTTAATTTCTCAAATTAAAAAATTAAAAAATTTAAAACACACATACACAGCCCTTCCCAGGAAAAAATGTTTTGGCATTTTTATCAAAATGGCATACAATATATCACATAACTTTTAAAAAATGTCAAGCAATCTAAACCGCATGTGATTCTTTAAAAATAGTGAGTGTTATGGAATGTGCAGTGGCGTAGGAAGGTTGAGAAAGTTAGGGAGGGGGCTGAAAACATATATTAAAAAGGAAAAATATAGTGCCTAATAGGTTTATTTTTCTTAAAAAAATTTAAGAAAAATAAACCTATTTAACACTTTTATCTGTCAGAATGTTATGATATTATTTCAATGCCAGAATTATAAACAATCTTTAAAATATATACTTTAAAAGTGTAAAATATTATGCACTTTAATCTTGATTTCATTATATTTTAATTTGCAATTAAAGTATGATGAAATTGATATAATATTCTAATAAAAATAAAAATAAAATTATTTAAATTTATTAAATATATTTATTATTTACTTATTATTTACAACTAATTAATTATTATTTACAATTAATTAATACTTATTATATTTATCATATATTATTTAGTTCTTTTTTTTACTCTTTATATAGAGAACGATGGCTAAAAAAAAGACACAACAAGATCAAAAGTCAAGGTAACAAGGGACAAATCTGAGATTAATACATTGAACTGGTTAAACATCTGAAATAGTGTCAATGTTGTTTTTTATACTAGACATCTGCACCTCAAAATGATACAATAGAAACAAAATGAGAACTTAAAAAAATATAGTTTCAATAAAACTAATACAAAGCAAGATTTTTTTTTTTAATGAAAAAAAAAATAATGATACAAAATGATAGCCATGGATTACATTGTCAAATAGAATTTTCAATAGGATGCAAGAAAACACAGATTATTAATGCAAATCCATGCATCGATTATTTTACTGGTTCATGTTTTTTATACTCATATTTATATAATTTCATCTTTTAAGAAATAAAAAGATTTTAGTGGTTAGGCCAGGTTACTAGGCAAATAGAAAAATCTTTCATTGTGAAAATGTACTTTCAAAAACTGCAGTTTTTTCTCGCATGCTAAAAAAAGAAACACAAAAGGTAATATAACTTCACAGAGGCATGCATGTCAAGCCTTCCCAGGAAACCCATGCAGTTTTTTGTCTTGTATGACCACACGTATTTTATTTTAGGCAACTTGATCATGGCCATTTGCAACTTTTATTATACAAATCATTGAGGAAAAAACTAAAATTTAAAAACAAAAAAAAGGAAAACTAACAAAATAGGAAATAAAAAGAAATTTAAATAGAAAAAAAATTAATAATTTAAATAATTTGTGCACTGTTCTTATTTTTGTTTCTTTAGAGTGGTTGTTCTTTTCAGCAACAAAATTAGATAAAGCATTAGGAATTAATTAGGAAAAATAGGAAAAGCAAAAAAAAAAAACAGTTTTAAGTCTACATTAAAAAGAATTTCTTTTTTAAAAAAGGAAAGCAAAAATATAAATTGCAATGTGTTTGTAAAATATATTTCTATAATTTTAATGTAACAAGTATATACTGTCCCTATATGAAAATGTTTATGTAATAAATGCATATACTTTTTGTATTATATAATTATATTTATTTGATCATATTTACAAACAGTAAATGGGAACAAAAAAAAATTTTTTTTTATCCCATATACTGTTATAGTTCTTGTTTTCTTATAGGGACAATTTATACTTGTTACATTATAATTACACAAATATTTTATGAACAGATGGCAATTTATATTTTCACTTTTCTCTTTAAAAAAACAAACAAATAAAATATGGGAAAATCATTCTTTTTAATTTCAACTTAAAACTGTTTTTTTTTTTTGCTTTGGCTTATCAAATTTTGTTGCTGAAAATAATGACTACTCTAAAGAAACAAAAATAAAAACAGTACACAAATTAACAGTATATAAATTATGAAATTTTTTTCTTATTTTTAAGTTTATTTTAATTTCCTTTTTTGTTAGTTTTGCTATTAAAACTTTTTTCAGTATCACTTAATATAATAAAACTTGCAAATAAGCCATGATCAAGTTGTCTAAAATAAAATACTCATGCATGGACATACAAGACATAAAATGCACATGTTTTCTGGGAAGGCTTGTGACTGCACACTGTTTCTGGGAAAACTTCCACACATTAAAAAAATAAATATTTTTTGAATTTAGAATCACAGAAACAGATAAAAAATGCTTTTCTTATTAATTGCTCATGTCAAAAAAAAGCAAGCAATTTATGAAGTGATTACTAAATGCGTTTTCAAGGATTTCATATTTGCAATTAAATGTATCTTTAGGATTTATTGCAAACCAATCAAAAATAACTAATATTATTGCAACCAATTCAACTTTATTGCAAACCAATCAAAAATAACTAACTTTATTGCAAACTAATCTAAAATAACTAAATGTTAAACTATATTAGGAAATGAAAATAAAATTTCTTTAAATAAGAAATTAAATAGTATTTTTGTTTTGGAGGTGCTAAATGATAACAGCATTATTATGTAGTAAAAACTTTTAAAACAAACCTCTCTCTTTTTCATTATATCCAAAACTCTAAAAATAAAAACAAGACAAATAAATATTTTAAATATAAATATATATTATAAAAATTTATAATATATATTTATATATATTATAAATTTTTATAATATATATTTATAATTTGCCCGTTGTTATCAGTTATCATTTGTCATCAATAAGTCATTTATTATAAATTGTTTATTTTCATCACTATTGATGACAACTGAGTTAAGTTTTATGCCTGTTGGATGTCAGTTGAACCTCAAAAAAAGTAAGCATTAAATATAACTTTAAAGTTTTTTTTATTTTAATAAAACAACTTTTATTCAGAATGTAAAAATACTTACAGCAACCATAGCAGGTAAATAAGAAAAGGGTGTAGTTAAGGTGAGTTGAGTTGAAAACTAAAAAAAAATTAAATACATTTCTTAAAACATTATAAGCTAAACATTTTAATTATAAACTTAGATATATTATATAAAAGATAAAACTAGATATATATAAGATAAAACTAGATATATATAAGATAAAACTAGATATATATAAAAAAATAAAACTATTAGAACTTGAATTAACATTAAAAAATTTATCACAAAAATGTGTGCATTTTATTTAAAAAACATCCAATTTTTTTATTAAATCCAACCCTAAGTCACAGATTTTGCTGATTTTTACACCACTCAAAGATTTTAAGTTATGAACATCCACAAAATTTCATCATCTAATTCTAAATAGTTTCAAAAAATATAACTATTCAAAGTTTTTCATAAAACAACAAAAATCCACAATTAAAAAAATGGTTTTAATCTTTGTTTTACTACTGTGTGCAATGGAAAGCTAAAAAGATGTACACTTATCTACAAAAACAATTTAAAATATTTAAAAATAAACATAACACCTGCAACCTTTATTGGAATTTTACTAGGGCAAGTTGCTTTTTTATTTTATAGATGTTGTTCTGAATAGTTTAGTTAGAGTTGTTACAAAAAATTGGTTCTTTTCTTAAGCAGAAAAGACATGGTCAAATTGATATAAACTTGTTATTCTGAAAAATTAAAAGAAAAAAAGTGGGTCTCTTAGGTGCTTAATACACGGAAGATAATGTTTATTAGTTTTTGGAAAATTTTCCCAACCACCCTGAGCTTATTAAGACACCCTATATTTTACTTATTATGAACAAAACACCGTATCTTAAAACTTAAAAAAAAGTTATTATTTTCCAATTTTTGAGACCAGTTTAGGTCTTAAAAATTAGGAAAATATAAACTCTTTCATAGAAATAAAAATAAAGAATTCTTACCCTCCTGTTTATTAATACCCCCCTTATTTTTTATCTCCCCTTATTTATTACATTTGGACAAAAACTTGATTTGTCTTTTGATTGAAAGAGTTTAACAAGTTTATTATGGTAAATTTTGAGTGCAAGTGACCAGTATGTTTTATAATTATATCTCCTTCTTTAGTTACAACTTCCTCCACAACTCTAAATACACTTGAAAAAGATAGCGCAAAATTAGAAACCTCCTGAATTACCAATAATACTATTGCAGTACGTTGCCTAACTGGAAATCCCTCACCTATTGCTGTGAGAATTGTTTTCTTTAAAATATTTTTAGATTAAAAAAAAAACAGAGTTAGATTGTTTATATCTGCTTCATATTTCTTTCAGAATATAATAATCAATTTGACTATGAATTATCTTTTAATTTTATATCATATAAAATATGTTGTAGCACATATAATGTAGAAAGTGAACTCAGAACTTAGAACCTCTCGCTTGTAAATCGAGCGCTCTACCACTACACCACTACCACATAAGTTACTCTCAGGTGCTTATCACAAAGTGTGGTGGGAACAAAATGAAGGGTGGGAATTTTTATACAGATGCAATAAATGGCTCCCCCACTTATTACATCTATATGGGAAAGGAAGAAGCAGGGGAAAGGAAGAGGGGGAAAAAGAGTCTTAATAAACAGATGACAGGGAATTTTTATTTTTATTGCTATAAGTGAGTTTATGTTTTCTAATTTTTAAAACCTAAACCGGTCTTAAAATTTAGAAAATAAAAATTGAATTTTTTTTTTTAGTTTTGACAGTTTCTTTGTTCATAACAAGTAAAATTTAATCAACATGGGGAGGGGATCTTAATAAGTTTAAGTTGGTTGAAAATTAATGAACATCAACTTCTGTGTATTAAGCACTTAAGAGTACCACCTTTTTTTTTCCTTTAACTTATCATAATGCCTGTTTTATAAGTGACAAATTTCTTACTTATAAAATGAGCTCTAAAAATGTTATTTTTGAGAAAAAAATTAAGACTTTTAAGTTAAAAAAACAATCAATTTTTGAAACCAGAGTCCTTAGGTATAATGGCAACAAGGACTCTAAGACTCCGGGCTTAAAAACATATAAAGCCAGAGTTTTTCTGGAAACTACTGCAAAGTACAGGAAACTTAATAATCTTATTATTAATAACTTCAAAACCATCAATCTGAGATTGATGAAAGGAGAATAAGCAGCATAACTATTACCAAGAAAACATAAACAAAAACCTATGAGTAAAGTCAAAAAGATCCCAAATCTAACAGTTTAAGATCGGCAATAAATTGTCGACCTTAAACTGTTATAGGTTAGCATCAGGTCAGCACAAAATATTTGACACAAAGGGGTTACCATAAAACATAGAAACAAGGTCAGCAATTTTTTACCGAACTCAAATACTTTTAGATCGGCATTTAGGTCGACATTGCCAAATGTCGACCTTAATTCCGAGGGCTGTGTCCATAATAAATGTTATTGTCATTGAGACACCATCTCTGGCCTTAAACTAATCCAATAGCCTTTAATTAAGAGCGCTAAAGTAAGAAAGTAATAAAATGTGTAAGTATTGCAATCAAAGCAAGTATTAAAAAAAAAGACAACACGAAATTCATAAAAACAAATGTGGAAAATCATTAATTAAAGCAGTTACAGAAGTAACAATGAGTATTGGATAAGAAAGTAAAAATAGTAATATAAAAAAAAAAAAAAAAGAAACAAGAATAAACTAGAAGCGTTTAAAAAGTTGTACAATAAGAAATTTTTGCAAAATCAAATCTAGCAAACTAAAATCTGAGAATCAAAACTTAAAACTTAAGAGTGGAAATTCTTGAAAAACCATGGCAACCTAAGACAATTTATTATACTTAACACACTTAAAATTAAAAATTAGCAAGCTAAAAAAAAGGAGAGAAATATTCTTATTTTTGAAACAAAAAGTATAAAAGTAAAGAAAAATGTTATTGATGAAATTCTCCATGAAATTGGAGCCATTATAAAAGTATCTTTTTATTAGAAAAAAAAAGTATCCTAATACACATATTTTAGTACCCTAAAGTAAAATATTATAAGATTTAAAAACGCAGCAGCAAATAAAAGTTCTCCAATTTTGATAGAACTTTCCTTAAAAGTGGAAAAAATAAAGTGGAAAAGAAGTATTGAAAAAGTGTAAAAACCTAAGAAACTCTAAATCCACAAGAACAATTAGTGGTCCAGGTCCAGGTCTAAATCAAATCAAATATATTTTTAAAGTCAAAATGACAAGCTAAATAAGCTGAATTTTGTGTGCATGCTTTTTTTGGGCAACAAAATATATTAGTTTGAAGCTTGCATAAAGTTAGTAAAAATAGATATTTCTATGATAACTAAAATGTTTACAGAAACCTCTAATGCTGCAATAAATGTATTCAGAAAAGGTAGAGGAGGCAAAATGGCTACCTCCTCTTTTTATTATACACAACTTACACAATTATAAAGCTTATATCAACTTTACAATTGTGTATTTAATAGACAAAGTTTTATTAGGTTATGACGAGATTGAACAAATATGATGCTGTTCAAATATCAATAGAATTAAAAATTTTAATTAATATATTTATAGATCACCTAATTTTGATGTAATCATAAATTGTAAAATTAATCAAAGTATTTATAATCCAAATCAAATGGTTTTAAAAAGTAAAAATAATAACATTTTATTTGCAGATTTGGAAAAAGGTAGTTAGAAATGCATAACTATTCAGAAAGAGTTTATAAAATGCTAATGAATATTTTCTTTATCAACTAAGTGACAATTCCATGTTTTATTGATGCTCTGAAAATGTAACAAATATTCTGGATTTACTTATAACAAACAAAAAAACTAAAAATTTAAATATAAATATGAAACCTCACGTAGACAAAACGAAGCAAAGTTATCTTATACTAATGTGAATTTACGATACTTATAAAAATTAAGATTTTCCATAAGTATACAACTTACAAAACCCTACATCAAAGAAATTTGGAGTTTAAGTTCTAGAGCTTGAAAAAAAAATTAGAATTGAATTGCAAATATAATCCAAAATTGACTTACTCTAAATGTAATACAAAATTGATTTCAATAACAAATAGAATTCAGTAAAATCAATAAAAACTAATCAGAAAAAAACCACAGACAGAATAGAGATGTGCAAAATATTAAACAATAAATTCGGTTAATCATTTGTAGAGGATAACTGTCACCATAAGTCACTTTATATAAATTATATGTTAATGTTTTTTTGACCCTCTGGCGCAGTGTTCATCCACTCATAATTCACTATTTATATGTATAAGTTTATGTTCAGTCGCCTGTAAGTTCCTGCTTGTTTATTTGATTATTAATTTTATTAACTTTGACGATTATTATTTTTTTAATTATATTGAAAACGCAGTTGTTGTAAAAAGTCTTATTTTTATAAAATCAATCAAACAAACATTTTTAAAAGATTTATATTTAAAGAGTAATAGAAATTATTCTATATTATTATTTATATAATTATTTCTTATATTTATTAACAATACTTGTTAAAAACAGATAGTATAAAACCGGTTATATAACTGATAGGACCTTGTATAAAACCAATAGGTTTTATTGCGCATTAGATAAAGGTGGAGAGGTTAAGGCCATCACTCTTGACATTTCTAAAGCGCTTGATAAAGTTTGGCATGCTGGTCTTTTCCATAAACTTTCTTCTTACGGTGTATCTGGAAACATCTTTAAGATTATTAAATCCTTCCTTTCCAATCGTAGTATAAAAGTTGTCCTTGATGGACAGCACTCTTCTTCTTATTCTGTAACCTCAGGAGTTCCTCAAGATTCAATTCTTGGCCCTATACTCTTTTTAATTTACATTAACAATCTTCCAGATCTTAATCTTCCAAATCTTAGTCTTACATCTAAGGTGGCATTGTTCGCTGATGATACTACCGTTTATTCTTGTCATGATAAGAAGCCAACACTCTCTGATTGCTTGGAGGGTGCATTTGAACTTGAAAATGATCTAACTTCTGCTACAGCATGGGGCTTACAGTGGTTGGTGAACTTTAATTCAGATAAAACTCAATTTTTTTCAGCCAATCATTATCGCAATAAGTTAGACCTTCCTATGTTTATGAATGGTTATGTACTCGATGAGTCATCTACCCTTCATCTTCTAGGATTAACTCTTACTTCAGAAGTTTCTTGGAAACCATATATCAAATCCATTGCAAAATTAGCATCTTCTAAGGTTGCATCTCTTTATCAAGCTCGACACTTTCTTACTCTGGATTCTATTCTCTATCTCTAAAATCTCAAATTCGACCTTGTATGGAATACTACTGCCATATCTGGGTCGGATCTTCTAATGATGCCCTTTCTCTTTTAGACAAGGTGCAAAAACGCATTGTAAACATAGTTGGACCTGCTCTTGCAGCCAACCTTCAACCTCTGTCACATCGTCGTAATGTTCCTTCTCTTTCTCTTTTCTACAAATCCTATAATGGGCACTCTAAAGAGCTAGCGTCTCTTGTGTCATCTACTAAAATTCATTCTCGTGTTACTCGTTATTCAATTAAGTCTCATCCTTTTTCTGTTACTGTTCCTAAGTGCTCCGAAAACTCTTATTCATCTAGTTTTTTCCCTCCAACATCAGTTCTTTGGAATTCGCTTCCTTTATCTTGCTTTCCTGATTCATATAATTTGCAATTTTTTAAGTTGTCTGTCAATCGTTATCTTACTCTACAATCTTCATCTTTTTTCTTCCAGTAACTTCCATCACTAATTAGTGGTTGCTTGCAGCCTCGTTGGAAGCGAAGATGTTTAAAAAATTAAAAATAAAAAAAATACTTAACTTTATATAATTTGAAAAATAAAAATAAAAATTTTCTTTTTATGATCAATCAATAAAAGTAAATCATCGTTAAGTACTTGCTAATAATAAATCATTTGAGTACAAAAGATTATTTACGAATTTAAATGTTTTTGCATGTCAAAAAGTTTCAGACATACATGGAAACATACATAAATTTAAATCTTCTCAAAGCCGTAGCCAGGTTTTTCAACTATAATTTGTGTGGTCAGAAATAAAGTGCAATCACACTCAACCAAGCCTGAAATATAAACCGTAATTTTTAAAAAAACTTTTATGTAATGTCATTCAAACTTCATAAGTAGTTTTTAAAATGTTAATTACTTCTTTTATCTTACCGCTTAAACAATATCTTTAAACTTGTTTAAATATCAAAAAATGATAAAAAATGGCTCAACAGAAATGGCTTACCGCATAAATAAAATGGCTTAGTGCGTATGTTCCTAAGTACTCCAAAAATAATTTTCATCTAGTTTTTTTTCTCAAACAACAGTTCTTTGGAATTCACTCACTTCATGTTGTTTTCCTGATTCATATAATTTGCAATCTTTTAAGTTGTCTGTCAATTGTTATCTTGCTTTATAAACTTTATTTTCTCTTCCGGTAACTTAACTTTCAACTCGGTTCAAAATGCTTGTAGTTATGTTGGAAATGAAGATCAAATTGGACACAGGTAACTTGCAAAGTGCCTTATACTAGGCGCTGGGACTTATACTAATTATTCTATATATTTATGATATATAGATTATTCCCATTAAGTCAAACTCTGATTAACTTGAACGTTTATTATCTCAAACTATTTAATTTGGTCCCTTGAAATTGATTATTCTCCAGTTAAGTCGAACTATTTTTTTGTCTTCTTTTAACAAATTTCTTGGGATAACTTTTTGCATTGAAAGTAAAAAAACTTAATATTGACATAATTGAAAATTTTTTTAAAAAAGAAGTCATTCCATATAAAACATAAATAACTGTAGCCTAATATTTTATTTATTTATTTTGTTGTATTTATTTCTGAATAGAATAGGTCATTATCACACATAAAATAATGCTATAATAAAACTATTAAAAGATAAATCATGATAAAAACATTAAAAAATAATTATAACTAGATGAATTCCTATTTTTTTTTTTTTTTTAGATACATCTTCGCTTCCAACAAGGCTGCAAGCAACCACTAATTAGAGTTGGAAGTTACTGGAAGAGAAAAGATAAAGATTGTAGAGCAAGATAACGATTGACAGAAAACTTAAAGGATTGCAAATTATGTGAATCAGGAAAGTAAAATGAAGGAAGCGAATACCAACTTTAGATACAGAAACTGGAGTGATACAAATGTCAAGAATGGATCAACCTGTTTGATGGCTATATTAGGTAGAATGCAACTAGTAGAATCAAGAGATGATATTGATGAAAAGTTCTTAGCAAACAATTTAGCTTTGTCTTTAGGTGAGGTGACAAAGTCTGAACTATACAAGAGAGGCAAAATTACAAATTTGCTCTTATTATTGATACTTTTAAAGATTCTCCAGAAGTCACGAAAGCCTAATTTTTGTGATGAATGAGAATAGTGGGCTGAGAATAGCGGGCTTCAGAGACTATTTGAGTTAGGGATTGAGAAAGGCAAAAGTTATGGGCTTTAATGCCCGCAGAGTCACTGACACTAGAGCCAAGTCATTCAGTGTGATGAGCATTAAAGTCACCGGCAACAACAATATTGGCTGATGGATAAAGAGAGAGGACTTGGTCAATATGATCAGAAATAACATCAAAAAGATTGCAGTCTTGAGATGAAGGAGAGTGATATAGCACAAAGAAAAAGACAATAGAGTGAAATGGTACTAAACAAAAGCACATAAAAGAACAGTCTGTAGATTCAAACCTAGTTTTCTGACAAATGAGTGAATTCTTACAAATGTAAATACCCAGGTCAAGCATGTGACTATTGGAGTCTTTATGAATTAAAGGAAGATAACCATCAACACTAAGATCACAAGATGAGACAGCTGAACTCAAATTAGTTTCACAAAGAAGAAGTAGGTCTAGTGAACTTTGCAAGAGATAAGACAGAACAGAAGAAAAGTTACTTTGAAGACCACGATTATTAGTGAATGATAAGTTTAGATAACTTGGTGATGACAATGGTTTTTTGTGTTTTAAAGTTTTCGGTACTTTATTCATTTTTAAATTTGTTAAAGAACTTGACTCCAAGCATAGATAGTACACAAGACACTATTTAATAACCCAAGCAATTGCCTCATTACTATTAATAAAGCTGTAACAAATGGCTCCAAATGTGGCCTTGGTAATTCACACCATAAGTACAAACAGGGAAACCATCCATGCGCAACATGGCACTATTAATACTTTGATATTTTTCAGCTGTTGATGGAATCAGCCTCTCTGAGAGCTATCACAGAGTTCGGGAAACCTGACTACAAGCCGGTCTCAGAACAGTAAAACTGAGTTTTAGAGCTGTACCCTCATTAGGAGATAATAGAATGAGTTGCCTAGTCTTAAAAACAGAGACACAAGCAAAACCCATGCATCGAGTCAAGAAGATCCAGCATTCAACATCCTAAACTGGAAACAATGTATTAAAAATACATCTGTGCCAGCCTATAAGATGAAATAATTAAAGACCTTTTAGGCACAATTTATTTTACCAAATAATAAGAAAGTCATTGGTCGCTAAACTATTTTAAATGTTATTTTTTTACTGTACTGTACTGTGTGAATACAATCGAAAACTTTATTGATTGTAACATTAGAATAATAATAAATATTTAAAGTATATATTTTATTATTGAATAAAAAAAAATCGCCTTAACTCAAACTAATACCTCATATCAGCCAAAGTTCAACTTAACAGGAATTCGTTTTAGTCAAACATTCCTTAATACAAGTCATTTTACTTGGTCTCTAAGTTTAAGTTATCGAGAATTGACTTTATTGGACAGTATTAGATGTCAAAGCAAATTGTTTGTAGATAACACAAAGTTTATAGCTACTATTTCTAATGAAACAGATTTTAAAACAAGCTGTTAATAAAATATGGGAATAGGTAATGCACTTTCATCAAAATAACCAGTTTATAGAGTTATAGCTACAAACTAAACAAATATAAAAGTGAAACAACTGAAAAAAAAAGATTTAGGTGCATAGCTTACAAAAGTCCTAAAATTGAAAGAATATATTGCAATTATAAATAATAAAGCCTGTCTTTTAGAGTTAATAAGCAAAATTTTTGAAATTAATAATAAAAATATAATAAGGCCATTGTATCTATCTTTGGTAAAACTTCATTTTAAATAAACAACACCTCTCTGGTGTCCATACTTAAAAGGTTACATTAAAACTGTAGAAAGAATACAAAAAAGAATGACAAAAATTATTCATGAGTTAAGAAATTACAGCTACAAAGACCAAATAAAAAGATTAGGATTTATGTCTTTAGAAAAAAGAAGAGCAAGAGGTGGCCTAATCTTCCAATACAAAATCCACAAAAAATATGAAACCGTCATAAACCCATTATATATCAACTATCTTCATGTAAAAAATCATTTTATCACTAAGTAGCTCATTAAATCGTGTTTGTTAAGATATACTTTTTTACTAACAGAATTGTAAGAATTAAATCAAACAAAGTTTGCAAACAAGAAAAAATTAATAAAACAAAAAACAAGTTAGACAATAACTATATTAAAATAAAACTTACTACCATGGATGTGAAGTCAAAAAAAGGACTCCGGATTTGAAAATCACAAAATGATTATTTCTTTCTTGTCTTTGGTGAAAATAAAAAAAACTTATGAACTTGAAATGTAAGAAACTTATGAACTACTTATGGGAAAAAAATTTAGACTTATAAGTTAGAAGAACAATCAATTTGTAAAACTGGAGTCCTTATGTATAATTGCAGCAAAGACTCCAGGATTCTGGGACTCCAGGCTTAAAAATAATATGTTGCAAATCATTAAATCTCACAGATTTTTTTTTATTTAGAGTACTTGAACACAAGAAAAAATTTTGAATTTAATATTATTATAACTTTGATTAATCAATTTATTTTTTATAACTATATGCTCTGACAGTTTAATATCATTATTAAATAGTCTAAATTTTCATTTTAAATGGAAACCAATAAATAAATTTATTTAGAATAATTATAATAATAATTAGCTTAATTTTAAAAATAATAAAAATATTTGTTATACAATCTCTTAATTTAGCATATAAACCTTACAAATCATAGAAAAATCATAAAAATCAATTTAAGAAAAAGGCAGTTTTAGTAAAATGTAAAAGAATAACTTTATAAATATCTTTATTTATTTAAGGTTATCGTTGTATTAATTTTTATAAGAGAGCATAGTGGATTCATTAAAATCTAATAAAATTTAATATTTTCCCTGTGATCTCTAAAACTCACCTAAAAAACCAAGACAAATATCATTTTAATTTATCTATTATAAAAAAAAACATTAGGTAGTTAGAAAAATAGTAACTAACCAGAATAAGAAAAAGTGCTGTTGCAACAGTTGAATTAAGATGAGTCACTCCAGGAGGATAAAAAATCCTGCTAATTTTTCCTGAGACTTTACCCATATTTACTTTATACAATATAAACCATTTCTTATATAAGCAATATATTATTATGTAGCTAACAAATATAGTATTATGTATCTTTTATACACAAAGACATATATATATATATATATATATATATATATATATATATATATATATATATATATATATATATATATATATATATATATATATATATATATATATATATATATATATATACTTGTGTATAAAAGATATAAAACGATTTTTAATAGATTATTTTTGATTACTTTGTTACCTAAATCACTATATATTGTTTATTGTTAAACACTAATTTGTTTGAATTAAGAAAAGCGACGGATTTGTAGCAATTTATATTTCCGTGTCATTGTTCGCAACTGTTTACACTGCATGATTAACAGTTAAAATTCAAATCCAAATGTGGCTTAAGTGGCAATTAGCAATTAATTAATTAGCATTTTATAACCTACGCTACTCCAACGCAAAAATACTCAAGTAAAAAAACATATTTTGACATTCACTTAACAATTGAATAATTATTTAATAACTTTAGTTTATTAGTCTAACAATTTAAACTTAAACGTATTAGTTGTTGTACAGTGTAAAATATAGTGGCTTTTAAACAACTTTTATTTCTCTCGCATTAATGCTCGTTGTCAAAGACAACTTGTATTACGATATGCTACATAGGAGAGCTTTGTGCTATATGTTACTTACTACTTGTGGTGGACGTGTATTTGAGGCACCCCATTTAGTAAGCCCGTAAAAAACGAGTCATACGTTTAACGCATAACAATTGTTGAAAACCATACTTTACCCTAAACCTAGCCATAAAGTTTATTTTATTGAAAATTATACCCTAATTAAACTCTAAGCCAAACCCTGAGCCTAACCCTAATGATCAGGGTTAGGGTTTCAGGGCCGACGACACGGGTTTCGAAGTGGGGGGGGGGGGGCACAATCGTCAATTCTTAAAAAAAGACTTCTATATCTAGAATTTTCGTAAAAAAAAAAAGGTCCTTTAGAAAAAAAGTTAGGGTATGGTTTTCAACAATATTCGTTTCGCATAAGACTTTTTTACGAACGTCTTAAAGAGGGTGGCTGAAATACACGTCCGCCCTACTTTTAACATATAATGAAGTTAAATGTTAATAGTTATGATGTTACATATTGGAGCAGAGATGCCGGAAGTTGTATAGGGCAACGGGTGAAAACTGTTTTAAATCACAAACAAAAAATAACAAAACATTGATCGAAAATAAATTCAGCTTGGGTAAAGGCGATGATATATTAGACGTCAATATATCACTAAAATTGGATTATAAGACATTTTTAATTGTTTGTAAATATGAATGTTAATGCTTGATTACACTAAATATTTATGTTAACGTTTTATGACACTAAATATGAATGCTGATGTTTTATGACACCAAATATGAATGCTTATGTTTTATGGGACCAAATGTAAATGTTAATGTTTAATGACACTAATCATTAAAAAGCATTCACGCATCCCTGGTAACTTTGTAAATGACAATGTAATTATGACTTCTTGATAACTTCATATCGTAGTTAATGATATTGTTAAAGCATGTAAATAGCTACCCATATTAGCTTTGTAGCTAGCCGCAAGTTCTATATCTAATTGTTAGCTGCATATTTTAATTGTGTATCTATTAAGATTTGTTGTTTTAGGAAATTAAAACAACAAAATGAAATTAACTTAATAATTAATAGCACAGCTACACCAAGAGGAAGAAATAGTAACATAAAGTTTATGTTATAAGTAAAATTCACTTGTTCTCGGCAACAAAAAGCAGTTTCAATAAATGTAAAAAAACACTTGTAAACTGTTAATGTTCAGTAGCATTGTCAGTATTGGATGTTTAGTAGTGTGTTAATGCAAATGGTTAAATTGTATCTCTTTTCTCCTACATTTTGCTAACTTAGTTTACAAAATATAGGAGGCAAAATATTTAAGTTGTTCAATCACTGTCTTTATTGTAGTAAGTAGTTGTTTATTAGTTGCTAGCTTATCTTGCTTGCAACTTTTGTGGCTTCATCTATTCCTATAAGTTGTCACAAACTATTCTTAGCAATATTTGTTGTTACAAAGTTTGTATTATAGCCAGTGGCGGATCAAGGAGGGGGGCTAGTGGAAGGCATTATAGCACATTTTAATTTTATATTTGTAATTATAATATAAAATCTTTTTTGCTAAGTTTTTAACTTGCTGTAAATCTGGCAAAAATATTTTTGGTAGCAGAGAGCAACAAATGCATATAAATAAGTGAACTTTTCTAGTTTAAAAACTTTTTTTTATTAATTAGGGTCTCTATTTTGTTAATGTATTGAATCAAAATGAATTCTAAAGTTACTTTAGCGTATAATTTGATTTTTTCATCATCAAGTCATGAGGGGCGAATTCGTCAATTACGGGGCGAATTCGTCAGTACAGCTAAACTAATTTAAAAATTCGTGACTCGGGCGATAGACAAAATTCCTTTCTAGTGGTAAAGACAACTTACCTAGGAGAAAAAAACTTTGACATAAAACATTTTTGAGGTCACAGTAGGATGATTTCCCTAATCTAGAAGTAAACCTAGAAGTTGCGAGTTCGATTCCCACCGCGTCCCTGGTAGTACTGCGCTCAACTTGTTTTTCTCTCAACTCTATAACTCCGAAACACGAACCTTGATCGTCAAGGTTCGTGTTTCGGAGTTATAGAGTTGAGAGAGGGTTGTAAACACAACTAAAGTAGCCTCCTCGACTGCAGTGGCCTAGGGTAAAAGGACATCAAAAAGGACATCTAAAAGGACATCAGTTGTTAAACTTTTTCCAAGAAAATATCAAATAATGATTTTAGCATAAATGAAAACCGTATAACCGCGCTAGCGCAAAAAATAGCACGTTAAAGCAACAAAAAATCGTATCACTACTATGACTACTTAAATAACAAAAATCATATCACTACTATGACTATTTAAAAATTTACAAGACGTTTATATGTTCATTGCACACAATTTGCACATGTATCAACTCCAAAACATCCTTCGCATGCCCACTGATTGCAATTTAAACATTTAAGCCAATCTTCACTTGCTTCTGCCCAAACAGATGCATAAACAAAACAAAAGTCTTTATCAGTGTTATTTTTTAGAATAAAACTTGAAGAACTTGGGTGATCAGAATCAGCTGAAAAAAAAGTCTTTTTTGATTTGGTTTTAACTGATTTATCGTGATCCTTTTTTGACTTCTGTTTAACACTGACCACATTTTTTATTGCAGCCTTTTTAGCAGGAGGCTCTTTTATTAACTTAACATTACCTGGTGATGTAATAAGAGCAATGTGGCGTTTTGAATGAGTAGGTTTCCTTTTTTTTTCAGGAGAAGGTATAATAGTCCTTAAAATAGATAAATTTTGGTCTCCCTGGTGAATTGTTGCTTTATTAAAAACCTCTGCTTTTTTATATTCGAAATCTTTTACTGGGTTTCTTAGGGGATGCAAACCACAATGGTAAAACGCATTAACAATCAATCCTCTTTTTGTAAGTATATTTAGCCATATTTTGTTAAAAATAATGTGAAAGTTGCAAAGAGGCAAAGAAATATCATCATTTTCAGCTAAGTAATTAGACAAGGCTTCAGACCACATATGTTTAACTACTTTATTAACATGTGTGTCAAGTGGTTGAAGGCGATGTGTACTATGAGGTGGAATGCTATTATTTCAATATCCATCTTTATTGCTAATTCAATCGCTTCAATAGTCACATGACTTTTGTGGCCATCCAAAAATAACAATACTTTTTTCCCATTCACTTTTGTACAAAACTCATTAAAATGATGTAAATAAGCAATAAAAATCTCTTGATCAATATATCCACTTTGACTACAATGCACTTTTGTACCCAAAAGAAATTTAGATGCATCTGGAATCTTTGTTCCCTTAAATATGAAAAATGGTGGTAAGCTGTCTCCTGCTGCATTAACAGTAGCCAGGTATGTTGTTAGTGTGCCACGTTCACCAATAGTTAACTTTTGTACCTGATGAGAACCCTTTAATGCTATTACCTTAACAGAGACATTTGGCACAGATGAAAGGCCAGTTTCATCACAGTTATAAATCAAATTTGGATAATTTTTTATGTCAAGCTGTTCATAAAAAGGTTGTAAATCGTTAAAAAATGTCTGAACGCGATTCTCATTAAATGCTTCTGCTCTTGCTCGAGAAAGCCCTTCAGGAATTCTTAGTGTCAACTGAGTATGCCTTTTTCGGAATGAGAGAAACCAATCACGTGATGCCAAACATTTATTTTGCCAACTTTTTGGAATGGACTTCTGTAATAAATGACGTCTACACAAGCTTTTGGCATAGAAATAAGCAGCAGATCTTAACCACATTATTGTGAGAGGAAACCCTCTATCAGCCATATATAGCAGCCTTTGAACAAGAGTTTCTTCTTGATTTTTAAAGAAAATTGTTTTACCACCTATAGAATGTGTTTGATGTTTTCCCCGTAATTTATCAATCAACGTTGTACGTGGAATATTAATTTGTTTTGCTGCAGTTGAAATAGTTTCTCCATCTATAATGGTTTGCAGAGCAGCCTGAAAAATTTCTGCATTATAATTTTTTTGTCGCTTTGGTTTATAATTATGTACCATCTATACATTTTAACATGAAAAATAATGTTATTAAAATCTACCATAAGTAATAATACATTCTTAGTTTTTTTTATATTGGTATATAAATAAATAAATATTTATATATACAATATGTATATACATATATATATATATATATATATATATATATATATATATATATATATATATATATATATATATATATATATATATATATATATATATATATATATATATATATATACACACAAAATATATATATACACAAAATATATATATATATATATATATATATATATATATATATAAATGCTTTATATTTTCCAATGAATGATACATTTGTTTATAATAAATACTACAAAAAATACTTATAACAGATATTTTATACTGTACACACATTTTATACTATATACTTACTATTTACTTTTTACAATATATAATAGTTATACTAAATAGTATAATATTATATATATTTTTAAAATAGAATAAGATCTTTGCTATATAATATATAATAAAAGTCTTATTTTAATGTAAAATTAGTAAATAATATTAACTATTCTAATAATATTTATTGAATTTCAATAATATTTTAACAATATTTAATACTTATACATATTTTAAATATGTATAAAAATAGGCAGTGCATAGCCTAAAAATATATAACATATATGTTTTATATACTTATTATTTACTGTATATATATTTCAGACTATACATTATAATAAGTTTGTTTACATGTTTCACATCAAAGTCGTGTTTATAATTAAAACTTCAAAAAGTTTTAAAAGCTAACTGTAAATTAATATATTCTGAAGAGCCTTTCTCTTACAAATGTCTAAAGCTTTGGAGCGCATTTTGATCACAATTTGTTTTTCTTTCAAACGGCGCTCGGTAGTTTAAAAATTTGCATGATGAAACAACCTAATACACGGATTTATAGTCTCAGTTCCGTTCCGCAAATTATCACAAATATGATTGCTAAAATAAAAATTTCGAGCAAAAATATAAATGTGGAAAAGTATATACAGGCAAATTCCTAGAGGGCTATGACTATTATCTGTAGATGACACTGTCTTATATTTTAAATACTGTTTTATGTTATTTTTACTTCCTAATAATTTATTAATATAAGTGTAATAGAAAAGTTTATAGCATGTATTGAAACATTTTTTTGATTACGTAAAAAGTTGGTATTAAAGATTGCCTTGAAAATCATCCTATCATACTATATATCTTATTATACTATATATCATATCATACTATATATCTTATCATACTATATGAATATATATATATATATATATATATATATATATATATATTATATAGATTTTAGCATAATTTTAGCATGTCATATATATATTTAGCTATCATACTATATATCATATCATACAGTATGATATGATATATATCATATCATACTGTATGATATGATATATAGTATGATGGGATGATTTTCAAGGCACTTCAAAAACAATAATAATATATATATATATATATATATATATATATATTTATATATATATATATATATATGTATATATATATATATATATATATATATATATATATATATATATATATATGTGTGTGTGTGTGTTTGTGTGTGTGTCTGTGTTTGTTTGTATATATATAATTATATTTTAGTTAATAAAGTTGTTTAGATAATAAAATTTAATATGGCGTACACTTGTGTTGTTATTGGATGTAAAAATACAAACTGCAAGCTTAAAAAATGGGACAAGGAAATGTGTCAACAACATGGTTGTGTTCGTTCTGAAGGTCTTTGTACTTGCTTAAAACCTTTTTTGTAAGTTAACTAATGATTGAATAAATTCGCTGTTAATATACTGGTGTTTGTAATATAAATGATTATTTTATAGGTTCAACAAATTTCCCAATATTAAAAAAAATGCAGAGCGTCGTGATCAGTGGCTCAAACTTATAAATAGAAAAACAGTAACAGATAAATTATGGCAACCAAGCAAAGATGCGTGTGTGTGCTCCATTCATTTTACTGATAGTCGACCAACCGATGAACATCCGAATCCTACTATAAATCTAGGATACGATTCAAAGAAAAGAGAGGCTTTGTTTTCTCCTGTTCTAAGTAAGAGACGTTTTCCATCTAAGCAATTATTTCCTTTCACAAAAAAGTCTAGAGTTAATTCTGTTAGCATTTGTCATGAGCCTGAAAATGCAATAAAAGAAAAATTTATTGAAACTTCAAGCTGTAATTTGAAAAACGATGAGCAAGGTCAAAGCAGTATTCAAAATGAGTCGCTGGAATTTGAAGATATATGTTTTGAGTACACTAAAAATGATAGGGAAAATGCAAATAAATCATTGACTATACAAGATATTTTTGTTCTTATAGTAGCATTAGTGTCCACTATACACACATTGTTATGCTGCATACAAAATTTACATTCCCAAATTGAGCAATTGAAGAAAAACCTAAAAGAGCCAATTTTCAAAAAACTACTTAATGAAAACAACTGTAAATTTTATACAAACATAGCTCAAATTGAGTTGTTTCATAAATTGCATGACAAAATTATGCCACTAATAAAAAGAAGACTCCCACAAAATTCTGACAATGTTTGCCCCAGATTATTTAAATTGACACCACAGAAAATGGGCCCCAAAACAAAAATAAATTCTATTGATGAGTTTTTATTAACATTAATGAAGTTGCGACTTGGTCTGCTAAATAAAGACTTAGCAGATAGATTCGGAGTTTCCGAAGGATTATGCTCCAAAATTTTCCATAGTTGGATAAGAGGAATGTCTGAGTATTTCAAGAATTTCATTTTTATGCCAGATATGGGTGCAATACTTGCTACAACACCTCAAAGATATAAAAAGTTTGATAATTTATCATCAATTATAGATTGCTCAGAAATTTTTATTGAAACACCGAAAAATTTAGCGTTACAAAGTGTCACATGGTCAGATTACAAGCACCACAACACATTAAAATTTTTAATATCAATTGCTCCTAATTCAAGTATAACATTTATTTCAAAAGCTTACACAGGACGAATTAGTGATAAAAAAATTACAATAGACTCTAAGTTTTTAGATATTTTACCAAAATACAGCACATTAATGGCAGATAAAGGTTTTAGTTTATATGATGAATGTGCTGCTAGATCGTTGTATTTTCTAGTTCCACCAGGTAAACGTGGTGCAACTCAGATGACTCCAGGTGAAATTAAAAAAACTAGCAATATTGCTAAAGTTAGAATTTTAGTTGAGCAAGTCATAAGAAGACTCAAAACTTTCAAAATCATTGCAAATGAGATACCGATATCTATGCTCTCTCATGTTGATGATATTTTAGTTGTATGTGCTGCATTATATAATTTTAAAAAACCAATTTATTCAGACTAATTTAGAATTATTCTTAGAACATATTGTATCTTATATCTTTTTATGCTATTGTATTGTGTGCTATATCTCTTTATGCTATATATAATGTATGCTATATCTTTTTTTATTTATTTTGCATAGAAAAAATAAATAACCTTGTCTAATAAAAGCTTATTTGCTAAAAAATTTCTAGAGGCATATGGTGGGGTCTAATAGTAATCTCTTAGTCAAGTGTTGTAACACTACTCAACTGCTGCATTACTTTTTAGTTTTTAAACCCTTATAATTCAAATAACTTAGCCAAATGAAATGTATTTTAATTTTCTGAGGGGCTATCCAATAATAACGTTAACAAGTTTTTTGAAATTTTTACCCCCTCCCTCTTGTCAACAATTTGTCAAATTTCTAGAGACCCCCCTATAAAACTGCGTCCATTTTTGATTACATCCCCCCCCCCCTCTCTAATATAGACAAAAAGCCACAAACGCCGCCTAATTTTTCGTTTTTGGAGTAATGAAATTAAAAAAAAAAACATTGTTGACGTCAACTCAGTGGAATACTAGGGGGTAGCAAAACCCCGCGAGGCGGGTGGGCTCCGGAGCTTAGAGGGCCCCGCGGAGATTTACAAACTTTACTCATATGAATAATATATTCATATGAGTAAAGTTTGTAAATCTCCGCGGGGCCCTCTAAGCTCCGGAGCCCACCCGCCTCGCGGGGTTTTGCTACCCCCTAGTTACGCCACTGAGTTGACGTCAACAATGTTTTTTTTTTTAATTTCATTACTCCAAAAACGAAAAATTAGGCGGCGTTTGTGGCTTTTTGGTAATAATAATTAGTAATTTTTTATAGACTTAATCGTGTTATATTAATTTAATATAAAAAGCAAATATTGGATATTTCATTCTTAAATATGTTTTGAAAAAATCTAAACTGGGAGAAACAATTTGGCGGGGGAGTCCAAATTTATAGTTAAGCCACTGCGTCAACTTTACTTGAGCTCTGTCTGCTTATATATATAATCATAAAAAACTTTCAAGGAACGAACCTTCTAAGAACTTCTCTAGAAGCATCGTCCCTCCAATGGATTGTACTCAGTCGTGTTCTACCTTTGTAAAGGCATCCCGTTTTTTTCTTCAAACTTTTTATGTCAAAGTAGATCTGTCACACCGCAAACAAATGTTTGCTGCATTAGGCGCCTTTTTGCTGTCTCTGCATGATGACTAAAATTACTAATAATGTACACATCTTTTTTTTTTCTTATAGTATATAGTATAATAAACATTTCCTATGAAAGCCCTAATAAAAACTGTGTCCAAAATATTTCAACCACCCTAATTTCAGCTCTTAACTCTGGAGCAAACTCCGACAAGGCCGCTGCGCGGAGAAATAAGTTTTGCGTGCTACTATCACAGACGTTGTGGTGGTAAAAAGAGCTGAATTAAGGGGGTGCACTTTTATGGACCCTCAAATTGTCAAGAGGGGACATAAAAAAACCTGCCTGTTTTAGGTACTTCTTCCTTTAAAAATATGCAAATTTAACTTTAAAAGCAAACAAAGCTGTATAGAGTTTTAAAGATTATAAAGATTTATGAATAATTGACACCCCAGCCTACCCCTTCATCATGCCCAAAAAATTATAATTTCATTATAAAAACATAATTTCACTGATCAAAATAAAAACTTTCAGTTTTTTCAGGCCTAACAAATTCAAACATACAAATTACTCTCCCTCCTCTCACCCCCATCTATCTGAGGAAAATTACCTCCTCATTTAACATCCCCCCCCCCCTGCGTATCAATCCCTGACAGTTCACCTAACAACTATTTGGTCACATTATACATATTGAAAGTTAGGTGCCAAATACAGAAATAAACAGAAAAACAATGTTACAATATATAATCAATAATATTTATTAGACTGATTTGGTTAAGAATGATTTGAGAATGAAAAAAATAGACATGATTGGGTTAAGAAACTCTTATTGAAGTATTATTTCAAAATCAATATTATTTTCATTTAATGGCTGAGAAAAATTTGTAAAGCTGCTAATATTTTCTAATGATAGATCAATGTATGTTGTGACATTTCTTTTAACGATAATAATGTCTTCTTCATTAATTAGTTTAATATTTTTTTCAACTTCATTGTCTAGTAATTCTGGAGCAATTTGACTTCTCCAAAACCAATTTAAATTATCAATCATGTAACTCCAAAATTCCTCATCAAATGGAACTCGCACAGTTAAATTACCATGAAATGAAAAAATAAAAAAATAACAATATTTCTTCTGTGTGACACCAAGCTGACCTTGAATTTGAAAATAATACTCACTGTTCTTCTTCAAACTTATTATTCCATTAGCTTCTTCAATATGGGCATAATTTTCTGGATGAGGAACTTTACCAATTATTGAGGCTGGGCATTTGATTTCAACAAGGCCTGAACCATGACATAAACACTCTATTTCCATATCAGGTGTTACTGAAATGAATGGATGCGATTTCATTACTGTCATTCCTGGGTCATTAAATTTACAATTTTTATGGGATTTACGAAAAATTTGTTTAAATTTTGCTTTTGCATGAAACTCATTGTTTATCCCGTGTTTCATTTGCCATGTTGGATTAACTGTATCATAACCCATAATAAATGAAACAATATACTTAGGACATTTCTCATTAGTATTATTACGCAACCTTTTGGCACAATTAACAATACTTTTAAATTTGGAAGCAGTTAATCTGCCCTGTCTATATTTGAACCACTCAGTACTATTGGCTTGATCTTTTGTAGCATTATATATAGCTCTAATTTCATTATCAGTCAAATAAATTGAATCAGCAAACATATCGTTAATAAAGAAGATTTCATCTTGATCCAAATTTGTTTTAAATAGATTAGCAAATTCTTTCAAAGATGGAATATCTAAAGCTACTGAAGGAATATGCTGTTTTTTCTTTTGCTCAGTCAACTCTACAAAACAAGAATTAGGAATAATATTTTGGATTTCATTAAATAGCTCGCTTCTTACAATATCACCATTGTTTAAAACTTTTTTCTGGCTATCAGACATTACTTGGAACTTTATTTTAAATTGACCTGCACTTTTACGTTTCTCAGTTGACTTCTGTACTGACTTTTTCAAGTATGAGTCTTGGGTAAAAACAAAATTCGATACCAGTCCTGGTTCAATTAGTTTCTTTTTACTGGGGACATTCCAAGAAGCTTTTAAGCTGGTGCATGTTGGGTTAGAAACACCCGTAATAACTGCACTTTCAATACGAAATAATAAACCTGCAACATGATTGCAGCTTCCTAATAGTCCTGCAGTACAAGTACAGTAAGCATTTTTAACTTCACCACCAATAATATTACCTTTGTCTTTTCGCACAATAATCCAGACATCATACTGTTTCATATTGACACGTTGAGAAGGCATGCATTTTGTTTTGAACAAACAAAATAGTGAAGAATCGTTTATATTATTGTACATGACTTCTCCAATAAAACTATTTGAAAAATAACGGTATGCTTTTCCTTGTTTATATTCAGATTCTAATCGTTCTATAAGATTTCGTTTACCAATCACATCACTATAAAATCTAGAAATGTCCGTAAAATAGAGTCTTGGCCAATAAATCATTCCTTTATCTTCTCCAATCCATAATTTAGAAAAGTCCATAGGATCTGGTACTGCTTCACCATCTATAATCAATTTGTCTTTGTATTCTTTTAACAAAACTCTTTGAGTATGCTCTTGCTTGTGGTCAACTGGTACATTTTCTTCATAGCAAGAGAATGCTCTAAATTTATCATATATATTTCAAAGTAATTACAAATAAAATATATAGTCAGCTATTGGTAGCTTTTAAAAATAAAAACCTTTTTTTTTTGCTAGCGAAGTAAATAAAATTTCAACAAAAATTAAAAAAACTAAAATTTAAATAAAGCTTACCTTGCAACTAATACTTCTGTAGAGCCAATGACAGATTTTTTCCTCAAGGATAAAAATGACTTTAAGGCTATTGAGCTCCACATTTTAAAGTCATCCAGTTCTAATATTCCTAAATCTTTGGTCTCGTTCTTTTGAACATTAGCTTGTTGAGAAGGAGACTGTGACATAATGACTTTTATAAGAATACATTACTTAGAATGCTATTAAATAAATTAAATTAATTTATAATATATATATATATATATATATATATATATATATATATATATATATATATATATATATATATATATATATATATATATATAAATATATATATATATATATATATATATATACATATATATATATATATATACATATATATATATATATATATATATATATATATATATATATTTATTATGATAGGATATATAGTATGATATGATATGTAGTATACTATATATCATATCATACTATATACCCTATTATATTAAATATATATATACTATATATATATATTTAATATAATAGGGTATATAGTATACTATATACCCTATTATATTAAATATATATATATACTATATATATATATATATATATATATATATATATATATATATATTTAATATAATAGGGTATATAGTATGATATGATATATAGTATATATATAGATATAGTATATATATATATATATATATATATATATATATATATATACATATATATATATATATATATATATATATATATATATATATATATATATATATATTTATATATATATATATATTAATATATATATATATATATATATATATATATATATATATATATATATATATATATATATTAATATATATTTTTAATATATATATATATATATATATATATATATATATATATATATATATATATATATATATATATATATATATATTCATATAGTATGATAAGATATATAGTATGATAAGATATATAGTATGATATGATATATAGTATAATAGATATGATATATAGTATAATACTATATATCATATCTATTATACTATATATCATATCATACTATATATCTTATCATACTATATGAATATATATCTATATAAATATATATATATATATATATATATATATATATATATATATTCATATAGTATGATAAGATATATAGTATGATATGATATATAGTATAATAGGATATATAGTATAATAGATTGATTTTTAAGGCAATCTTTAAAACCAACTCTTTACTTAATCAAAAAAATGCTTCAATACATGCCATAAACTTTTCTATTACACTCATATTAATAAATTATTAGGAAGTAAAAATAACATAAAACAGTATTTAAAACATAAGACAGTGTCATCTACAGATAATAGTCATAGCCCTCTAGGAATTTGCCTGTATATACTTTCCACATTTATATTTTTGCTCGAAGTTTTTACTTTAGCAAGCATATTTGTGATAATTTGCGGAACGGAACTGAGACTATAAATCCGTGTATTTATTTTTCGTATTAACTTTTCTTCAACGACGAAGTTGCCCCTCATTTGAGCATGTGCTAACAATCATTACGTGACGATTCCAAAGGCAAAAACATAGTAACTTAAATTATTATTTAAAAACTACTGACATCAATCAATCAAAAGATATATACTTTGTGGTCAAAACATTGCGTATTTTGATAATTTTTTGACGATAGGCATTTAAGCAGAAAAATATTTTTTCAACTTCAATGTTTATTTGCAATATTTAAAGAATAATCGGAGGTAAATATATAAAACATTTATTTAGTAATATTCTACAAATATCAGTTGAAAAAGTTTCGAAAAAACCTAGTTCATAGATTTCTTAGTTTTTATGCATTATTATTTTAAAGCTGAGTCGCATAAGTGACGGATTCGCTCCGTGACGAATTCACCCCGCCTTACCCTACATTATTAGTAATATATCTAAATAAATATTTTCTATTGTATTTTCTTAGACAATTTTGTAACAGAACTTTTTCCCGAAAAGATCGGGGAGTCAGGTGGTTTTTTCACTATGTATTCTAGTATCTACGGGTACCAAAATGTTTCTGTAATCTTGAATAAGAACCGCAAAATAAAGCACATTTTTTGGGGGTTGTTTATTTGTTCTAAACAAACTGCATTTAGTTATAGTCAAGATTTTATTGTTATCGTATAATAAAAAAAAAAAAGAACTTAAGAGTATGACGTTTTGATAGACCATATCGAGTGGATACAGAGAAACTAGAATAATATAGCGTGCCAAGGTCTTCGAAAAAGGTAAAGTCAGTGATACATATACAGTTTTGACACACAAAGAACAATTTAAAACCAAAGATCCAGGGTTCAAAACGAATTTTGAACTCTCGTTAAACCCTTTTTGAATTTCCTAGTCAAATGATCTTCCGCAGGGTTCTGTGACAAGGGAGTTAGGTTTATTTAAAAACCTAAAAAAACATTTAAAAAAAAAGCTATTCGTGTTATTACTTATCGACTCCTATAGAAGATATAAAAAAAGAACGAAACAAATGAGGTTTTATCAGATAGGCTCAAACTATATATCTTAAAGCCAAATCTATCGAACAATTTCTCAAATATAAAAAACAAACTTAATAAAAAAATATGCTTAACAGAAATATTTAATAAGAATTTCCAAGCCTGTTTCAAAAAATCCATGTTTACAAGCAATAATTAGGTAAAAACCTATAATTTCACACACGATATAACAAGCGGTCTTGTTCTAATGCGCACAACGCCGTTTTTAAAAGATATGTGGCTATAAAAATAGCCTTTTTGTTTAAGTGCGTACTCGCGTAGCTCCACTCATTACAGCCAAATATT
>NC_061159.1:17025952-17070486 GCF_022113875.1 Hydra vulgaris | reverse complement strand
CGTGAACGAAAACGACTCCAGAACATATTGGAGTTGGAGCCTAGCAGAGGGTCTTTTTTTTTTTTTTTAAAAAAGTACTTTTTGGTTTTAAGTTTTGAACTCGAACGTGTACTTTCTTAACAGACAATCGCTTATCAATGAAGTATTAATACATAAGTTTGTAAAATTTTCATTTTGAAAAGCTCGTTTTCATACTTTTGGGCTCGTGTTGCTTTTTGCGATACATCCTTGATTGCGATAGCCCTTGAACACAGAAAACTTTGACGTGTTCGCAGTTTATTTCGAACGACCAAAAAACCTTTGATCCGCCTGAGGGTTACTTGCAACGTTATTTTGTTTTGTTTTGTTTTGTTTTGCTTGTTAGTTTAATGACATTTTCAATTTCTGAGCTTTTGGCAATGCTAAAATGCGTTGCGCTAACAATATCCGTCGTTTTTGCAGTTAAGGAAACGATTTTTTTTGTTTGTTTGTTTTTGAGTTTGTTTCCCCCAATTACTTTTTTTATCTTTTCTTACCTGCCTAATTGATACCGTTATAAACATATGCCAAAATTTCATCGTACAGTATATCCGCTCAAGATTGTATACTGAGTCGAGAGCGTTTCTTTGACTCTTTTTTCAGATGATAAAAGCAATCAAGCAGATCACTAGCTGTCGAGTGGGTAATAATAATGGGAGAACAGAGTATATAGTCTCGGATCCGCTGCAGACTATCTTTTCAGTGCGTAGAGGAACCTATCGCCAGACAATCAGTTAGATCACTAGCTGTCAAGTAATAAAATGTCAAACGGTAAAATGTGTAAAATGTCAAACGGGTAAAATGTTTGAATAGACAAAAAGTTTCTAAATTCAATCCAGATTTTCTTTTTCAGACCAAAAAGTGTTCTTTTAACAGATGATTAAAGCAACCGATTAGACCACTAGCGGTCATATTGTGGAAACGTGTGAACAGACAAAAAGTTCTAAATTCAATGCAGAGTTTCATTTTCAGTGAAAAAAATTTGTCTTTTTTTTTTATCAGACTAACTGAAAGCAATCGATTTGATTGCCAAAAACGGATGAAATGCGTGAACAGAAAAAATGTCCTGCATCCGCTCCAGAGTTTCTTTTTAGTTTATAAAGTGTTCTTTTACCAGATGATAAAAGCAAGCGACTAGACACCCGTTTTGCCAGCTGTCAAACGGGTGGCCTATTTTACGAGATATTTTTCGATCACTAACATTCGAACAGGCGACAAAAGTAAACGAAAAAAAAATGTCCATGATCCGCTACAGAGTGACTTTTTAGTCCATAGACTGCACTTTTCACGAAATGATAGAAACAATCGACTAGATCACCAGTTGTCAAATGGATGGCCGAATTTACGTGATCGCAAAGCGTGGCATTTTTGGTGCCAACAAGTTTACAACTACGCTTCCTTCGATGTTTTCACGGCCATTTTTATGTTGTTTTTTTTGTTTGTTTTTTTTTATTTTTTTTTGATTTTTGTTTATTACTATTAATATTATTCTTATTCTTATTACACGATGCATGCATGCATGCATGCATGCAAAAAAAAATGCAGTCCATATGATAACTAGAACTTGTCTATCTGAAACAGAAAAAACATAGTCAAGTAAAGTCATTGTAAATAATTATGCACAGCAAACAAGCTCATTTTTGTCACTAGCGATCGTATTTGTGGCAATCGCCAAACTTGACATAAAAAAACAAAGAAACAAAAAACATAAAAACTCTGGAAAAAGTCTTATTTATTTAAACTAAGACTTTTTTCAGACTTTCGCCCATCTTGTCGCTTCGAAAATTTTTTTTTTTTTTTTTTTTTTTTTTTTGCCTCCAACGTTTGAAGGTGACCTGAAGGCCTTAGTATATTAGCATTAGTCTGTTTCAAAAGTGTCGCTTTTGCTGAGTTGATCTAAAGAAAATGACGAAAGAGTTCTAAATTTAACGTGTCCGTGGCTCCAAGTGTTGGTTTTCATTGTCAACTAAAAATGGGATTTAGTACGCAATGATTTTCGAGTAATTCGAATTGAACTCTTATATACTTGTATCCCCGTGCCTCACTTTTATCTCACCGTGATACAAAACATTTATCACGGTGAGATAAAAGTGAGGCACGGGGATACAAGTATATGATACAAAACATTTCCCACAACATCGCGTCAACATTAAAAGAATCACAAACAAAACTCGTCTTATAGTCATGTTTTTTGTTTGCTTGTCTCTTTGTGTTGTTGTTGTTGTTGTTGTTGTTGTTGTTGTTGTTGTTGCTGTTGTCGCTGTTGTTGTGCCAACAAACATGGATACTGTCATTATTTTTTTTGATGGCCTTTCTTGTTCATATATATAACAAATGCTACATTAAAGTTAATGCGGCAGACAGATGTCGAATAAAATCAGTGAGTATACGGCTCGGCAGTTTTCTTAAACATCCGTCTAGCAGAAATGCTTCGATAAACTGGCAAGCAACTGAATTATCAGCGCAATTTTGAATTAAATGCGGCGAAATAATCAGCACATCGCTTACGCACCTCCTCGCGGTGACAAGAAGTTGTAAAAGTACTGAGGCACGTGATGCAAGTCGAATCGTTTTTCTCACTGTCGCGCGTGTTTGTGTCGCTCGTTACTCTGCTGTCTAAGCAACACCTATAGCTTGGCAAACGTAAAACGTTGGTTTTTCCTCTTCCCGTGTTGTTTGTCTATCTTGAGAAGCAAACTTGGTTTGATCAAGGTCAACGTTACTTCGCTTTTCTTTCGACGCGCACGCTAGTTTGCTTTTGACACAGCGGATTTTTGTCGTTTTGAGCGCATATCTATCGCTAGCGAATCGCTATCGAACGGAAACGAATGAGTTTGTTGAGCGTCACTATTCTACAGAAGATTTTTCGAAGAAATGCACTTTCTAGCAGTAGAGCTACGTGAACGCTGGACGTCTCCCTGTCGACACGAAAACACAATTTGGAGCTCGACGGAGTAGCTGAATTTTTAGGATAGTCCTCTACAGTCCGCACAAACTCGGCTAGAAAAAGAAAAACAACGTTGCGATGCAAACATTTGAAAGATAAATTTAGCTAAGCTGCAAAGTTTGTGTGATTACTAGAAAATGAGTGAAGCCGCATCTCCTAAAAAGATCGCTAAAAAATCGGCTCCAAAAAAGCCTGCCGATCATGCTCCATACAAGGCCATGATTGTTGATGCCATCAACTCGCTTAAAGAACGCAAAGGATCGTCCAGACAAGCCATCGCCAAGCACGTTAAAGCCAACAACAAGGTAGGCGATAATGTCGATTCGCAAGTGAAGATCAATCTTAAGCGAATGGTCGTTGCCGGTGAGCTGGTACAAGTGAAAGGCGTTGGCGCATCCGGTTCGTTTAGAGTTGCTGCCAAGCCTAAAGCGGCTAAGAAGAAGAGTCCTGCTGCAACCGTTAAAAAAGTCAAGAAAGAAAGCAAAGAAGTGAAGAAAAGCACGCCCAAAAAGAAAGCCGCTCCGACCAAAAAGGTGACAGCAGCCAAAGAAAAAGCGAAAAAACCGAAGGAAAAAGCAGCTAAGAAGACGCCAGTGAAAAAGAGCGCCCAAAAGCCGTTGGCAGCAAAAAAACCTGCTGCCAAGAAAGCCAAAGCAACTCCAAAGAAGAAAGTCGCAGCGAAAAAGACCACCGCCAAAGTCGAAAAGAAATAAGTTCGGCTTGCCCTTTCATGTTAAACGGCTATTTTCATAGCCACACATCTTTCTAAAAACACGAGCATAGGCATATAGAACAGATAAGGATTTGTTCGTTGCGACAAAATCCTGCGTTGTTGACGAAGCCCGTATGCGACTTTACAAGACGACTTTATTACGAACAAACCCCCGAAAAACGCTCACTTTTTTGCATCAAAAGTCTTTGAGTTGAAACTAAAAAAAGAATTGCCAGATCACCGTAATGTCATTTACATTTTTGCAACGAAAGACCGTGTTTCTAAGCCTATTTTTTCTGGAGTTGAGTTTCAGTAACTTAAAATTAAATCAGGAAAAACAGGTAGTAGATCAGGAAAAGCCATATTGCAATATTGGCAGACACCCTGGAATAGCGCTAGCAGTCTTTCGCAAAATCTCCGCCGTGTGTTTGTCCAGATATCCTAGAGCTTGATCTCTTACTTGTGGCCATCGCAGAATTATTAACATTCTCAGGGTAAATCTAAACGTCTATGGCGCGCATTGTCGTAGAGAGGTCTAAAACGCACACTAGAAGTGTGACCATTTTTTTTATTGAACGCATTTGGTTCATCGAAAATACTACTGGGGTACTGAAAAACCGTAATGGGGCAAGTAGCGTAGACACACTACCGCGGTCGAAGCCGAATACGTTTTTAACAGATTTGTGGCTATGAAAATAGCCGTTTTGTGAATAAGGAAGTTCTTAAGCTCGCTCTCCTCTGATTCTTCTCGCCAACTGAATGTCCTTTGGCATAATGGTGACACGCTTTGCGTGGATGGCGCACAGGTTGGTGTCTTCGAAGAGGCCGACTAAGTAGGCTTCGGACGCCTCCTGAAGGGCCATGACGGCAGTGCTTTGAAAGCGCAAGTCGGTCTTGAAGTCTTGCGCGATTTCGCGTACCAATCGCTGAAACGGTAGTTTTCTGATGAGGAGCTCAGTTGACTTTTGGTATCTTCGGATTTCCCTGAGAGCTACGGTACCGGGTCGGTATCTGTGAGGTTTTTTCACTCCGCCGGTAGCTGGGGCACTCTTCCTTGCTGCTTTCGTTGCCAACTGCTTTCGAGGTGCTTTACCACCGGTGGATTTTCTGGCAGTTTGCTTTGTTCGGGCCATAGTCGATCAATTGCACTGCTTTCGAGATAGCACTAGTTTAAACTAATTCGCTGGTTTGTTGACATGTTAGAGTTTAGCGCCTTTATAAGAGTGCATCAATTTGATTGGCGCTTAGAAAGTGCTTTTTGATTGGCTCAAACAATTCTGCAAAAACTTCGGCGTCTTTTTTGCTGAAAAAATGAACGCCGCGGGCTCTGAACTTGCAGATTCTCTAGCTTTTAGTTCTACTTTCAAACGTTGCGTTGATATGGCGGACGTGATCAGTTTATTATTTTGCTAGTTCGCTTCACCTTTCGTTTTTTTTTTATACAATTGATTAGCTGATCCAAATTGAAAATATCTGTTAGAACGTACACAATAATGAAAATACGCGCGCCTTTTTTTGTGAGCAGTCGTGTTTGCGTGTTTTTGCGCATTGCTTCCATCTATGTCGGGTTAGCTTTGACGTGCAATAAAAACTAGTGAAATCGCGCCAGAAGTTAGTATTCAACTGAACAATTCAACATGTCTGGTCGTGGTAAAGGAGGAAAAGGTCTCGGCAAAGGTGGTGCCAAACGTCATCGCAAGATATTGCGTGATAACATTCAAGGCATCACAAAGCCCGCTATACGTCGTCTAGCTCGCCGAGGTGGAGTCAAGCGTATCTCAGGGCTTATCTACGAGGAAACTCGAGGTGTTCTGAAAGTCTTTTTGGAAAATGTGATTCGCGACGCTGTGACTTACACGGAGCACGCCAAGAGAAAGACTGTTACCGCCATGGATGTTGTCTACGCCTTAAAGAGGCAAGGGCGCACATTGTACGGATTCGGCGGATAAACTCTCCAGCAACAAAAAACGGCTATTTTCATAGCCACAAATCTGTTGAAAACGTTTTATCTGGCATGTGGACATGTAGGAAAAGGCCTATACAGGCTGTGATTGTTTGTGAAATTGAAACGATGCTTTTTTTTATTTTGCATCGGTTTTGTTTAAATTCAATCGCATCCGCTTTCAGTTGAGCCTTTCCGAGCCGTTATTTTCTCATTTATTTGTTGCATGGCTTTTCAAACATGCGTGATTTATATATAAGTTATATATATATATATATATATATATATATATATCTATATATTAAATAAAACACTGAAATTATCAATCGAAACCTCGACAGTATACAGAGAAACATTAAAGATCGAATGAAATAAAAAGAAATCAATTTGAACAACGCTTACGTTAGGCAATCGTATTAAGTTAAAAACTGATTTTATATAAAAGTTAATAAGGAATGCAATGTAATAATAAATGATAAGCCTTGTTGGCGTAAACAAAATTTCTTAACCTAAAGTTAATACGACTATTGAAAATCGCGTATTACAGATTAGGCGCTCATCGCGTTGGGAAATATATATAAATAACGTCTAGGAAGGCAAGTAGTAAATGAAAGAAAGTACTCAAATAGTAAAGCGGTGGTTGGAATGAAAGTTTCTTTCTTTTGTTAGGCCGTTTTTAAAGACAAGGGCGAGAAATGTATCTTAGAGTTTAGTTAACAAAACGATTTAGCGTTTGCTTTCGCACACACCATATTACAAGCTGTCTTGTTCTAATGCGCACAACGCCGTTTTTAAAAGATATGTGGCTATGAAAATAGCCTTTTTGTAGTAGCACAACTACTTGCTGCTCGTGTACTTGGTAACAGCTTTGGTGCCTTCGCTCACTGCGTGTTTTGCCAATTCACCGGGAAGTAAGAGGCGTACGGCGGTTTGAATTTCACGCGAAGAGATTGTAGACTTTTTGTTTTGAAGGGCGAGTCGCGAAGCTTCAGACGCGATCCTTTCAAAAATGTCGTTCACGAACGAATTCATGATGCTCATCGCTTTAGACGAAACTCCGACATCGGGATGCACTTGCTTTAACACGTTATAGATGTAAATGGCGTAGGACTCGCGTCTCTTCTTCTTGCGTTTCTTATCTCCTGTCCCGGCGATCTTGCCGCCTTTTTTACCAGCTCGCTTTTCACCCTTTTTGGCTACCTTGGGCGCCTGCTTTCCTCCTGCTTTCGGAGCGTCAGACATTTCTACAAATGAGATTGATATCGAATAATTCTAGCGTGCAGTAGAACGCCTTAGTTATTTATTGCAGAGTTGTGCTCTCCAATTCGAGTCCATTTGTGATGCGGCGCGCTAAATCGATTGGCTCGCGCCAAACCATTGTTTCGGAAAACGCTGTTTTTCTATTCGTCGAAATTTTGTCGATTTTGAGAGCATTACTTTTAAATAACTAAGACAAACAATTCAAAGCTACTTCAAAATAAACTCGTTTCACAATTTTGTCTGTTGCTTCGTGTAAACAACAAAGAAATCTAAAATGTCAGGACGTGGTAAAGGAGGTAAAGCTAAAGCCAAGGCCAAGACACGATCTTTCAGAGCCGGTCTTCAGTTTCCCGTTGGTCGCGTTCATCGATTTTTACGCAAAGGTCATTACGCCAACCGAATCGGATCAGGCGCTCCAGTTTACTTGGCTGCTGTTTTGGAGTACCTATCCGCTGAAATCTTGGAGTTGGCTGGTAACGCTGCCCGAGACAACAAGAAAGCCAGAATTGTTCCTCGTCACTTACAGCTCGCTGTTCGCAACGACGAGGAGCTGAACAAACTGTTGTCGGGTGTAACCATTGCAAGCGGTGGTGTGCTGCCAAACATTCAAGCCGTTTTGCTGCCCAAGAAGAACGAAAAACTTCCAAAACCAGCAGCAGCCAAGTAAAGAGTGGAGCTACGCGAGCACGCACTAAAACAAAAAGGCTATTTTCATAGCCACACATTTGTCAAAAACATTTTTGCGTGAACGAAAACGACTCCAGAACATATTGGAGTTGGAGCCTAGCAGAGGGTCTTTTTTTTTTTTTTTAAAAAAGTACTTTTTGGTTTTAAGTTTTGAACTCGAACGTGTACTTTCTTAACAGACAATCGCTTATCAATGAAGTATTAATACATAAGTTTGTAAAATTTTCATTTTGAAAAGCTCGTTTTCATACTTTTGGGCTCGTGTTGCTTTTTGCGATACATCCTTGATTGCGATAGCCCTTGAACACAGAAAACTTTGACGTGTTCGCAGTTTATTTCGAACGACCAAAAAACCTTTGATCCGCCTGAGGGTTACTTGCAACGTTATTTTGTTTTGTTTTGTTTTGTTTTGCTTGTTAGTTTAATGACATTTTCAATTTCTGAGCTTTTGGCAATGCTAAAATGCGTTGCGCTAACAATATCCGTCGTTTTTGCAGTTAAGGAAACGATTTTTTTTGTTTGTTTGTTTTTGAGTTTGTTTCCCCCAATTACTTTTTTTATCTTTTCTTACCTGCCTAATTGATACCGTTATAAACATATGCCAAAATTTCATCGTACAGTATATCCGCTCAAGATTGTATACTGAGTCGAGAGCGTTTCTTTGACTCTTTTTTCAGATGATAAAAGCAATCAAGCAGATCACTAGCTGTCGAGTGGGTAATAATAATGGGAGAACAGAGTATATAGTCTCGGATCCGCTGCAGACTATCTTTTCAGTGCGTAGAGGAACCTATCGCCAGACAATCAGTTAGATCACTAGCTGTCAAGTAATAAAATGTCAAACGGTAAAATGTGTAAAATGTCAAACGGGTAAAATGTTTGAATAGACAAAAAGTTTCTAAATTCAATCCAGATTTTCTTTTTCAGACCAAAAAGTGTTCTTTTAACAGATGATTAAAGCAACCGATTAGACCACTAGCGGTCATATTGTGGAAACGTGTGAACAGACAAAAAGTTCTAAATTCAATGCAGAGTTTCATTTTCAGTGAAAAAAATTTGTCTTTTTTTTTTATCAGACTAACTGAAAGCAATCGATTTGATTGCCAAAAACGGATGAAATGCGTGAACAGAAAAAATGTCCTGCATCCGCTCCAGAGTTTCTTTTTAGTTTATAAAGTGTTCTTTTACCAGATGATAAAAGCAAGCGACTAGACACCCGTTTTGCCAGCTGTCAAACGGGTGGCCTATTTTACGAGATATTTTTCGATCACTAACATTCGAACAGGCGACAAAAGTAAACGAAAAAAAAATGTCCATGATCCGCTACAGAGTGACTTTTTAGTCCATAGACTGCACTTTTCACGAAATGATAGAAACAATCGACTAGATCACCAGTTGTCAAATGGATGGCCGAATTTACGTGATCGCAAAGCGTGGCATTTTTGGTGCCAACAAGTTTACAACTACGCTTCCTTCGATGTTTTCACGGCCATTTTTATGTTGTTTTTTTTGTTTGTTTTTTTTTATTTTTTTTTGATTTTTGTTTATTACTATTAATATTATTCTTATTCTTATTACACGATGCATGCATGCATGCATGCATGCAAAAAAAAATGCAGTCCATATGATAACTAGAACTTGTCTATCTGAAACAGAAAAAACATAGTCAAGTAAAGTCATTGTAAATAATTATGCACAGCAAACAAGCTCATTTTTGTCACTAGCGATCGTATTTGTGGCAATCGCCAAACTTGACATAAAAAAACAAAGAAACAAAAAACATAAAAACTCTGGAAAAAGTCTTATTTATTTAAACTAAGACTTTTTTCAGACTTTCGCCCATCTTGTCGCTTCGAAAATTTTTTTTTTTTTTTTTTTTTTTTTTTTGCCTCCAACGTTTGAAGGTGACCTGAAGGCCTTAGTATATTAGCATTAGTCTGTTTCAAAAGTGTCGCTTTTGCTGAGTTGATCTAAAGAAAATGACGAAAGAGTTCTAAATTTAACGTGTCCGTGGCTCCAAGTGTTGGTTTTCATTGTCAACTAAAAATGGGATTTAGTACGCAATGATTTTCGAGTAATTCGAATTGAACTCTTATATACTTGTATCCCCGTGCCTCACTTTTATCTCACCGTGATACAAAACATTTATCACGGTGAGATAAAAGTGAGGCACGGGGATACAAGTATATGATACAAAACATTTCCCACAACATCGCGTCAACATTAAAAGAATCACAAACAAAACTCGTCTTATAGTCATGTTTTTTGTTTGCTTGTCTCTTTGTGTTGTTGTTGTTGTTGTTGTTGTTGTTGTTGTTGTTGTTGCTGTTGTCGCTGTTGTTGTGCCAACAAACATGGATACTGTCATTATTTTTTTTGATGGCCTTTCTTGTTCATATATATAACAAATGCTACATTAAAGTTAATGCGGCAGACAGATGTCGAATAAAATCAGTGAGTATACGGCTCGGCAGTTTTCTTAAACATCCGTCTAGCAGAAATGCTTCGATAAACTGGCAAGCAACTGAATTATCAGCGCAATTTTGAATTAAATGCGGCGAAATAATCAGCACATCGCTTACGCACCTCCTCGCGGTGACAAGAAGTTGTAAAAGTACTGAGGCACGTGATGCAAGTCGAATCGTTTTTCTCACTGTCGCGCGTGTTTGTGTCGCTCGTTACTCTGCTGTCTAAGCAACACCTATAGCTTGGCAAACGTAAAACGTTGGTTTTTCCTCTTCCCGTGTTGTTTGTCTATCTTGAGAAGCAAACTTGGTTTGATCAAGGTCAACGTTACTTCGCTTTTCTTTCGACGCGCACGCTAGTTTGCTTTTGACACAGCGGATTTTTGTCGTTTTGAGCGCATATCTATCGCTAGCGAATCGCTATCGAACGGAAACGAATGAGTTTGTTGAGCGTCACTATTCTACAGAAGATTTTTCGAAGAAATGCACTTTCTAGCAGTAGAGCTACGTGAACGCTGGACGTCTCCCTGTCGACACGAAAACACAATTTGGAGCTCGACGGAGTAGCTGAATTTTTAGGATAGTCCTCTACAGTCCGCACAAACTCGGCTAGAAAAAGAAAAACAACGTTGCGATGCAAACATTTGAAAGATAAATTTAGCTAAGCTGCAAAGTTTGTGTGATTACTAGAAAATGAGTGAAGCCGCATCTCCTAAAAAGATCGCTAAAAAATCGGCTCCAAAAAAGCCTGCCGATCATGCTCCATACAAGGCCATGATTGTTGATGCCATCAACTCGCTTAAAGAACGCAAAGGATCGTCCAGACAAGCCATCGCCAAGCACGTTAAAGCCAACAACAAGGTAGGCGATAATGTCGATTCGCAAGTGAAGATCAATCTTAAGCGAATGGTCGTTGCCGGTGAGCTGGTACAAGTGAAAGGCGTTGGCGCATCCGGTTCGTTTAGAGTTGCTGCCAAGCCTAAAGCGGCTAAGAAGAAGAGTCCTGCTGCAACCGTTAAAAAAGTCAAGAAAGAAAGCAAAGAAGTGAAGAAAAGCACGCCCAAAAAGAAAGCCGCTCCGACCAAAAAGGTGACAGCAGCCAAAGAAAAAGCGAAAAAACCGAAGGAAAAAGCAGCTAAGAAGACGCCAGTGAAAAAGAGCGCCCAAAAGCCGTTGGCAGCAAAAAAACCTGCTGCCAAGAAAGCCAAAGCAACTCCAAAGAAGAAAGTCGCAGCGAAAAAGACCACCGCCAAAGTCGAAAAGAAATAAGTTCGGCTTGCCCTTTCATGTTAAACGGCTATTTTCATAGCCACACATCTTTCTAAAAACACGAGCATAGGCATATAGAACAGATAAGGATTTGTTCGTTGCGACAAAATCCTGCGTTGTTGACGAAGCCCGTATGCGACTTTACAAGACGACTTTATTACGAACAAACCCCCGAAAAACGCTCACTTTTTTGCATCAAAAGTCTTTGAGTTGAAACTAAAAAAAGAATTGCCAGATCACCGTAATGTCATTTACATTTTTGCAACGAAAGACCGTGTTTCTAAGCCTATTTTTTCTGGAGTTGAGTTTCAGTAACTTAAAATTAAATCAGGAAAAACAGGTAGTAGATCAGGAAAAGCCATATTGCAATATTGGCAGACACCCTGGAATAGCGCTAGCAGTCTTTCGCAAAATCTCCGCCGTGTGTTTGTCCAGATATCCTAGAGCTTGATCTCTTACTTGTGGCCATCGCAGAATTATTAACATTCTCAGGGTAAATCTAAACGTCTATGGCGCGCATTGTCGTAGAGAGGTCTAAAACGCACACTAGAAGTGTGACCATTTTTTTTATTGAACGCATTTGGTTCATCGAAAATACTACTGGGGTACTGAAAAACCGTAATGGGGCAAGTAGCGTAGACACACTACCGCGGTCGAAGCCGAATACGTTTTTAACAGATTTGTGGCTATGAAAATAGCCGTTTTGTGAATAAGGAAGTTCTTAAGCTCGCTCTCCTCTGATTCTTCTCGCCAACTGAATGTCCTTTGGCATAATGGTGACACGCTTTGCGTGGATGGCGCACAGGTTGGTGTCTTCGAAGAGGCCGACTAAGTAGGCTTCGGACGCCTCCTGAAGGGCCATGACGGCAGTGCTTTGAAAGCGCAAGTCGGTCTTGAAGTCTTGCGCGATTTCGCGTACCAATCGCTGAAACGGTAGTTTTCTGATGAGGAGCTCAGTTGACTTTTGGTATCTTCGGATTTCCCTGAGAGCTACGGTACCGGGTCGGTATCTGTGAGGTTTTTTCACTCCGCCGGTAGCTGGGGCACTCTTCCTTGCTGCTTTCGTTGCCAACTGCTTTCGAGGTGCTTTACCACCGGTGGATTTTCTGGCAGTTTGCTTTGTTCGGGCCATAGTCGATCAATTGCACTGCTTTCGAGATAGCACTAGTTTAAACTAATTCGCTGGTTTGTTGACATGTTAGAGTTTAGCGCCTTTATAAGAGTGCATCAATTTGATTGGCGCTTAGAAAGTGCTTTTTGATTGGCTCAAACAATTCTGCAAAAACTTCGGCGTCTTTTTTGCTGAAAAAATGAACGCCGCGGGCTCTGAACTTGCAGATTCTCTAGCTTTTAGTTCTACTTTCAAACGTTGCGTTGATATGGCGGACGTGATCAGTTTATTATTTTGCTAGTTCGCTTCACCTTTCGTTTTTTTTTTATACAATTGATTAGCTGATCCAAATTGAAAATATCTGTTAGAACGTACACAATAATGAAAATACGCGCGCCTTTTTTTGTGAGCAGTCGTGTTTGCGTGTTTTTGCGCATTGCTTCCATCTATGTCGGGTTAGCTTTGACGTGCAATAAAAACTAGTGAAATCGCGCCAGAAGTTAGTATTCAACTGAACAATTCAACATGTCTGGTCGTGGTAAAGGAGGAAAAGGTCTCGGCAAAGGTGGTGCCAAACGTCATCGCAAGATATTGCGTGATAACATTCAAGGCATCACAAAGCCCGCTATACGTCGTCTAGCTCGCCGAGGTGGAGTCAAGCGTATCTCAGGGCTTATCTACGAGGAAACTCGAGGTGTTCTGAAAGTCTTTTTGGAAAATGTGATTCGCGACGCTGTGACTTACACGGAGCACGCCAAGAGAAAGACTGTTACCGCCATGGATGTTGTCTACGCCTTAAAGAGGCAAGGGCGCACATTGTACGGATTCGGCGGATAAACTCTCCAGCAACAAAAAACGGCTATTTTCATAGCCACAAATCTGTTGAAAACGTTTTATCTGGCATGTGGACATGTAGGAAAAGGCCTATACAGGCTGTGATTGTTTGTGAAATTGAAACGATGCTTTTTTTTATTTTGCATCGGTTTTGTTTAAATTCAATCGCATCCGCTTTCAGTTGAGCCTTTCCGAGCCGTTATTTTCTCATTTATTTGTTGCATGGCTTTTCAAACATGCGTGATTTATATATAAGTTATATATATATATATATATATATATATATATCTATATATTAAATAAAACACTGAAATTATCAATCGAAACCTCGACAGTATACAGAGAAACATTAAAGATCGAATGAAATAAAAAGAAATCAATTTGAACAACGCTTACGTTAGGCAATCGTATTAAGTTAAAAACTGATTTTATATAAAAGTTAATAAGGAATGCAATGTAATAATAAATGATAAGCCTTGTTGGCGTAAACAAAATTTCTTAACCTAAAGTTAATACGACTATTGAAAATCGCGTATTACAGATTAGGCGCTCATCGCGTTGGGAAATATATATAAATAACGTCTAGGAAGGCAAGTAGTAAATGAAAGAAAGTACTCAAATAGTAAAGCGGTGGTTGGAATGAAAGTTTCTTTCTTTTGTTAGGCCGTTTTTAAAGACAAGGGCGAGAAATGTATCTTAGAGTTTAGTTAACAAAACGATTTAGCGTTTGCTTTCGCACACACCATATTACAAGCTGTCTTGTTCTAATGCGCACAACGCCGTTTTTAAAAGATATGTGGCTATGAAAATAGCCTTTTTGTAGTAGCACAACTACTTGCTGCTCGTGTACTTGGTAACAGCTTTGGTGCCTTCGCTCACTGCGTGTTTTGCCAATTCACCGGGAAGTAAGAGGCGTACGGCGGTTTGAATTTCACGCGAAGAGATTGTAGACTTTTTGTTTTGAAGGGCGAGTCGCGAAGCTTCAGACGCGATCCTTTCAAAAATGTCGTTCACGAACGAATTCATGATGCTCATCGCTTTAGACGAAACTCCGACATCGGGATGCACTTGCTTTAACACGTTATAGATGTAAATGGCGTAGGACTCGCGTCTCTTCTTCTTGCGTTTCTTATCTCCTGTCCCGGCGATCTTGCCGCCTTTTTTACCAGCTCGCTTTTCACCCTTTTTGGCTACCTTGGGCGCCTGCTTTCCTCCTGCTTTCGGAGCGTCAGACATTTCTACAAATGAGATTGATATCGAATAATTCTAGCGTGCAGTAGAACGCCTTAGTTATTTATTGCAGAGTTGTGCTCTCCAATTCGAGTCCATTTGTGATGCGGCGCGCTAAATCGATTGGCTCGCGCCAAACCATTGTTTCGGAAAACGCTGTTTTTCTATTCGTCGAAATTTTGTCGATTTTGAGAGCATTACTTTTAAATAACTAAGACAAACAATTCAAAGCTACTTCAAAATAAACTCGTTTCACAATTTTGTCTGTTGCTTCGTGTAAACAACAAAGAAATCTAAAATGTCAGGACGTGGTAAAGGAGGTAAAGCTAAAGCCAAGGCCAAGACACGATCTTTCAGAGCCGGTCTTCAGTTTCCCGTTGGTCGCGTTCATCGATTTTTACGCAAAGGTCATTACGCCAACCGAATCGGATCAGGCGCTCCAGTTTACTTGGCTGCTGTTTTGGAGTACCTATCCGCTGAAATCTTGGAGTTGGCTGGTAACGCTGCCCGAGACAACAAGAAAGCCAGAATTGTTCCTCGTCACTTACAGCTCGCTGTTCGCAACGACGAGGAGCTGAACAAACTGTTGTCGGGTGTAACCATTGCAAGCGGTGGTGTGCTGCCAAACATTCAAGCCGTTTTGCTGCCCAAGAAGAACGAAAAACTTCCAAAACCAGCAGCAGCCAAGTAAAGAGTGGAGCTACGCGAGCACGCACTAAAACAAAAAGGCTATTTTCATAGCCACACATTTGTCAAAAACATTTTTGCGTGAACGAAAACGACTCCAGAACATATTGGAGTTGGAGCCTAGCAGAGGGTCTTTTTTTTTTTTTTTAAAAAAGTACTTTTTGGTTTTAAGTTTTGAACTCGAACGTGTACTTTCTTAACAGACAATCGCTTATCAATGAAGTATTAATACATAAGTTTGTAAAATTTTCATTTTGAAAAGCTCGTTTTCATACTTTTGGGCTCGTGTTGCTTTTTGCGATACATCCTTGATTGCGATAGCCCTTGAACACAGAAAACTTTGACGTGTTCGCAGTTTATTTCGAACGACCAAAAAACCTTTGATCCGCCTGAGGGTTACTTGCAACGTTATTTTGTTTTGTTTTGTTTTGTTTTGCTTGTTAGTTTAATGACATTTTCAATTTCTGAGCTTTTGGCAATGCTAAAATGCGTTGCGCTAACAATATCCGTCGTTTTTGCAGTTAAGGAAACGATTTTTTTTGTTTGTTTGTTTTTGAGTTTGTTTCCCCCAATTACTTTTTTTATCTTTTCTTACCTGCCTAATTGATACCGTTATAAACATATGCCAAAATTTCATCGTACAGTATATCCGCTCAAGATTGTATACTGAGTCGAGAGCGTTTCTTTGACTCTTTTTTCAGATGATAAAAGCAATCAAGCAGATCACTAGCTGTCGAGTGGGTAATAATAATGGGAGAACAGAGTATATAGTCTCGGATCCGCTGCAGACTATCTTTTCAGTGCGTAGAGGAACCTATCGCCAGACAATCAGTTAGATCACTAGCTGTCAAGTAATAAAATGTCAAACGGTAAAATGTGTAAAATGTCAAACGGGTAAAATGTTTGAATAGACAAAAAGTTTCTAAATTCAATCCAGATTTTCTTTTTCAGACCAAAAAGTGTTCTTTTAACAGATGATTAAAGCAACCGATTAGACCACTAGCGGTCATATTGTGGAAACGTGTGAACAGACAAAAAGTTCTAAATTCAATGCAGAGTTTCATTTTCAGTGAAAAAAATTTGTCTTTTTTTTTTATCAGACTAACTGAAAGCAATCGATTTGATTGCCAAAAACGGATGAAATGCGTGAACAGAAAAAATGTCCTGCATCCGCTCCAGAGTTTCTTTTTAGTTTATAAAGTGTTCTTTTACCAGATGATAAAAGCAAGCGACTAGACACCCGTTTTGCCAGCTGTCAAACGGGTGGCCTATTTTACGAGATATTTTTCGATCACTAACATTCGAACAGGCGACAAAAGTAAACGAAAAAAAAATGTCCATGATCCGCTACAGAGTGACTTTTTAGTCCATAGACTGCACTTTTCACGAAATGATAGAAACAATCGACTAGATCACCAGTTGTCAAATGGATGGCCGAATTTACGTGATCGCAAAGCGTGGCATTTTTGGTGCCAACAAGTTTACAACTACGCTTCCTTCGATGTTTTCACGGCCATTTTTATGTTGTTTTTTTTGTTTGTTTTTTTTTATTTTTTTTTGATTTTTGTTTATTACTATTAATATTATTCTTATTCTTATTACACGATGCATGCATGCATGCATGCATGCAAAAAAAAATGCAGTCCATATGATAACTAGAACTTGTCTATCTGAAACAGAAAAAACATAGTCAAGTAAAGTCATTGTAAATAATTATGCACAGCAAACAAGCTCATTTTTGTCACTAGCGATCGTATTTGTGGCAATCGCCAAACTTGACATAAAAAAACAAAGAAACAAAAAACATAAAAACTCTGGAAAAAGTCTTATTTATTTAAACTAAGACTTTTTTCAGACTTTCGCCCATCTTGTCGCTTCGAAAATTTTTTTTTTTTTTTTTTTTTTTTTTTTGCCTCCAACGTTTGAAGGTGACCTGAAGGCCTTAGTATATTAGCATTAGTCTGTTTCAAAAGTGTCGCTTTTGCTGAGTTGATCTAAAGAAAATGACGAAAGAGTTCTAAATTTAACGTGTCCGTGGCTCCAAGTGTTGGTTTTCATTGTCAACTAAAAATGGGATTTAGTACGCAATGATTTTCGAGTAATTCGAATTGAACTCTTATATACTTGTATCCCCGTGCCTCACTTTTATCTCACCGTGATACAAAACATTTATCACGGTGAGATAAAAGTGAGGCACGGGGATACAAGTATATGATACAAAACATTTCCCACAACATCGCGTCAACATTAAAAGAATCACAAACAAAACTCGTCTTATAGTCATGTTTTTTGTTTGCTTGTCTCTTTGTGTTGTTGTTGTTGTTGTTGTTGTTGTTGTTGTTGTTGTTGCTGTTGTCGCTGTTGTTGTGCCAACAAACATGGATACTGTCATTATTTTTTTTGATGGCCTTTCTTGTTCATATATATAACAAATGCTACATTAAAGTTAATGCGGCAGACAGATGTCGAATAAAATCAGTGAGTATACGGCTCGGCAGTTTTCTTAAACATCCGTCTAGCAGAAATGCTTCGATAAACTGGCAAGCAACTGAATTATCAGCGCAATTTTGAATTAAATGCGGCGAAATAATCAGCACATCGCTTACGCACCTCCTCGCGGTGACAAGAAGTTGTAAAAGTACTGAGGCACGTGATGCAAGTCGAATCGTTTTTCTCACTGTCGCGCGTGTTTGTGTCGCTCGTTACTCTGCTGTCTAAGCAACACCTATAGCTTGGCAAACGTAAAACGTTGGTTTTTCCTCTTCCCGTGTTGTTTGTCTATCTTGAGAAGCAAACTTGGTTTGATCAAGGTCAACGTTACTTCGCTTTTCTTTCGACGCGCACGCTAGTTTGCTTTTGACACAGCGGATTTTTGTCGTTTTGAGCGCATATCTATCGCTAGCGAATCGCTATCGAACGGAAACGAATGAGTTTGTTGAGCGTCACTATTCTACAGAAGATTTTTCGAAGAAATGCACTTTCTAGCAGTAGAGCTACGTGAACGCTGGACGTCTCCCTGTCGACACGAAAACACAATTTGGAGCTCGACGGAGTAGCTGAATTTTTAGGATAGTCCTCTACAGTCCGCACAAACTCGGCTAGAAAAAGAAAAACAACGTTGCGATGCAAACATTTGAAAGATAAATTTAGCTAAGCTGCAAAGTTTGTGTGATTACTAGAAAATGAGTGAAGCCGCATCTCCTAAAAAGATCGCTAAAAAATCGGCTCCAAAAAAGCCTGCCGATCATGCTCCATACAAGGCCATGATTGTTGATGCCATCAACTCGCTTAAAGAACGCAAAGGATCGTCCAGACAAGCCATCGCCAAGCACGTTAAAGCCAACAACAAGGTAGGCGATAATGTCGATTCGCAAGTGAAGATCAATCTTAAGCGAATGGTCGTTGCCGGTGAGCTGGTACAAGTGAAAGGCGTTGGCGCATCCGGTTCGTTTAGAGTTGCTGCCAAGCCTAAAGCGGCTAAGAAGAAGAGTCCTGCTGCAACCGTTAAAAAAGTCAAGAAAGAAAGCAAAGAAGTGAAGAAAAGCACGCCCAAAAAGAAAGCCGCTCCGACCAAAAAGGTGACAGCAGCCAAAGAAAAAGCGAAAAAACCGAAGGAAAAAGCAGCTAAGAAGACGCCAGTGAAAAAGAGCGCCCAAAAGCCGTTGGCAGCAAAAAAACCTGCTGCCAAGAAAGCCAAAGCAACTCCAAAGAAGAAAGTCGCAGCGAAAAAGACCACCGCCAAAGTCGAAAAGAAATAAGTTCGGCTTGCCCTTTCATGTTAAACGGCTATTTTCATAGCCACACATCTTTCTAAAAACACGAGCATAGGCATATAGAACAGATAAGGATTTGTTCGTTGCGACAAAATCCTGCGTTGTTGACGAAGCCCGTATGCGACTTTACAAGACGACTTTATTACGAACAAACCCCCGAAAAACGCTCACTTTTTTGCATCAAAAGTCTTTGAGTTGAAACTAAAAAAAGAATTGCCAGATCACCGTAATGTCATTTACATTTTTGCAACGAAAGACCGTGTTTCTAAGCCTATTTTTTCTGGAGTTGAGTTTCAGTAACTTAAAATTAAATCAGGAAAAACAGGTAGTAGATCAGGAAAAGCCATATTGCAATATTGGCAGACACCCTGGAATAGCGCTAGCAGTCTTTCGCAAAATCTCCGCCGTGTGTTTGTCCAGATATCCTAGAGCTTGATCTCTTACTTGTGGCCATCGCAGAATTATTAACATTCTCAGGGTAAATCTAAACGTCTATGGCGCGCATTGTCGTAGAGAGGTCTAAAACGCACACTAGAAGTGTGACCATTTTTTTTATTGAACGCATTTGGTTCATCGAAAATACTACTGGGGTACTGAAAAACCGTAATGGGGCAAGTAGCGTAGACACACTACCGCGGTCGAAGCCGAATACGTTTTTAACAGATTTGTGGCTATGAAAATAGCCGTTTTGTGAATAAGGAAGTTCTTAAGCTCGCTCTCCTCTGATTCTTCTCGCCAACTGAATGTCCTTTGGCATAATGGTGACACGCTTTGCGTGGATGGCGCACAGGTTGGTGTCTTCGAAGAGGCCGACTAAGTAGGCTTCGGACGCCTCCTGAAGGGCCATGACGGCAGTGCTTTGAAAGCGCAAGTCGGTCTTGAAGTCTTGCGCGATTTCGCGTACCAATCGCTGAAACGGTAGTTTTCTGATGAGGAGCTCAGTTGACTTTTGGTATCTTCGGATTTCCCTGAGAGCTACGGTACCGGGTCGGTATCTGTGAGGTTTTTTCACTCCGCCGGTAGCTGGGGCACTCTTCCTTGCTGCTTTCGTTGCCAACTGCTTTCGAGGTGCTTTACCACCGGTGGATTTTCTGGCAGTTTGCTTTGTTCGGGCCATAGTCGATCAATTGCACTGCTTTCGAGATAGCACTAGTTTAAACTAATTCGCTGGTTTGTTGACATGTTAGAGTTTAGCGCCTTTATAAGAGTGCATCAATTTGATTGGCGCTTAGAAAGTGCTTTTTGATTGGCTCAAACAATTCTGCAAAAACTTCGGCGTCTTTTTTGCTGAAAAAATGAACGCCGCGGGCTCTGAACTTGCAGATTCTCTAGCTTTTAGTTCTACTTTCAAACGTTGCGTTGATATGGCGGACGTGATCAGTTTATTATTTTGCTAGTTCGCTTCACCTTTCGTTTTTTTTTTATACAATTGATTAGCTGATCCAAATTGAAAATATCTGTTAGAACGTACACAATAATGAAAATACGCGCGCCTTTTTTTGTGAGCAGTCGTGTTTGCGTGTTTTTGCGCATTGCTTCCATCTATGTCGGGTTAGCTTTGACGTGCAATAAAAACTAGTGAAATCGCGCCAGAAGTTAGTATTCAACTGAACAATTCAACATGTCTGGTCGTGGTAAAGGAGGAAAAGGTCTCGGCAAAGGTGGTGCCAAACGTCATCGCAAGATATTGCGTGATAACATTCAAGGCATCACAAAGCCCGCTATACGTCGTCTAGCTCGCCGAGGTGGAGTCAAGCGTATCTCAGGGCTTATCTACGAGGAAACTCGAGGTGTTCTGAAAGTCTTTTTGGAAAATGTGATTCGCGACGCTGTGACTTACACGGAGCACGCCAAGAGAAAGACTGTTACCGCCATGGATGTTGTCTACGCCTTAAAGAGGCAAGGGCGCACATTGTACGGATTCGGCGGATAAACTCTCCAGCAACAAAAAACGGCTATTTTCATAGCCACAAATCTGTTGAAAACGTTTTTTTTGGCATGTTGTATATATGTAGAAAAAAAATCTATCGAGGCTTTGATTTCAAAAACACTTACTCAAGTTAAGCAAACTCATGTTCAGAAAAGTGCCGTTAACTCATACATTTTTACATGGAATTTTTGTGGTGAAAAAAAAACATTAAACAGACTGTAAAGTACCTCAAAGAAGCTCATAGAATTAAAGACATTAGACCGGGTTAACCAAAATTGCGAGAGTTTTTATTCACGTTAAGATAACCAAATAATGAGTATGGGCAATTGCTCAGTTTAATTCATGTATAGTTGATCAATTACTGAGTTTTTTTTTTATTTACGTGAATAAAAATTTGACCAAAACTGAAGCTTTTAATCTCGTAGAGCTGATTAAAGCCTAAAGCAATTACTTAGGTAAAACATTGCTTATTTTTATTCACCCTGCCTTTTATTACATTTAAAATCGTTTTGTTCTTTGTAAAATTATGCACCCCCTACTACTCTATCTAAAAATACTTTGAAATAATTTTAAGGGCGTAGGGAAGGGGGGGGGTTTGGGTTACTATATTGTTTATTAGTAATGGGGGGGGGGGGGTGTAGTGGCAATAAAGCGCCACGTATGCGTTACGATAGGGGGGGGGGGCTTGGGGAAGGAGGAGAGGGAGTTAAAAATTGTCAAAAATTGCGTGACGTAATTCATGGACGACCCCATCATACTTGACTAGCCGATTAAATTCGTAAAAAACCCGACTATATCTTGAAATTTACCTTCTTGGGGGGGGGGGGGGTAACACTTTCCCACACTCCCCACATACCATACATAATATCTAGGTTGTGGGTGAAATTTTTTTTTTTTGCATTTGTAATGATATTTGGTTGTTTTAAATAATAATAGAAATCGACCAAAAAGTAATTGCAGGAAATTATTTTAACACTGCGGTGCTTTTTTCTTACTCCGCAGTGTAATGCCTGAATATTTTGTTGAAAAAAAAACAAAACCATTTTCATTGAGTCGTTAATTTTAATTCATAAATTTCGGGTTTGTTATCTTTTTTTATAACATACGAGGAACAAAAGTTTCACTTTCGTTATAAAATACAATGATTTAAAAAAAAGTTAATGATAAGTAATGTAAATTTACATATATAATTAAACAGTCATTTGAAATATCAAAGAGGTCGAAATAAATTGAAAATCTAACTACCTAGATGCTTCGAAATATTTCAAAAGAAGGTTTTAAAAGAATGAACGAGTCTTCACATGTATCAGAATTAGGAGAGTTTAACTATAATAAAAAGTTACCTGAAGAACCGAACAGTCTACAAGTACGCTCGAGGTAAAATTTATTGGATTATTAATTTAAAAAGTTTTAAGTTTTATTACTTCATTTAATGTAGTAACGATGCCTTGTTTTTTAAGGTTTTGAACTATCTTTCAGACAAATGTAATATTTGTTAAGTTTGTACCTTTGTGAAATATGGATTTCGGAAATGTGGTTATTTGAACTACCCGACTTATAAAATTTTTAAAACTAATTTTATACTCCCAAGTAATAATAAGTCTCCCAACCCATTTATGTGCAGAGTAACAAATAACAGAGTAATGACAGTTATTATGTTATGGTAGTGGTGATGATAATAATGACAATGGTGATAGTAATGATGAAAATGAGTAATTCAATTAAAATTTTCAATAATCCCCAAAATCATCGTTCATCCTATTAATCTCTAACTAAAAATTGATCTACAAGCCCTTCCCTAACTTTTTAGAAAAAAAATCAATTGAGCCAAATCTCTTTTGCTTATGCATCAGAAAAACCTTGAAGTTTGTATTGGTTCTCACAATAATATACTTAATAGCCATTAAATCAAATCTATTATGTGAGTTATAGAATTATGTGTTTGACTTAATGACCTTAAAATTTATATAATGATTTTAATTATTATTTAATATTTTTTATAAAAAAATTATAAAAAAATTAAAATGATTACTAGACTTGTCCTCTATGCATAAGATTTCATTGTTTCATTTTGTAATTAATTTGTTCACTATCTGCAATAAATAAGCTCTTTCTTATCATTGTTCTTTGCAAAGCTGCATCAAGTAAAAGCAATTTTCTTGCTTTCAATTCAATTTTCTTTCATTTAAACAATTTTAAAACAGAGCAAATGTATAGTAGTAGAAAATCAGAATTTTAATAGAAAATTAAAAAATATTTTTAATTGGTAAAAATCATTCATGTCAAACTGAATAAATGTGCAGTCATTTTTATTTTCGATTATAGAGAACCAATTTATAGCATCACTGGTATTTTTCCACTGTTGCAAATTTAATTTATTTCTAAGAATATTATTAATTTTGTCCAATTTAACTTTGCTTACATATCTTATCTTGCTTTTTGAGGGAACCAATAACTTACAAGGAAGTATGTTTTGAAAATTTGGTTTATGGTCTTTTAGTGTTATGAAAGCTTGGGCAGTTGATTCGATTCTGTTATCAAGGTTTAAATTTATAGCAATACTTTGCGCTTCTAAATTAATTGCACTTTCAATATTTTTAGGGGCTTTCTCATAAAATATATATGGGAATTAAAATATAAAAATATTGATGATTTTATACTTCATTGATCCATTCTTAAAACAGCACCTGCATATAACAATATTTCCAAGAAAAATTTGAAATTATTATACATGCAAACCAAAAATGTTTTTTAAACAAAAAATCAGAATTGATTTCTAAATGCAGGCACAAAAATAAATTTCTCCTAAAAAACTATAAAAATAAGTGCGATCAAATAATAGTTACACAAAATCCCCTCTTTTAAAAAATATTAAAAAAAAAGCAGAAGTAATCAATTCTAATAAATTCTTTTTATAATAGTGTCAGCTTATTCCACAAATGTGTGAAAATTTAGATTAGTTAAGACATTTGCTTCCTGTAATTTAATTTTTGCAATTTAATTCCTGTAATTTAATTTTTGGTATAAATTGAAGTTTTATTAATTTGATCATTCATTTCTGATGAGTCTTTATTGATGAAACACAGTGTTAAATGAAAAAAAATTTTCTTAAGTGATTTTCTACTTTATATATATATAGGCCTCAGCAGGAGTAAATGAGCGCGAGAGCGGAGAAAGCTCTCCTAAAATGAACATGGCAAGCCATACGAGCTGTTTCTCTAAACTGCTTTTTATGAGAGCTTTTGGTTTTTGCACAAGCTATCTGTCTATTTATATAAAAATTGCTTATTAAATACAAAATTTGGATTTATACTTGTTACAAGCATATGTTTGAAATGTTAATTTTACAATAATATACAGGTAACAAGCGTCATTTATTGTGCTGTAAAAATATTCAGGCAAAAACTGTGCCTGTTTATTATCTAATGAATTAAATTTTTTTGACTTTGTGTATTTCATTTTAGTTACAATGATAATTAAACTTTTGAGAGAAAATTTTTTTTTTTTTACGAGAGCTGTAAATTTTTCCCATAAAACATTTTAGGGGAGTGTGGGCAATAGATTCAAATAAAATTGTTATATTCCAATAATTGTTAATTTATAAAATTTTTAAACAAAAAAGAATTGAAAAAAAAATTTTAAACCAGTTTTGGATATAATTTTTGGTAACAAATGTCCTTTTTTATACTTTTTTTTTTTAAAATGACAACAAGGAAAAATTTGTGGTCTATTTCGCCCTTATCTTTTTACATATTTTGAAGGTTATATATATATACTTTCATAAAATTATTTATCTAGCTGCTATTATCTGCTACTTTTTTAACACTTGTAAAATTCAACACTTTTGTTTTGTAACAAGCTACATTTTCGCTTTTTTTTTTTTTTTTTGCAAAACTTTTACTTGAAATGATTTTTTGTTGAGAATATATTCTTTTAAAATTTAATATAAATATTTTTGAGGTGCCGATTATATCTTATGAAAAATTGTTTAAAAAAAATTCAAGTTTTCAGACAGATTTTAATAGTTTTGTCCACCTATTGGTCCACTGTGCGCTGTCAGCGACTTTTGGTAGTAAAATAATACAAAATAATTTTTTTAACAGAATCTTACTAAGGATAATAATCATTTAGTAAAAATAAATATAACACAAAAATAGTTTATAGCAATAGACAAGCTTAAAATATCTGAAATATTTTATTCATATTTTTAATACAAACTTTGTAAAAATATAAAAAAAAAAAAAAAAATTTCCATAGTAATTTATGATGAAAAAAAAAAGAAGACTTTTATATAATAAGAAGTAACTAAACAAATTCTTTAGTAATCTGTAATGAAAAAAAAAAAAAGAAAATTCTATAATTTGATAAAAAAATAATTTTTAGATTTCTTATCGAAATTCTACAATGACGTCATAAATTAAAACACTTTGTAATTCTTGAAAAAATTTTGAAAGTCTGTATATTGGGGCATATATTTTAAAGAATTAAAGGAACTGGCTAACATGGAGACATTGAACTTTGAGTACAACAACAAATTTAGTTTTTTTTACCATTCTCTTTAATATGAAAACAACTTGTCTCCGCACTTTGGGATCCCTTTAAAGATTTGCCAAAATTACGAGTCTATTTTTGTTGGAATCATTAAGCTCCACAAAACATATGTTTTAATTGGTTGTATATATCATCATCCATTAATGAATTCAATCAACATTTTTAACTGCCCTGCTTGAAAAGTTAAGCAAAGAACAAAAATTAATCTTTTTAATGGGTGATTTTAATGCAGATTTACTGAGCTATAGTGAATCTATTCTTATTTTTTATTAGTTTGCTGAGGCCTGAGACTGAGACATATAATTAGGAAGAAATGAATAAAATTAAAGAGAAATAATAAAAGCTTCTAAAATTTTATTGCAGAAGGAATAAAAGTCTCCAAGATGCGTAATTATGGATGCATAATATATGAGTATATATGTTTGCTATTTAGATGCCGGCATACAATATCTTTTTATATTTACATAAACTTTTCTATTTATATGGTGTAGTATTTGCTGAAAGAAAAGATGATCAGATGTCTAGTATGACTTTAACAAGATAAGATAAGGAGGCATAAGACAGAGATTAAAAAAATGTTTGTATTGAACAATTTTTGTCAAAGAAGATTAAAGTGATTTGGGTATTAGCATGCAGAAAGGTAGCATCTTTAGAAGAAAATGGTAGTGGTAGAAGTAAAAAAACTTAAAGAGAGTACATTACATATTGTATGAATGAGCTTTAGTTAAGGAAAAACGATGCTCAAGATTGTTTATATAAGACAAACAGCATAAAAAGGGAAGGCTAAAGCATAATGATGATCGTGATGATGATAAGGATGATGATGTGATGATGATGATGATGATTATGATGATCTTGTTGATCATGATGATGTTTATATATGTTTATATATAAAATATAACATGAGTTTGGAATTAAAAATATATACTTTAGGATGTATAAAGGCAGCCCCAGTTACAAACCTGTCCTTGGCTATATTTTATCAAACCTGGCCCCGCTCAAATGTCAACCACAGTTGTTTACTAATAGTGACAGTTTGTAAAAAAATTGTTCAATGATAGGGGAAGGTTTTTGTAATGATAGTTCTAGACAAATCGGCAGTTAAGGAATACCACAAGGTTTCCTAATTTTAATATATTAAAGATATGATATAGAACATTAGGTTTAAAGTTATTAAACTGAAAATATAATATTTTCAAGGTTTTGTTTTGGAGATGGAAAAAACTTAAAAGAATTTATTTATGGGATTGTCCTCATATTTGAAATGCATATCTTAGATGGGACCCAAAAATAGCATGGTATATATTTAGAGTTTCTAGATTTACATAATGGTAGACTTTGGCTATTCATTCCATTAGATCTACTGAGTTTTATTGCCAAGTCATTCAGATGGTCTTGAAAAGAAAGACTAGAATCAATTTCAACACCATGATATAGAGCTGAAAAGAGATAAATTTTTTGTCTGCTTAGTCTGAAATTTTAAGCGCTTAATTGGTGTCAGATCGAATTTAATGATGATCAGCTCTGTTTTGTTAGAATTGAGAGAAAGTTTTGTCAGAATTGAGAGAAAGAAAGTTTATTCGAACGAAGCCACTAAATAAGATTTCCAAGAACATGATTAATATGTTTGTTGATTTCTTTATGTAATTTGTTAACCAGTAGCATGTTAGTATCATCAGCAAAATGGTAAGCAGTTGCAAATTTAAAAGAAGTATTGAAGTCATTAATAAAACAAAGAAGTAAAAGTGGTACTAAAACTAAACTTTATGGGATTTCTTTAAATCATATTTAGTACCATTAATGAATACAAACTGTTTCCTGTTTTGGAGATATAAAGTAAACCATTTTAGTGCAATGCCTCTGATTCCATAGTATTTCAATTTTGAAAGAAGGATGGAGTGATCCACAGTATCAAGATCTTTTTGCAAATCTCAAGCCTTCCCAAGAATGCTTGTGGTTTTTTGTCTTGTATGTCTGTGCATGAGTATTTTATTTTAGACAACTTGGTCAAGGTTGTTTGCATATGTTATTATATGCATATATTATTATATATACACATTTGTTGTTATTTTATGTGTTACTCTAGAAAGTTTTAAAAACAAAGAAACCAAAACTAACAAAATAAGAAATTAAAATGAACATAAATTGATAATAATAATTTAAGTAATTTGTGTGCTGTTTTTTTTTTGTTTTATCAGAGTGGTTGTTATTTTTTGGCAACAAAATTCGCTAAGTCAAAGCAAAAAAAAAACAAACAGTTTTAAACATTATAAAGAAAGATTTTTCTATATTTTATTATAGTCTCGAACCACAAACATTTCGATTAGGAAGTCTACGCCTCATCCAAATAAGCTAAATCACATATAATTAGGAAGTAATAAATATAATTATATAATACAAAAAGTTATACATAAAAGTATATGCATTTATTACATATACGTTTTCATAAATACTTGTTGCTGAAAATAACAACCACTCTTAAGAAACAAAAATAAAAACAGTACACAATATATTTAAATTATTAATTTCTTTTTATTTCATTCTTTGTTAGTTTTGCTTTTTTTGTTTTTGAAATGCAATAATTTATATTATAAAACTTGCAGACAGCTGTGATCAAGTTGTCTAAAGTAAAATACTCATGTGATGTCATATAAGACAAAAAACCACACACGCTTCTTGGGAAGGATTGAATCTATAAACACCCCTTTTAGGTTAGTTTAGCATTGGCTGTTAGGTTAGCATTTCCAAATGCTAAATTTCCAAATCTTCAATTTTTGCTAAACTATTAATAAGTGCTAAATAAGTGGTTCCAATTTTTGAAAACACTAGGAAACACTCTGACCTCTCCAACTATCCTACAATTAGTCCTCATTCTATTATTAGTTTCTTTATATAAAGGTTTTAAAATTATTAAATCATTTCTTTCTAACTGCAGTATTAAATTTATTCTTGAAGGCCAACACTCTTCTTCATTTTGAGTAACTTTAAGGATACTCCAAGGTTTTTTTTTGCTCCTGTATGGTTTCTTATCTACAATAACAGCTTTCATGAGAATTTTACATCTAAAGTGGCTCTATTTGTTGATAAATTAACTTTACACATTTGTCTTGACAAAAAGTCTTAACTTTTATTGCTTAGCAACAAGCAGCCGATTTTTGACCTTATTCCTCTTTTGTAATAGTTGGGGCTTGCAGTGGCTTGTGGATTTTAAGTCTGGACTTGAAATCCACAATTTTTGTTAGGCAACAAAACTCATTTATTCAAAAAAATATTGCAATATTTTTGGCATTCCTATATTGACGAATAACAACCCTGTTACTCTCAGACAAAGTCTAAAAGCACATTATATATGTAATTAGACCTGCTCTGCCAAGCGCTGCCACTCATTGTCGTAAGGTTGCATTAATTTCTTTTTTTCTACAAATTTTATCATGTTCAATGCTCAAACGAGCTATCATCTTGTGTTTAATCAACCAAAACTCATTCTCACTTAGCTTCTTATTAAAAAAGTTGCATCTTTGTACTGGATGTCCCTTCATAAACTTTTATTAATCCAGTTTTTTTTCCTTGCACACCAACAAAACATCATAACTCTTACCCATCTTGATGTTTTACTGACTTGTACAACCTTCAACTTTTTAATTCTTCAGTTAACTGTTTCTTTGCTCTTTAACTTCTCTATTTTCTAGTAACTCATAACTTAATAATGGTTGCAACCTTGTTAGAAGATTGGGTTTTCCAGCACATTTTTAAAATAAAGTTAAATTTTTTTTTTATTCAATTAAGCAAGAAGTATAACTTTTTTGTATTTTTTTGGTAAGGATCTTTTCCAATCAAAAATAAAATTGAGCATCTAGAGCAAAGTTTTTACTTTCCATGTCATAAAATATACAAATTGGAGTGTTTAAAAGTATGGACTCGAAGTTGACTGGAATTTAAAGAGTTTTTTGTTGCTGTTTTTAATTGCTTTAAGTTTTTTGTAAAAAATAGTTATGATAAGTTGTAAAAAAGTTTTTAGAAAAATTTTTTTTATTTTTTTTTAATTATTATTTTAACTTTATATTTAAAAGAAAGTAGAAATAAATTTAGTTTTTTTAATGTTAATTTTTATCAAAACATTGAGATTAAATCTGATTTTTGAGATAAAAAGTTTTTACTTTTTTTTTTAGATCTCCAGAAAGTATAAATTCAAGCTATGCTGATCTATTTGAAACAAGTGGTGTTGAAGTAAGTATAAATAATAATTTATGATATTTTTCAAAATGGTAACTTTTGCTTCTAAAGTAGTTTTGCACCATTATTTTTGTTAAATTTAATAATTGTAAAGCCTTTGTAGTATAGTACTAACACTTAAAGTTGTTTTATTTTATACTTTCATGCGTTTCCTCTATCCTTATAAATTGATAAATTTTTTTATCATTTTAGATTAATGACTACCTTGGTTCATCTTCTCAAGATATAGTGGTGAACCATGTAACTTATAATTTAAACAAGTGTAAAGAAAAAGTTGTGATACCGTATTATAGACTGCTTTGTTTTGTAAGTTTATATATATATATAAATTATATATATATGTATATATCTACTATAGTGTATATATATCTACTATAGTGTATATATACCTACTATAGGGTATATATTTCTACTATAGCATATATATATCTACTATAGGGTATATATATCTACTATAGTGTATATATATCTATTACAGCGTATATATATATATCTAGTATGGCATATATATATCTACTATAGCGTATATACATCTACTATAGCATATATAGATCAGCAATTACTTATCTAAGATAGTGGATACATGTACTGAAGTCAGCAAAGCAAGTTATTTCAGTATGAAATACACTGTTTATCTATAGATGAGTTTTTTTTTTTTTTTTTTAGATGTTTATTCATAGATGAGTTTTTTCAGGGAATTCCCGGAATTCCGGAAATTCACATCAAGTTTCCGGGAAATTCCGGATGCTTTTTGCTATTGATTTGTAAAAAGTTATATAAAATTTTAAATACGACATGGTTTGCATTTAAGCAATTATGTTTTCTATAAATCAAATTTTCACGAGATCAATTTTTTCAAAAATTTTTTTTCTTTTTAATTCATTCAAATTAACTTTTTCGAATATTAGAAATTCTTTTTCTTAAGAAGTTAATTGATGTAAATTCCGTTTTAAACGTTTGCAAAAGATCTTGTCGTTAAAAATTACTATCAAGAAGAAAGAAAAGAAAATGCAAGTTAAGAGTTTATCTGACATTTCTGAGATAGACAAAAATATTAAAAACAAGTTTCGCTGGAATTGGCTTCAAGAGAAAGACTATAATGATGAGCATTATTCAGCCTATATTACAAAGATAAATAAAGCCGGAGCGGTAAGTTTATTCTCTAACTGAACACTGAAATATATAACTTCATCATAGTTATATATTATTTGATTTGATGTTTTAGGTACGATGTACAATATGTAATAAAGACTTTTATTATGGAAGTGAAGGTAAAAAATTTTTACTCAGCCACTCAAAGTCTAAAATGCATCGTCAAAACTGCGCAATGATTAAGTCCAATGAAGCCATACCGTCGTCATTTTTTACTAATTTAAAAAAAACAGATATGTGTATATAACGTGCATATTGGCAGTACTTGCACAAAGAGAGTAAAGCCTACCATTAAACCTATTGTAAGTTTTAGAGACAGGACATCAAATGCAGAAGCTATGACACTCGCATTTATTTGTGAACACAATCTTCCAATATCTTTAACATCCCATATGATTGAATACGCAAAGGAAATGTCATGACCCAGTTAACAAAAATATCTGTGGTCATTTGCAAACTGCAAGCAAATGCTATAATAAAAAAATGAAATTCCATCGGAAAAATAGAAAAGTTGAAGAAAGATTTTTAAATATAAATTCAACGTGGAAAAAAAAATTGCCTTACATGAACAGTGCAAAAAAGTTAAAGAATCTATTATTGATCATGCAAAAAAGTGCAGAAAAAGAAAAGCTGATGAATGCTTCACAACAGAAAATTATAAGAAAAAAAAGTATTGATTTCTGACATTTATTCCATTGTCTTAAATTTTATATTTTAAATATAAAGAAATTATTGCGCTTTGCAGGTTGCTTATGTTAAAACTTTGATATTATATTTCATTTTAGAGAAACATAATTAATGAGTAGTTTTTAGTTTCTTTATTTATCCCTTTACCAACGTTCCAGAATTTACCCACATACCTTCGTCAATTTATTGACCCTAAATTTTTCCGGGATTTTCCGGAATTTTCATGAAAATGACTTTCCGGGATTTTCCGGGATTTTCAAAGAAAAAAATTTCCGGGATTTTCATAAAGTCAAAAACTCATCTATGATATATATATAAATTATATATATATGTATATATCTACTATAGTGTATATATATCTACTATAGTGTATATATACCTACTATAGGGTATATATTTCTACTATAGCATATATATATCTACTATAGGGTATATATATCTACTATAGTGTATATATATCTATTACAGCGTATATATATATATATCTAGTATGGCGTATATATATCTACTATAGCATATATACATCTACTATAGCATATATAGATCAGCAATTACTTATCTAAGATAGTGGATACATGTACTGAAGTCAGCAAAGCAAGTTATTTCAGTATGAAATACACTGTTTATCTAAACATGCATTAATAGTTGTGTGTATATATATATATATATATATATATATATATATATATATATATATATATATATATATATATATATATATATATATATATTTCTATCAAAATGTATTTAGATAAGCATATGCTTACTGGTTTTGCTTGTCTTAATAGTGTATAGCTTATTCAGAAATAGAAAGAAAAAAAAAATTAATATCAATGTCAAAATATCAGTTAATGTAGCTTCATTGCATCAGCAAGCTTTAAGGTAGTTGATATATGTTCTGAAGTTCCTGGCTTCAGGGTATTTAAGCATGGTATCACAGGTTTTATCTAAATACCATGGTTAGCGTCAAATAGATTTGATCAAATACAAATACAAATATGGCAACTCTAGAGTTCCCGCTATAAATTCAAATACAAATATATGCAATACGCATTTTCAAAATACAAATACAATTGTTTGTACTTTAGGTTGAGAAAAATTATAAAGATTTTTTTAAGACTAGACTGATAATTTAAGTTAAAGAAAAATTAAGATATCCAAATTAAAAAATAAAAACAAGTCTTCTAACAAATTTCCCATAAAAACCAGATTCTATTCTCTATCTCTATAAATCTCAAATCCGACCTTGTATGAAATACTGTTGCCATATTTGGGGCTGATCTTCTAATAATGCCCTTCCTCTTTTAGACAAAAGGGAAAAACGCATTGTAAAAATAGTTAGACCTGCCAGGCCTACTCATAAGAGGCGTGTGATCACACACCTTATATGACCATGTATATAGTTCTTTATTTTAACAACTTGACCAAGGCTCGTTGCAAGTTTTGATAATTAGCGTGTTTTGCAGGTTTTGATAAAAAATGCCCTAAAAAAAAAACAAAGCAAATGTAAATGCGATTTTTAATTTAATTGATTCCATAATTACAATTAAACTGCCACAAAATTTCCTGAATACTTTAATGCAACTTAATTAAAGGCAATCATTGAAAAAAATATTCAGATTAGAGTTTAAGGCAAAATGAGTACAGAAGCTATCAAAAAATAATTACAAACCGTTTTATCATGGAAATATAATTTCTAATTAAGAAATTGTTTACTAAAAAAATGGAATTACAATAATCTTGAAACAATTGCATCTGCCAACTATTTTTTATCCCAGGGCATGACATATAGTTTTTTTTTTAATGAACGTTGACTTGCCTATCTTTATTTATTGACGAATGTCTAATTTAAGAGATTTATGTCAAATAAGTTCAAATAATTTTTATTCTAGTTAATAAGTTATTAAATATATCAAAGATGCTTGGTAAATTTATTCAATTTTTATTTTTCAAAAACCTTTTTTTTACACATTTTCAAAGTGCCCACAAATTAATGATAAATAAGTAATAAAAAAACTTTTAAAAGTGCAAAAGTTTTAATATGCAAACACACATTAACATATTTTACTTTATGGAAAATAAGAAAACTAAAAAAAAATTATGATAAATTTTATTTATAATGAATACATTTGCTTTTAACTTTTAACGTAATTGCTGAAAACATAAAAGAAACCATGGTTAAACATTATGATCGCTTTTTTCAATAAAAGAAATCAATGGAAATGTTTAAGCACGGTTTCTTTTGAAGTTTTTGCAGAAGCATTCATTTAAAGTAAAATTATGTACGCTTTTGTGAGTGCATGCAAAAACCATGCTAAAACATAATTACTTTCTTCTATAGTGTACTTAGTTATTATACTTTAAAGTGACGCTATTGAAAAAAGTACTTAAGTTTTGGCATATTTTTAAGCCTCTGAAATTAATTGTTTTTCATTTTAAGCTAGCTGTCATGAACCGTACGCTACGGGTCATGGTAAGTCTAATCTACACCTAACTATTTCTAAACTTGTTCCTAATTTAGTCTTAACACTTTATTTTAGTAAACGGCAAAAAATAAATCAATTTAAAGTTCTGGTAGTTGATAAAATGCAAACTTTTTTGCAATCCATAAATCTATTGCTTGTTAAACTATAATTAATTTATAAGAAAACAGTCCAATTTAAATAAATTATATCGAATATCATTATATTTAATTTAAAAAAATTGATAAGCAAATTTTTTAAATATTATTACTGTTGTGGTAATTAAAATATCTTGGTTCACTAAAAAGTACCCAGTTTGCATTTTACTGACTACCTAAAGTTCTTTCCTTCTGGTTAATTTTTAATTTACTATACTAAATATGAAACTATTTACTTTTACTTTTTACATTATTTTACTTTTTACATTATTACTTTAATATTTTCTACATAATAAAAATATCTTTAGCATATAAGACGTAACATTTCTTCAGGTTGGTATCTTTAGCATATAAGCATAACATTTCTTCAGGTGTTTTTGGAAACTTAGGCTATGATAATAATAGTATTTGAACTCTCTCAAAAGGGTTTATTTAAAAAGCAAATTTGGACATTGAACAATGGACCCAAGAGACCTAGTTATTTCAAATAAGTTAGCTTTATCTATTTGATATTTTTTATAAAAGCTTTTCTGTAAAAAAAACTCTTAACAAATTCATACAATAAAGCTGTTTTTACTGCGGAATTAGACAAATAAATTTTTAAACCTGTTTTTTGTGCAATCGATACTTAATGCAAATGGAAACCATCTTGAGCATACAAAAGGTTATTAAAGTATAAATGGTTCCCATTCACAAATAAAAAGATAACAGAAATATAAAAAACAAAGCAAAATTAGCTAATATATCCTTTCAAAACAATAATTCCTAAGATAAAAAATATAGAAATTTATTTGAGAAACTAACAAAAAAAATTTCTTGAGATAAAATAAACTTAAAAAAAAAAACTACAAAAAAATTTTGTATTCAACATAAAAAAGTATCAAAAATACTTATAAAAACAATTTAATTTGAAACATTTTTTCATTATATATCTTTTAGTAAATGGTATGAAGATTATCAAGCTTCATTTTAGCTTTTTGAATACAATCAACAATCGGAACATTTCTTAAATTCTGCTATGTAGGAACTTTCAATATCAGTCATAGAAGAAGGAATTCGACCTAAAAATGGAACAAAATTATTATTGAATACACTTAATACACATTGATTTGTTATGTACTCTATTTATACATTTGAAAACTCAAAAATGTGACTAAACAGATATGTGACTAAACAGATAAATACAGAATACAGATAAATACAGAAACAGATAAATACAGATAAAAACAGAAATGTGACTAAACAGATAAAAAAGAAACCTAATTTGTGAGGTTGTTTATCTTTTGTGAAAGTTTCAAGAATTATTGTTGCAAGTTTGGATTAACAGCTTTTTTTTAAAAAAGCAATGCTAAAAGTAAATGATCACAATAAGATATACCTTTGTTTTTATTTGAAAACTGAATCTTTAGCTTTTAATGAATGATAATATGCAGTCAGTTTCAGCAATGAAACTACCAAATAATCATTTTAAAAGACCCCGACGTAAATGTAAACCATGTCATCTAATCTATCAACACAAAACAACACAACAACAACATCACAAAACTAACAAATAACATAACATATTACAGTAAATTTTAAATTAATCAAACCTTGAAGGGGACCAAGAAATTAGCTTGTTAGAGAATGCTAGAGTTTAAATTTTTAAAATTAGTTTAAGTTAAGGGTTATTGAGTTATTCAGAGTTTATTGTTCTTATTTTAACTACTAACAGCACACACATAGAAACACTAACAAAATATAAACCTATATAGTCTTATATAACACATTAAAAACACACATTACCCCATCATATGATACATAAAAATACTTTTCAAAAACAATGTATATTAAGAACATTTACAATTATAAGATTTGTGAAATTTTCATTCAATGACATAACTTGCTTATGCATGTGTATAAGCAAATGTTATGGAAATGACTTGTTATGCATATGTAATTAAAATGACTTGGTTTTAGAACATGCTACATATAGTTGCTTGTATGAAAGCCTTTCAAACAACTTTCATTTCAAAATCTCTTTCATTTCAACGACAATTTACCTCAGCTAGCCTAAGCTCATCTCTTTCATTTTGACAACAGTTAAATTCTATCAAGAACTTAAATTAAAGTTACATAAATTGATATAATCTTTATAACTAACTACAATTATATATTTAATATAGTTATTAATAATTATTGACAAAATATTATTAGTATTTGATCAAAAAAACAATAAAAAGTAATTAATAAAAGTTACAAAATTTTTACAGATAAGAACTCATAAATAAAGCAAATTGAAAAAATTATAAGGGTTGTTTGCTCAGCAAATACTGCTCAGCATTGAATGGTGAAATGTAATCTTTCATCGAAAAATCCCACTCATTACTTTGAAAGGCATTTAATGCAAGATTTGCAATTAATAAGTAAATACAAAACTATTAATAACCTCTATAAACAAATATTTGCTTTAAGTGAAGAAATTTGAAAATACTGCAACTTCTTAAACTGCTTTAATTTTTTTTATATATATTTAATATTCTAAAGAAAAACAGTCAATATATAAAACATTAAAATATTAATATGGAGATAAAATTCTCTATACAAAAAATCCTAAAAATTTAATGAAAGTTACTAAAACTTATGTATTACTTAGTACACATACCTTTATAAAAAAAAAAAAACAATTCAAGTTAAACATATTTAATGAAGGAAATAAAACTCTTAAATATTTAAATGCGGAGAAGCTATTTGTAAAAAGGAAGCCAGTTTTTTGAAAAAATTAATCATTAAAAGAATTAATTGTTAACAAAAAAGAACAGAGTATATATCTTTTACACAAATTTACTTAAAAAGTAACAGTATAAAAAATATCTAATAAAGTATAAATCTATTCAATAAAATTTACTTAAAATTATTAATATTAAAAAAATTATAGATATTAAAAAACTATATATCTTTTCAACATTTCTTATAAACACATTCTTTCAACAATATTTTTTCAAAGCTTTTTATGACTAAACTAACTACAAACAAATTTAATTTATGTGTTTCATCATGACAGTACACCACTTAACTGGCATCGACAACCATCTTGCTTCCAACAAAGCCAAGTCACATTATAGCAAAGTGCACCACTTGGCTAGCAAGGTCAACACTCTTGCTGTAAACTAAGCCAAGTCACAATAATTTGAAACCATGCAAACAACATAATAACCACTTACAAACTATAAACAAATAACGTTATATCACAAACATAGAAACACTCATATATAAAAAATATTTACACTTACAAAATATAAACCCATATAACCTTAACACATATAAACACATAATAAATAACATACAAATAAAAATAAATTTATAAATTAAGAAAAATATATAAATTAGAAACTTTAAAAATACAACTTTACTTTTGTAATATTTGTTTAATGACATACCTTGTAATAAATGTTTAAAAACTTGGAAGAACAAACAATCAAACAATCTGGCTTTTTATATAGAAGCAAACAGCTTTTTTTTTAATTTCTTTAAAATAAGGTATTAAATGATCTTGTTCTTTAACAGTAACATAAAGTTGACCATGTGAGATAAAAGGGTTTTGGAGATAAACACTAACTTTATTAAGAACTTGACCTCTTAACCTTTGAAAAGAGCAACATCTTCTAGAGTCATCATAGTCTCCTAATTTAAAAATTACAGATTAATATACTTTAAATACAATTGACAAAAGACTTGAATTGTGTTATTATAATAATGCATGAATTAAATAAATTAACTGACTTTAAAAGTTACTTTACTAATTCAAAAATAACATAAGGTTCTTTACTACAGAGGTCCTTTACTACAGAAGTTATCAAATAAAAATTGTCGACTTTATTAATAGTTAAGCTGATGAAGTAAAGTTTTCAATCTTATTACTGATTAAGCAGATATTAATAGATTATTTAGATTTGAGAGTACCTAATTGCGTGAGTTCAAAGGTATAATGAGAAAGAGCATACTAAATGGAATTTATAATAAAACTGAAAGGCAAGTATGATAAAAATCTCCGTGTAAACGTGCACGAATGAGCAGTATTAAGTTAAGCAATAATCATTTAAAAATTTTTTTTTTATAACATAACTTACGAGAAGACTTGACCTGCTCTTGCTGCAAAAACTCTTATTCCTCTAGTTCTTTTCCTAGAATATCAGTTCTTTGAAATTCGCTTCCTTCATCTTCCTTTTTTTAAAAAAAATAAATATTTATTTTAGTGTTAAAAATGAAAAAAACAAAACAAAAAAAAAACCAACACTAGTTAACCTAGTTTATGGAATTACATTTCAATCAAATACAAATACAAATACTTAAGAAATTTTAAAATCAAATACAATACAAATACAAATACTCCAAATTAGCCTTTTTTTACCAAACCCCAATCCTGTTTAACAGGGGTTTGTTGTCATACAATTATATACATACATACATACATACATACATACATACATACATACATACATACATACATACATACATACATACATACATACATACATACATAAATACATACATACATACATACATACATACATACACACATACATACATACATACATACATACATACATACATAGATACATACATACATACATACATACATACATACATACATACATACATACATACATACATACATATATATATATATATATATATATATATATATATATATATATATATATATATATATATATATTTATGTATATATATATATATATTTATGTATATATATATATATATATATATATATATATATATATATATATATATATTATGTGTATATGTATATAGTAGTAGTAAGAGTAGTAGTAGTAGAAGTAGTTTATTTTGCTTTTTTTTTCTCGTTAAAAGATATTTTATTTTCCTAATTTTTTTTTTTGTAATTGTCTCTCATCTGTCTAATTAATTTTCTGCGCATTTTTTTTGCTTTTTGAAATGTTCTCAAAACGACTAAAAAATCTGGCCAGCTTTTCGCAACTAAATATTATTTCCATGGTCAGCAATCAAGAGTGATTGCTCCTGTTTCCCGACCAAGCCTGCTCTTAGCTTGTTTGTGGTTTTAAAGCTGACAAAATTAAGGTTATATTATGTAAAACATATTAATTTTATTGCAGGTAGTAATTCAATCACAGAACCACAAATTAAAAGACTAGAATGTTTTTAAAAATATTTGAAATGTTTTTAAAAACATTTTGAATGATTTTATTTTGTTTTTTAAAAATAGAAACATGAATGTTATTTTTTTATTTTTTAACTGTAAAACATGCGCTGAGTGTTGCTACATTGACTATTTTACAGCCTAACTCGCAATGGAGTGCTGCTACATTGACTGACAAATAGCCTGACTCACAACGGAGTGCTGCTTCATGGACTGACAAATAGCCTGACTCACAATGGAGTGCTGCTACATCAACTGAGGGTTTGGTTTGGACAGGCAGTCTATTAAATAGTTATATAAATAAAAATGTTTTCCGGTCTTTAAAATAAAAAAACTTAAAGGTGACAACTATGTTAAAAACTTAAAGACATATATATATGTATATACATATATATATATATATATAAATATATATATATATATATATATATATATATATATATATATATATATATATATTATTTAGTAAAAACATTTATCTAATTTTTGTGCTCTTCAACAACATCAGTAGGTATATACACACACACCATCAGTAGGTATACACACACACACACACACACACACACACACACACACACACACACACACACATACATACTCTTGCTTAGTCGTCTTTAATTTTTACCATAAAATGTAAACTTGAAAAAAAAAAAAAACTGAAAAAAGTTTAAACAAAAAATTATTTTAAACTTTAAGAAAATTTATTTTTTAATTAATAGATTACTTACCAAAGCCAAAACCCTCATTTAATGTAGCAGCACTCCTTGCATATTTTACCTATTTGCCAGTTGATGTAGCAACACTCCTTGCATGCTTACCTACTTGTCAGTCGATGGTTATAAACAGTAAAAAAATGAAAATAGAAATATTCCAGTCTATTAAATTAGGATTTTGTGGTTTTTTAAAAAATGATGAAATTTAATTAGTTTCCTCAATTAAATTTAATGGTTTTGACATAAATTGTACTTAAGCGTACTTGTTTTTTTCTTTTTCTTGGTTTTTATACTTAAAGGCTGGGACTTAAAGCAATATGCATACTACTTTGAGTATTTTAAAAAACAGTTATAATAAAAATATCTTCATCATATTTTAGGCTACCTGAATTTGATTAATTATATAATTTTTTATGTTGCAATAGTTTGAAAAATATGTAATGATTTTCTAAACACCATACTTTGGCTAGAAATACTTAATGACTGTTATTTTTCATTAAATATGAGTTGTAAATATACAGTATTGGACATTATTTAGTTTCTTTATATAAAAGTGCTGCATTTTTTCAATTTAGAGAAATAACTATGTAACTGTTTAGAGACAACATTCTTCAAATTTTATTCATCACAAAGTTCATTATTTGTACACGAAAATTAATAAATTGATCAAAAGTATTAAAAAAAGTTGATTTCTTTCTGGACAAAACAAGTGCAACTCCACAAAATGTTGACCAAGCTGTATTTCGCTATCAATATTTCGTGGCAAATCCTTTGTTGTCTATCACAGCCTTGCATCTTCAAGGCATAGATTCAATCAGGTGATCAATAAATCTTTGTGGAATCACTGCCCAGGCCTTTTGGATTTGTTCAAACAGTTGATCCTTATTACGAACACCTTTACGATTAAGTCTGCGGTTGATGATCTCCCACAGGTTCTCAATAGGGTTGAGATCCGGAGATTGAGGCGGCCAATTCATCACTGATAGGTGGTTGTCATGAAACTATCATTTTATATTCAATACATATATATATGTAGGTATATATATATACTGCTTGACTACTTTTGCAGTGTGTTTTGGATCGTTGTCTTGCTGAAAAACCCATTTTATTGGCATATTCCATTCAGCATGAGATAACACAACATCTTTCACAATATTTTTTCACATGAAACGGTCCATTATTCCATCGATTCGATGTATTGGACCTAGACCGTTAGCAGAAAAACACCCCCAGACCATTACATTGCCCCCACCATGCTTCACGGTTTTATGACAGCTTAGCGTTTAATTTTCTCCTAGTTTAAGTTTAGCTTAGCGTTTCTACATTCAGCGCATTTCTCAAATGTTTAAATCATCAAAACATATATACAATCATGGTCAAGTTGTCAAGAAATAAAATCATTTGCGTGGTCAGCTATAGCGCTCGATCACAGGCCATTCCTTTCCAAGCCTATATATATATATATATATATATATATATATATATATATATATATATATATATATATATATATATATATATATATATATATATATATATATATATATGTATTGAATATAAAATGATATTTTTAGACAACTTGACCACACCTGCTTGCATGTTCCCAGAATTTATGTGTTTTTTATTGTAAAACATTTTTTTAAGTAATTTGCTATTAAACAATATAAATAATAACGCTTTAAATAAAAACATTTGGATAATGTATAAAAAATTTTGATTAAAAATTTTGAAATATCGAAGTTATTTATTTTGAAAAATACTTTAAAAAAAAAAAAAGTTTTTTTCTCAGAAACTTGGAAAGCGAGTTAAAAAGTTGACTTTATGTATTATAGATTGGAAAAGGCAAAAGTTGTAGGCCTTAACATCTACAGAGTCACTGATACTAGAACCAAGCCATTTAGAGTGATGAGCATTAAAGTCACCAACAACAATGATATTGGAAGCTTTTTAGGAGTTGCAAATGCCCAATCCAAGCATGTAACTGTTAGAGTCTTTACAAATTAAAAGAAAATAACTCTCAGCACTAAGATCACAAAATGAGACAGCTGAACTCTAATTAGTCTCACAAGTAGCAAGTAGGTCTGGTGAACTTTGCAAGAGATAATCTTATGTTTTGATTGAGCATTTGCATCTCTAAAAACTCAGCCATTGGTAACTTCAAAGTAACTTTTTTTCTGTTGAGTCAAGACTTAACAGAAAAAGAGTTACTTTGAAGACCAATAATATCTCAATGTAAATATATACATATATATATATATATATTTATATTAAGATATATATTTATATTGAGATGAGATAAAATACTTTTTATTTTAGGAAATATTTTATCTCATCAGTAATGTCATAATTATGTAAATATGTTAATTATGTTATATAATCAAGATCATTTAATATAATTGATTTAAATACTTTTTTTAAGATTGGTTGGAGGCCATTTGGTAAACAGTTTCATCAGCCAAATTATTGTGTTAGTCTATTGAATATTATTTATACAATAATGATCTTTGCTATACTTTTATTTTGGTATTTTATTCAACTTTATAATTGCGTGGGCCATTTGGTTCTTATACAGGTGGGTAGCTTAAAAATGATTTTTTTATGTTGTTAATTTTTACATACTTTAAATGTTTAAGATTTTGCTTGGTTTTTGAATAAATATGTTCTTATTTGTTCTCATTAGAGATGCCTTTTACCTTAAATGAATTTTTAAAGTACAAAAGCCATTTATTCATATTTATATCAATTAGAATTTTTTTAAATTCTTTATTTATTTTATTAATTTATAGTTTTATTTTTACACATCATAACCAAAATTGGTTGTTACATGTTAATAGTAATGTTTTTATAAAAGTAAATGTTTGAACATTTTGTAAGGATAGAAACTTGTTTACTTTGATTATTTTATTTATATTATATTTATTTTGATTTTCACTTAAAAAAAAAATGCTGATAAAGCACAGTGACTTTATTATTTTAAATATATGACTTTTTGAACGGCATTAAGTACTGAATGGTTCCAGTACTTATTTGAATATTTAAGATAAATTCAAACTTGTTACTAAATGAGGACAGTTACTGATGCAGGCAGTGAATACTTGTTAACTTGATCTTTATTATTATTATGAATAAAAAATACTTATAAAAAAATTTACTTATGATTACTATCACCTTTGATAAACATTGGTTTCACTTGTATACACTGAGGAACACCAGTTTCACTTGTATGTGTCTGGCCAATCCAAAACCCACAAGAAAAAGTTAGAATAATAAAGATCTTAAAGAAAAAACTTTACAAAATTTGTTTTATTTTTTTTATATTTTTAAAATTAAAAACAAAATTGTTAAATTTGTTAAAATAAACGATTAAAAAATCAAATTTGTTAAATTGACGGCTTAAAACACACACTGATTATTGTTTATTAAGTAATATAGATTGATATGAGAAAAAAAAGCATATAACGACTTGAGAATTATAAGGTTCTAATTACTCTTTTTTATGTTAAAAATTTACTATTATTTGTTTACTTATGAAAAAAAAAAGTGAATATGCTTTATTTTTCCAGCAATACTAACAATCAAAAAAAAGTTTTATCCTTCAGTAGAATTTTAGAGTATATATATATATATATATATATATATATATATATATATATATATATATATATATATATATATATATATATATATATATATATTATATATATATATATATATATATATATATATATATATATATATATATATATATATATATATATATATATATATATATATGTATATATATATATATATATATATATATATATATATATATATATATATATATATATATATATATATATATATATATATATATATATGTATATATATATATATATATATATATATATATATATATATATATATATCCTCTAAAATTATTATTTTGATTTTGACTTTTTTTGCGACAAAATTGTTAAATAAAGAACACAATTTTTCTATAGAAATTATAGCCTTCATTTCAGAGAGTAAACTTTGTGTACAAATTCATTTAACTGTAGAAGTAGTTAGAGAGTCTAATGGCAAAGTAAAGGTAATTATATGATGGAAATCGAACTTATCAAGCATTTTTTTAAAAATTTGACGCATTTCCTGAAAAATCTTGATTATCAAATTAAGATTTTTCAGGAAATGCGTCATCAATAAGACCTTTTTTGTTTTTTGACTTTGTCAGCTTAATCAAAAACATCTGAACTCACTTAATCAAAAACATCTGAAACAATGAGCTCAGAGAAAAAAAAGATAACTAATTTTTTATGAAAATGGTGTTGAGAAAATAGATGTCATCAGAGATCCAAATGATGAGCAATTAAAATTTATTTAGAATTTTGGATAAATGGCATAACGTATGACAAGTAATCAGGAAAAACGTTTAAAACAATTAACACATGATACAGGACATTCCATAAATCATACATGTAATGGAGTTGTTGAGCTGATAAAAACACTATTAAGAGAAACACATAAATATGTTATGTTGGAAAAATTTACTTCT
>NC_061159.1:16975952-17020952 GCF_022113875.1 Hydra vulgaris | reverse complement strand
AAAAACAACAACAGATTTGTTGAAATTAAAACTTGAAAGAAAATAATCCAAAAAACTTATATGCCTCTATATATAAATATTTCATAAAAAAGCATCTTCATTATATAGGTATTTTAAAATAAGGCTCTTCTATCTAGGAAAAGTAATACTTTCAGCATTGCCATGCAAACCCTAATTCCAAGGGCTGATATATATATATATATATATATATATATATATATATATATATATATATATATATATATATATATATATTATATATATATATATATATATATATATATATATATATATATATATATATATATATATATATATATATATATATATATATATATATGTATACTAGCTGAGATTGGACTCGTAAAAATACAGATCTTTGTAAGTCTATTCAAAACCTAACTTTTTTATACTTTTTCCGTATATATCCTTGTATTCCGGATCCAGAAAAATACGGGTCTTTATTCCACATCGATCAAACTTTAGAATATTATCAAACGCTAATCAAAATAATATTAAAAGTTAAGCCAAAAAAGTTTTGCGTGTTGACTTCAATTTGTGGCAAAATAAATATTTATGCGTCAAGTTTCTTTTTGCATTTATCTTACATTTTTTGATTAATTTTAATTATGCATACAATTGCATAAAAAGGTAAAAAGTTGGAACAGGTATATCATTTCACGGATAAGAGTTTGTATTTATTACAATAGTAGTAATTAAATAGTTTTTGTCTTTATTAGAATCCTATAAAAATGTAATCCATATATCTTTAATAGAAGTTTTCCTAAAAAATTTAAATAAAAACCTAATATAGTTTGTTTTTCTAGTTTTTTTGCCATAAAGTGACGTCACATACGCAGAAAAAATTGTGGCTTCAACGATTTATGAAAAATTATCTCATTTTTTTGGTTTAGTGGCTTTTGTTAAGAGCTTTTAAATTTTGCGTCAAATTATCTCATTTCAACATATATTTTGTATCATCCATACTGCAACCGTTTTTTAAAGCACCTTAAGGTAAAAAAAATCAATTTTGACTTTTTTACAAAATAAGCTAGTTTAGATGTCTAAAAACATTAAATATATATTTTCAAAGAGTTTTGAAAAAAATTCATAAAAGTTATTTGTTTCATCAAAGAGTTTTTCCTAATATTTTTTTTTAATTACATTTTTCTCAAAATATGTAATAAGCATATTAAGGCGTTTTGAAAAACACCTGCAGCATATATTTATAGTAAAAAAATAAATATTGCAAAAAAAACTTTTAATTGTCAAAAGAAAGTTTTTTCTAGCTGCGGGCTTTTCATTTTTTATTTTTGCCTCCACAGCAGCACCTTCAGGAGTACCAAGACTGTCTTTTCTTTAATAAAGTTTTTTCTTTAATAAATTTCAGACAACTTTTTTTTCAGACCATCTGCAGCTTATTAGGACCTGAGCACATTAATAATCTCAATCATGACCACAACAAATTTTTTCTCCTGGTTTTTTCGATGTTTTTAGAAATTTTAGCTTTTTTAAAATCTTTTTGTTTGTTAAAGTGTATAATATTGTTAAATATGTTTGTATATAATCACTATAAAACTTCAAAAGTATTTCGCATTTTAAAATAATCGCAAAAAACTAAAAAAAGTTGCCAATGGTAGGACTTGAACCACTAACTCTTGTGGTTAATTCTTGCCACTAACTCGGTTACAATAGCCGCCAAGGGTTCCCTGTCAAACACGCTTGAAGGGGCACTACTACTACTACTACTGCTGCTGCTGCTACTACTACTAACACTATTAAGTTCGGCAATAATATATATACATATATATGTATATATACATATATATGTATACATATATATATATATATGTATGTTTGTATGTATGTATGTATGTATGCATGTATGTATGTATGTATGTATGTATGTATGTATGTATGTATGTATATATGTATGTATATATATATGTGTGTATATATATATATATTTATATATATATATATATATATATATATATATATATATATTTATTTTTTTCTTAAGCCAGCTTTTCCAATTTTAAAGCCAAATGCTACAACAATTAATTGGACAAATACAGTTCCAAGCAATAACTTTCATTTGGATTTAAGTTCATGTCGCCATGCATTAAGCACATATATTATTCCAGATATTCTGCATTTTTTGGCTTTTGTTATTGGTTTTTACTACTTTCGAGTGAAAGAGCATGAGGCACTTTATGCCCTTATGGAAAAGGTAAGATTAAAACTAAATAATATATAAAGCTATATGTAAAGTCCATTCGATTTTTTTATTTTTTTCAAGGTAAATTTGCTCATGTTTTTTAAAACTTTGGAACATTTTTTTAGACAATTTTTCTATGGAATGAAATAACTTTATTCTGTAATGTATTGCCCATTTTGAGCAATGACCTTTTGCCATCTTTCAGACAGCATCATAATTCCACATTCATAAAACTTCTGGTTATTATCAACAAAAAACTGAACCAGGTACAATTTGACATCATCATCATTATTGAAATTTTTACTATTTAAGGAATTTTGCAAAGATCGAAATAAAAAGTAATCAGATGGTGCGAGGTAAGGACTATATGGTGAATGTGGAAAAACATCCCAACCAAGCTCCAATAATTTTTGCTGAGTGAATAAAGATGTGTGTGGCTTTGTATTGTCATGATGGAATACAACACCTTTTTGATTTGTCAATTCAGGTCGCATTTCTTCAACTTTTTGTGACCTTGCGATGCATTTTTTCCTTTCCGGAAATAAAAAAGTAAAATATGATGAAAATGTTTGTTTTGATTTTCCATTTTTTTGAAAAACTGCGCAACCGATCAAAATTTTTTTTTACTGATTGTCAGTTGAAGTACCAACTATCAAATAACAAATGTGTTTGACATTTCGATTATGTCAGCGAACCTAAAAATTCAACTAAAGCCATCTATGAGTGAAATCTGTAATTACTTAGTTGCCAACCCAATTATAATCTAGGCATGACTGATTTTAAATAATAATGATGACAGGAAGCAATCTCCTTTCAGCCTTTGCTTAGAAAGCAAATTCCACAAGGCAGCATTCAATTTTTCAAAATGGTGTAACAATTCTTGAATGGTTACACAAAATTTTCATTGTCTTAAGAAAAAAAAATTTAAAATGAAATAATAGTTAAGTTAGATAAACAAAGAGAGCCTATAGAGCTTTACTATTAACTTTTTATTATTTTTTTAAAGAATAATAAAAAATTAATAAAATTAGAGAGTTAGGTAGTTTAGTTAGGGTTTCTGTTTTTTAAAATTAACAAAATGAAGCAATATAATAAATTTATTGCATAATTAAACAATTTAACAATTATTATAATAGTCTATAATGACCCATTATTATAATAAACAATGATTTATTAATAAAAGCTACCTTAAGGATAACAGGATAATTTTATTTTAGAATCTTTGTCAAAAACAAAGTTTGTCACCTCTATGTTGAATTAAGATATCCTAATAATGCAGTAGTTATTGAGAGTAGGTCTGTTTGTCCTTTAAAATCTTACACGATTTGAGTTTATTCCGTCGGATAGGAAGGTGTCTATCTACAATTATAAAATTACTTAAGATTTTTAGTACGAAAGGAATAAAGTTTCATATATTTAATTAAAAATATCTAAAGAATTAAAGTTTCAAATATTTAATTAAAAGGAGTATAAAGAGGGTTAATTAAGTAGACCAAATAGTCTTCAAAATTATTAATATTGGTTCAAATCCAGTACCTTCTGTTTATGACAAATTAAATATTTTTAATAAGTTTTTGTTTATTACTTAATAAATTTATTTACAAAGATATTCCTGACGTAAATCAACGTTCTCTCCAAGAAAGTGCTTCACCATGTAGCAATAATTTAATAATTTTTCAAGATGATACAATGTTTTATATTGTAAATATTCTTGTCTTAGTTGGGTGATTATTTTTGGGTGATTATTTTCTGTCATTACTAAAAAGTGGGTGATTATTTTCTGTCATTATTAAAAAAACTATAATAAATTTTTATTAGAAAATACTTTTATTGAAGTTATATGAACATTAATACCAGCTGTTATGTTAATTATTATAACTATTTCTTCTTTATTTTTATTATATTCCATTGATGAAAATGTTGAACCATCTCTAACTATAAAAATAGTTGCTCATCAATGATATTGATCAACTTTTGAATTTAAACAAATATGTGTTTTATAATTAAAATTTCCATGAGATCAATTTTCGTAACAACTATTTTTTCTTTTTTTTTGCTTTTTAATTCTTTCAAATTAGCTTTTTCGAATATTAGAAATTCCTTTTTTGTAAAAAGTAAAATAATTTAAATTCTATTTTAAAAGTTTACAAAAGTTTATGTTGTCAGTTAATACGATCAATTTTTAATAAAATAATTTTCTGGGAATGCGATGTTCCGGGAATTTCATAGAAAAAAATTTCCGGGATTTTCATAAAGTCAAATACTCATCTATGTATGATACCTACTACAAATTTAAATCAAGGTGATTTTAGATTACTTGAAACTGATGATCTTGCTTTGCCAGTTGATAAAAAAATTAAATTGATTGTTTCGTTGTCCCAAGCGTTGATGTTATTTATTGTTGAACTGTTCCTTCGTGTAAAAGTAGATGTAATTCCTGGTTGTTTAAATCAATTAAATTCCATTATTTATTGACCTGGTAAATTTTCTAATCTAAATCATTTTTTTATGATTATCTCTATTTACTCTGTTTCTCAAGAAAAAATTATAAATTGATCAATTAATAAAACTTATTGATCAATTAATAAAACAGTTAGGAAACAATCTAAGCTTGACTTTGATGATGAGCAACAGATAAATTAATCAACAACAGCAATTCCAAGAACAACAACAGCAGCAAACCAAGTCAAGTGTAAAAAGTGCTATATAAAAGGCAACAAGTATTATTGCACCAAAAAGTGCACAAGTGATAACTCAACTCAACCTCGAGCACCTCTTAAAGACTCAACATCATCACATAATTAAAAATATTTTCTTTATTAATTAGTTGTTTTTTTAATTGTTATAATTGGTTGCATTTTTTAATTAGGTATTCTTTTAATTACAATTTGCATATTTTATTTTCTCCAAATATGAGGGCAGAATAGGGTTGGGAATCTTGGGATTCCACGGTTTTCAAAATCCCGGCATTAAATGTTTAATTTTTTTTTTAAATCGTTCTTGGTTAAACATTTTAAAATTAAAATTTCTTTGCTTGAGATTTGACTATTTCATATTGAAAATTCCTGAATTATTTGTTTCTTTCGATTGCAATCAAATTCAAACTTTTCAAATTCGAGCAAAATCTAAATTTTAATTTACAAATTACAAATACAATTTGAAATTCTTACAATTATGTTTTTGAATAATTGGATTTGACTCAACAAAAGGTCTATGCACTTACATTCTATCCATAAAATTAATCCCACAACAGCTACTGTTTCAGCAAACACACCAGATGAACCACCAACAAAAAAAACTAAAATGTTAACTAAATATTTTTCGATGTTGAAGCAAAAAGAAAAATCATTTTCTGCAACACTTGCATGATTGACAGCTCTTAATGGTATTTTGTTTACCCAAAAGTTTACCCAAAACAGTCAACACTGTGCGTAAAAGTTGTAAATTACATAAATAAAATTAGGAATTTAAAAAATTCCTGAATTTTTAAATTCATATTTTAAGAATTTAAAAAATTACTGAAATAACTGAAAAAAAAATGCTGAATTTGGTGTAGGAGAAAGATTTTCTTTATCTTTTGATGAATGGACATCACTAAGTAACTGTTGCTATATGAATATTAATTTACATCCACGAAATTGTCAGTTCTGCAGCTTAGGCTTAATTCTTATAACAAGATCAATGACTGCAGATAAGTGTATTGAGCTATTAGAACAAAAGCTTGCACAACATGGACTTGGTTTGCGAAAAGATATTGTTGGTATTATAACTGACGGAGCAAGTGTGATGAAAGATTTTGGGAGAATATTACCTGTAAATCAACAGTTATGTTTTACCAATGGTGTGTAACCGACCGTTATTGAAGTACTATATCAAAAGCAGAATATAGAAAGAGAAATAGATCAGCAATTCAACAAAGATACACAATCAAAATAAAAACAAATTTTCAGAAAGTAACTCTTGCTAGGATGATGATTTTTCTGACAGCGATTAATTGGTCAATCTCGATGCTAGTCATAATAAACATTGAAGAAACCAATGTAATCCTCGGAATTGGGAAAAAAAGAGGCCTGCAATAAATTGTCGAATTCAAATAGTTAGGCGTCGGCATCAGGTTGGCAAAAAAATTTTGACACAAAGAGGTTACCATAAAACATAGAAACAAGAAAGGTTGTCAATTTTTTGCTGTCCTCAAACACTTTAAGGTCAGCATTGCTGAATGCTGACTCAAAGTCCAGGGACTGCCAATGTGATCTTACTGAGGTAAGTTGTGGTCCAGTGATCAAAAAAGTATGAAAATTTATAGTAATATTCAGACAAAAAAACTATATCTTGCAGAAGTATGTTGAGGCTGAATTTAAGAAGCAAATAATTCTGATAAAAGACTGCAAGGCTAGATGGAACAGTCATTTGTCAATGCTTCAACATGTCTATTTATTAAAAAATTGTATACAAAAGGCATTAACAGACAAAAGTATACTGGAAGGTGAATCTTTGGCTTTATCTTAATAAATAGCTTTTTCTAAACATATTTTGAATGTGTTATTAGTTTTATTAAAATACTTAATAATAGGTTAAAATCTTTCAGGAACAGGTGTTTAAAAATCCTAGGATTAATCCTGAGACCCCAGGAATAAGTAAATGTAATCCCAAAATCCCAGGATTAAAAATATAGCATGGGATTACAAACCTTAGGATAAAATGAAATAGTTTTTACAAATAAATGTTTTTAAAATTTTTTTTTTTAATTATTTGATTTTTATATATTTAAACACACTTCAAAATTCTCTACAACTTGAAAAAAAGAGGTTTAAAATTTTTTTGACAAACAAGGCAGCAGCATGTAGAAACAAGTTGAGTCCGATACTACCTGGGATGTGGAGGGAGTAACATCAGAACTAATTGGTTACAAGGCAACTGCTCTACCTCTACACCGCTACTGCAAATTGACAGAGCCATTTTTCTTTATTCATTTTTCTTTGTCAATATTGTTGTTTTTGTTGACTTTAGGGTATTGTGAGTATGTAGGTTTACTGTAACGGTGATCTTACTGGTAAAATAGCTGTAAATTTTGATTTATGTACGCATTGATGCACTTTGTCTTTGAAACTTAAAAAAAATCAATGATAAACAACAATAATAGATGCGGTAGTGGTGTAGTGGTAGAGCGCTCGCTTCATAAACGAGTGGTTCTGAGTTCGATCCCCACGACGTCCCTGGGAGTACCGCGCTTAACTCGTTTCTCCGCGCAGCGGCCTTGTTCTTCAAGGTTTGTGTTTCGGAGTTATAGAGTTGAGAGAGGGTTATAGCCACAAAATAAGTAGCCTCCTCGTCTGTAGTGGCCTTCTCGGCCTTGAGGAGGTGAAGTTAAATAAAAAAGATAAAAAACATAAAACTACTTTGAAATTAAACTTTTTGAAAAAATAATTAAAGTTAAAAAAAAGTTCTCTGTGTGGCTTTAAACCCACCAACTTCGTCAGCTGCAGCTCATAATTTTATCATCGTAATATTTATAGTACTAGGCCACTGATTCCCTTAATCAAAGAAGTAAAATATTTAAATGTTTGTCATATTCAAATACTGTTTCTATTATGTATACGCACACATTATTTGTACTGCATGTACAAATAATGAATTCCTTTTCAAACACATCAGATATTCTTAGTTACACAAAAGGCATTTATATTTCCAGATTTTTTCCAAATATTTCTTTAAAATATTTTCCGGGTATTTTTAGAAAATATTTTTACGGCTTTTTAAAATATGGCCTGGATAATCTGATTTTCTAACCTTCATTTTTCATTTTTAAACCTCTTTCCTAATGTGCAGCTGCTATTTTTAATATAATTTCATTTGTCTTAACTTTTTCACCAGAAAAGCGTTTCTAAAAACTGATGTCTTATTATTGCATACAAATTTACTCCCAACAAGGCTGCGGAGATAACAAGAAGCAAAAAAAAATCACACTGTTAGATTTTGTGTAAAAATTAGTATATATACTTTATTTCTTTTATATGTTATGTTTTGCTGTCTTTACTTTTTGATTTTCTCCTTGTTTTTAATATTATTTTTAAGAAAACATAATAATTATTATTTTAGACCAAAAGATTCACTTACTAAAGCTTTAATGGCTTTTTAACCTTTTATATACAATAACTTTTATTTGAGAAAAAAAAAAAGATGAACAAAAGCTTTTTGACCATATTTTGGAATACAAATAACATTTTCTTGGTTATGAGCCAAAACTTTAACAACTGTGCCATAACTGCTACGATTGCTGGAATTCCAAGGTATCCTCCTCCTACTCCTGGAGTATGGTATCAAACTCCTTTATGATTTCCTGTAGATATGGTATCAAACGCTGAACTCTACACTGCATGGTTCAATTTCAATTCATACATCATAAATAACCAAGTTTCCATCTGTTTGCTTCATCAGTTGTTTTTTTTTATCTATCTAATACATTATATATATATTAAATATTCTAAAAAGAATATTATTATATATATAAGCTTTGATTCAAAATGTCTTGTAGAAGAAACAATTTTCAGTGTGAATAGATAGATATCAGGCCAAGGATTATAAAAAAAAATAACATGAACGGATTTTCAGTCAAATATAAATAGTAGTTAAAAGTAAATTGATAGAGATAGAATCTAATGTAGAAGAATCAAAAGATAAATATTTTAGTGAGATCATAATATTAGTCATAGGTCTGAACCACGCAAATGAGTATAAGAAGAAAATAAGTACAAACTAAAAGGTGCACAATGAGAGCACGTAGTCAGAGAATTCAGTTACTCTGTAGATAACAAATATTTGTTAAAAGTAATGACAATGTAATTATTGTATACAAACAGTTTTTTGAAGGTTGATGATGATGTGGTGGTGACGATGGTTTTTTATGTTAAATGCTTTTAGGTAATATAGCTGTGTTTTAATTTGTTTGAGACTCCATCATATATAGTGCATGGCACTTTAAGCAATAAGCTATGCAGTTGTATTAGTTTTGCTAACCAACTCTACATTGTAACAAGACTCTTTTTGTGGCATTGAAAATGCACACAAAAAGTATTAATAGTCATACCACCCATGCGTAACATGGCACTTTTTTTCTTTTCCATTTCCATCTTTTTTTTATATTTCTACAAATTCTACCATGGTAGCAAGCATGCTACCATGGTATTGAGCTATGTTCTCATTTTTCACTAGAGAAAAAACAATCTTATTCTGACTCACAAAAATCTTTTTGCTTTTATGCTCAAAAAACTTCAACACATTTGTTTCCTTACACACAAATTTTTTCAATTCTCTCCTGTCTTTATTTTTTTTGACTCAATTACGGATTATATATATATGTATTGAAAAAATGTTTTTCAAAAGTAGGTCAATCTGGTACTCAAAAGAAGCGAATTTTTATAAAAAATTTGAAAATAATAATCGTTTCATAAAAATCATATTGCTGAAAAAAATTGTTATTAAAAAACATGCAAAAATGCACCTTTTTCACTTTTAGTTAAATTACTATAGTTATTATGCAATAAAATCTAAAATAATAATTTTTATATGAAAAAATTATTTTTTGAAATTTGTATAAAATTTCGCTTTATTTGAGTACCTACATCACATAATTTTTAAAAACTTTTTTTTTTAATAATAATAGGGCTTGCTAATTTTTGTAATTATAGTTGCGGGTGGAAGACATTGTTCAATCCATAAAAGTAAATACTTTCCTAAATTAGTACATAAAAAAACAACTTTCTAGACCATAGCCAGGTTAGCAACTCTAAAAAAAAATTTAATGACCCACCCTAATATATATATATATATATATATATATATATTTTTTTTTTTTTTTTTTTTTTTTTTTTTTTTTAACATCTTCACTTCCAACAAGGCTGCAAGCAACCACTATAAGAGTTGGAAGTTACTGGAAGAGAAAAGACTAAATCTGTAGAGCAAGATAACGATTGACTGATGACTTAAAAGATTGCAAATTATATGAATCAGGAAAGCAAGATGAAGGAAGCGAATTCCAAAGAACTGATGTTCGAGGAAAAAAACTAGAAGAATAAGAGTTTTTGAAGCACTTAGGAACAGTCACAGAAAAAGGATGAGACTTAATTGAATGGCGAGTAACACGAGAATGAATTTTAGTAGATGGCACAAGGGACGCTAGCTCTTTAGAGCAGTGCCTATTATAGTATTTGTAGAAAAGAGAAAGAGAAGCAACATTACGACGATGTGACAAAGGTTGGAGATTGGCTGCCAGAGCAGGTCCAACTATGTTTACAATTCGTTTTTGCACCTTGTCTAAAAGAGAAAGAGCCTCATTAGAAGATCCGCCCCAGATGTGGCAACAGTATTCCATACAGGGAAGGATGTGAGATTTATAGAGATAGAGAATAGAATCTGGAGTAAGAAAGTGTCGAGCTCGATAAAGAGATGCAACCTTAGCAGATGCTAATTTTGCAATGGATTTGATATACGGTTTAAAAGAAAGATCAGAAGTAAGAGTTAATCCTAGAAGATGAATGGTAGATGACTCATCTAGTACATTACCATTCATAAATATAGGAAGATCTAAATTATTACGATAACGATTGGCCGAATAAAATTGAGTTTTATCTGAATTAAAGTTCACCAGTCACTGTGAGCCCCATGCTGTAGCAGAAGTGAGATCCTTTTCAAGCTCAGATACCCCCTCCAAGCAATCAGAGAGTGTAGGCTTCTTATCATGACAAGAGTAAATGGTAGTGTCGTCGGCGAATAATGCCACCTTAGGTGTGAGAATATCTGGAAGATCGTTAATGTAAATTAAAAAGAGTATAGGGCCAAGGATTGAACCTTGAGGAACTCCTGAAGTTACAGGATGTGAAGAAGAGTGTTGTCCATCGAGGACAACTTTTATACTACGATTGGAAAGAAAGGACTCAATAATCTTAAAGACGTTACCAGCTACACCATAAGAAGAAAGCTTATGGAGAAGACCAGCATGCCAAACTTTATCAAAAGTTTTAGAAATGTCAAGTGCGATAGCCTTAACCTCTCCACCTCTATCTAATGCACGGTAAAACCTATCGGTTATTACTGTTAGCACATCAGCTGTAGAACGAGAAGACCGAAATCCATATTGATGATCAGAAAGTAAGTTATTTGATTCAAGATGAGAGATTAAGTGTTTGTTGATTAAAGATTCAAAAACCTTGCTTATGACAGGAAGAAGACTAATGGGACGGTAGTTAGATGAATCAGATCGCTCTCCGGAATTTTTGAAAATAGGGATAACAGATGCTGCTTTCCAGCATGATGGAAAACAAGACTCTGATAAGCACTTGTTAAATAGTTTAGAGAGTATGGATGAAAGCTCAGGAGAACACCTCTGCAAGACTACAACAGGAATGTTGTCAGGACCACAAGCTGTTGAAGAGTCTAAGCAGGAAATTACTTTAGATACAGAAGCTGAAGTGATGCGAATGTCAAGCAAGGGATCAACCTGTTTGACGGCTATGTCAGGTAAAACGCAACTAGTGGAATCAAGAGATGATATTGATGAAAAGTTCTTAGCAAACAATTCAGCTTTGTCTTTAGGTGAGGTGACAAAGTCTGAACCATACAAGAGAGAAGGAATAACAGATTTGCCCTTATTATTGACATTGTTAAAGATTCTCCAGAAGTCTCGAGAGCCTAATTTTTGTGATGAGATACGAGATTTAATGACCTGGGAATAGCGAGCTTTGGCGTCAGACAAAACCTTTTTACAATGGTTTCTGGCGATAGTGAACAGATGTCTGTTTTCTGGAGAATTGTTTTGCTGATAGATATGGAAGTAACAGTTTCGATTAGAAATTGCTGCAGCGCAATGTGAGGAAAACCAAGGAGAAGAGTGAGGCTTGACCTGGAATCGTCAAGAGGGAATAAAAGATTCCATGCCAGCCTGAATCCACGAAGTTATGTAAGAAGCACATTTGTCAGCAGGAAGACGAAAGATTTCTACCCAAGGGCCATCACGAAGAAAATCACGGAAAGAGTCCCAGTCAGCTTTAAGGTAGTTGTATGTGGTACGATGATAGGGGGATTCTGATGAAGTAGAAGAATTTGATAATAGTTTTAGAGAGATCAAACCGTGATCAGAAGTACCTAAGGGTGAATGTGGAGAAATTGAGCACTGACTAGGATCCAAAACAAGACATAAGTCGAGTAGAGAAGGTAAATGATTAGGGTTGTCTGGAAAACGAGTTGGAAAGTTGACTATTTGAGTTAGAGATTGAGAAAGGCAAAAGTTGAGGGCCTTAACGCCAGCAGAGTCACTGACACTAGAGCCAAGCCAATCGGTGTGGTGGGCATTAAAGTCACCAACAACGACGATATTGGCCGATGGATAAAGAGAGAGGGCTTGGTCAATATGATCAGAAATAACATCAAGAATAGTGCAATCTTGGGATGAAGGAGAGCGATATAGAACAAAGAGAAAGACGATAGAGTGAAGTTGTGCTAAACGAAAGCACATAAATGAATAGTCTGTAGATTCAAACCTAGTTTCACGACAAATGGGTGAGTTCTTACGAATGTAGATGCCCAGACCAAGCATGTGATTATTGGAGTCTTTACGAATTAAAGGAAGATAACCATCAACACTAAGATCACAAGATGGGACAGCCGAACTCAAATTAGTCTCACAAAGAGCAAGTAGGTCTGGTGAACTTTGCAAGAGATAAAACTCAACAGAAGAAAAGTTACTTCGAAGACCACGAATATTAGTAAATGATAGGTTTAGAGAACTTGGTGATGACGATGGTTTTTTGTGTTTTTTAGTTTTAGGTACTTTAGTCATTTTAAATTTATAAAGAACTTGACTCAAGTATAGATAGTACTCAGTACACTATTTAACAACTAAGCAATAGCCTCATTACTATTAATAAACCCTAAGCTGTAACAAAGGGCTCCAAATGTGGCCTCTGCAATGCACACCAAAAGTACAAACAGGGACACCATCCATGCGCAACATGGCACTGTTAGTACTCTGATATTTTTCGGCTGTTGATGGAATCAGCCTCTCTGAGAGCTACCACAGAGTTCGGGAAACCTGACTACCAGCCGGCCTCAGAACCATAAAACTGAGTTTTAGAGCTGTACCCTCATAAGGAGATAATAGAATGAGTTGCCCAGTCATAAAAATAGAGACACAAGCAATACCCACGCATTGAGTCAAGAAGATCCAGCGTTCAACATCCTAAACTGGAAACAATGTATTAAAAATACATCTGCGCCAGCCTAATAGATGAGGAAGGGGTGCGAGGCTGGTCAACAGATAGAATCTGTTTACCCCTTAAGTCTTTGCCTAGGAGGCCTTCTACAAGACAGCAGCTGGATGCATGTAACATCTGCCCAAGATGAGTATTTTTATCGAGACACCATCTCTAGCCTTTACTCAACCAAGAGCCCCAAGGCAGGGGGTGTTTTAATTCGGAGTTAACTTCTCCTAGCCTTTGCCTAAAAAAGCGTATCCTACAAGGCAGCAGGACATGGAGCAGGTTGTACTGGGTTACATGTTACCAGTAGCAGGAAAACCTGACCTGATCTGAAAATATATATATATATATATATATATATATATATATATATATATATATATATATATATATATATATATATATATATCCTCATTAGAATTTCTATAATTATTCTGTTTTTTATTTAGCTTATTCAAATCTTGGTTCAAATCTTAACAAATATAAAATAATTTAATTTTAAAATTGTTTAATTTTATTTTTGTTTAAATTATTATTTTGAAGCAGTTCAAAATTATCCTTTTTTTTTCATTTTCTTTTTCTTTTGCTTCTCATCTTTATCATGGTTTGCTTTTTCTTTTTTTCTTTTTTTCTCATTATCTTTATTTACATTCGTTTATGTGCTTTTTTTAAATGTACTTAATATATTTTATTTTTAGTATTTTTCTGATTTTTTTTTATTTTTATTTTCTGTTAAAATGTTTTAATAATAATTATAAATACATTATATTTATATTTATAATTTATAAATTTAATGTTGCAAGTTTGTTGTAAATGAAATATTTTTTGAATATTATAAATGTTTATCCAATTACTAAATGTTGAGTTTTATTTCTAAAAGGTATACTTACAGAGCACCTGTCCAATCAAAATGACCACCAGTTTGAGGTAGCTTTTGTTTAAAGCTGTTTCTTATTGTTAACTTTTACTTATAAAGTTTATACAATGTTATATAATATTAGCAATATTTTAAATTCCTTTATGCTTTAAAAATAAATTTTAAAATTTTAATTTTTGTGGTATATTTTTAACTGCTAAATATTTTTTAAATATAACATTAACAACATTTTACTTTTTTTATAAATACTTAACCTTTTACAAGTTGACAAACTATAAATGAAAATACTAATCAGCTATCTTCCTTAAAGGTACATTCAGAGGTGTGATGGGATTTGAACTTTTTATATTTATATATCTGTGTGTTTAGTGATGGTGTTTTGAATAAATAAATAAATAAATTTAAATAATAAGTTGATAATCTAAACCAGAGCTAAATGTAATATATCTGTGTGTATTTATATATCTGTGTGTGTAGTGATGGTGTTTTGAATAAATAAATAAACAAATTTAAATAATAATAATAAGTTATATATCTGTGTGTTTAGTGATGGTGTTTTGAATAAATAAATAAATAAATTTAAATAATAATAAGTTGGTAATCTAAATCAGAGCTAAATGTAATAAAATATATTTTTAGAAAATAAAACTATGCAATTTTTACAACTTTAAATTTCATGCTATTGCAATCATCAGGTTAAATACAAATAATTTTTTTCTCTTAAAGCAATTATATGTAAATGGAACTAGTAACTAGTTTCATTTGTATATAATTTAATTTCAGGTTTTTTTTAAACTTTAGGTTTGTGGTAGCTAATTAGAAAGTTATTTTTGTGACAATATTTGGAAATCAACACTTATTCATTAACAATAATTAGTTTTTCATATAAACAAATTAAACATTTTTGTTATTGTGTTGATGTAAACAGGGGTTCTTTTTAGGAAAGACCAAGTTAACTCAGGTGATTGAAATTTTCAAATTTCTTGCTTTTTGAATTTATTTTTTCCTTGTGGCTTTTTAAAGTTTTTGCAATGATTTTTGAAATATTTTTTGAAATGATTTTCAAATATTTTTGCTCAAACAACATTTCAAAAATCATAAAAAGCCACTACATAAAATTAACTAAAAATTTCCATTGTAATTGCAAACCAAAAGAAATCTGCCTGTTGAATAAATATTGTAGAGCAACAACTATAACTTAAAAATGGTTAATGTTTTCCCCAAACACACCTAGCAAAGCATACATTGGTTTATCATAGGGCTCAACAAATAAATGTTTATTTTGTTTATATGGAACTTTTTAAAAATGCCTAAGAGCTACTGAACAAAAAAAAAAAAGTTGATTTTTAAATGTTGTAAATAAATTCCTATTAAACAGCCATAAACCAGAAGATTAGATACACACACTTGTAATAGTAGTTTTTATGTATAGTTTTATACAACTGTTTACATTAGTGTATAATTATTTAAACGAAAATATTTTTATTTGCATTTTAACTGATGATTGCAGAAGCATGAAAGTTAAAGTTGTGAAAATCACACAATTTTGTTTTCTACATGAAATTTGTGTTTTATTTGTCACGCTGTTTTATTATGTTTTCTTTAAGTGCAGTAATTTTTTTTTGCGATTTAATTATATTAGATTTATATTATAATATGCTTTAAACCATCTTTAAACAATATTTATACATTTTGTATACTTAGCTTCAATATTTTCTATACAAAATTTTTTATCTGTTTTAAAATAATTTTTTAGTAAAAAAAGTCTAAAAGTTTTCCCCATAACAAAATAGGGAAAAAAGAAAACATCAGTTCTGAAAAAAAAGCAATTATTATCTTCTGAAATATAAGATTACTCAATAAGTGAAAACTCAAGAAAATGTAAGATATCAAGACGCAGAATACAGACGCAGTAAACAAAACAAAAGACAAATTGAAAAACGGCCTCCACTTAGATATTGCATAAAAAAAAAGTAACACCAAGGAATGAGAGAAAGCTAGTAAAAGCAGTGAATGAAAATAGATTTGCTACATTTTCAGCAAATGCTATTAAGTTGAATGAGGTGTGATTGAATGTAGCAACAATTACTGTTTGACAAAGTTTGCATGGATTGGGCATCAGAAGTAGAAGGCCAGCACAAAAGCAAAAATTAACCTATTAAAAAATTAAAAAAGAGAAAAAAGCGCCTGGATTGGGCAAATAAGTACGGTAGTTTCACTGTTGATGACTGGAAATCAGCAAATCATTATAATACAAATAATTTTTTTCTTCCTATTTATAGGTATTTAGTGATTGTTTTTGTTTTGTTTTCTTGAGGTATGCATCAGCGATGAGTCAACCATAGAAATTATGACTCAAAAGGCTCAATACATGAAAAGGGCTTCCAATCAAAAATTTCATTTAGATTGTGTAATCCAGACAATTAAACACTCTCCTAAAGTCATGTATTGGTTGGTTATTAGTGGAAAAGGCCTTGGTCAACAGTACATTGTGGATGGAATATTGAAACAGGGCCAATATAAAAAGGTCATTAAAACCCGACTTTTATCTCAATTGAAGAAGTGGTTTCCAAATAAGCAGAAGAAAATATTTATGCAAGATGGAACACCATTCCACACGGCGAATCCAATAAAAAATTATTATCTCTAAAAATTCCACTTTTGGAATGGCCAGGAATCTAAACCCCATAGAAAATGCATGGGAGCTATTAAAGAAAGAAATTTTGCTAGAAAAGGTCACAAATAGGACCCAATAGATTAAAAAAGTTATTTGGAATGGGAACCATAATGTTCATTTGAAAGAAAAGGCTTTAAATTGCATTCATAGTATTCCGAATTGTCTTTGTGCAGTTATAAAAAACAAGGGAGGATCAACAAAATATTAAAAGTTCATGTTAATAAACATATTCTTATTGTTAATTTGTGTATCTCACGTGAAAGTAGTTATACTTTATTTTTATATAAAGTTTTTATCTGTATTTTTATAAAGACATAATAAATGATTAACTTGTTTCTCTCGGATGACAGGAAGAGTGCAATCATTAGATTCTAGACATGAATTAAAATAAACAATGGAAAAAATAAATTCGTTAGTTTTAAACTTTATTTGAAAAATATTATATTTTCTACCTTGTCTTGAGAATTAGGGTTTGCTTCTTCCTTCTCTTGCAATGTACTACTAACCTAACTGCAGCAAACACTTAGTTGCTTGTTTCTAATGTTTTTTAGTGGTAGTAAGAGTTAAACTTAGATTTAAGTGACCAAATACTGATTAAGCATCATGAGCAATCAGCATCTCATAATTAGTAATAGTAGAATACACTTGCAGCTAATAAATAATGTTTTTGTTCACCAATGTTACTTAGGATTTGAATTTTTGAAACTCTATTTTGAGAGTTACAGTTATCATTACAATTTGTAACACAACATAGATGACTAACATAGGTTGTGTTTAAATTTGATGAACAATTGCCAAAATAAAATAAACTTTTTACTTATTTTTTTATCTTTCAACTAATTTTAATTCTGTTAAAATTTACAGGTTACTTTAAAAAATATTATTTTAAAAATTATAGATTGTGTTTAAATTTTAAGTTTTTATTCATGTCTAAGTTATATGTATTTTTATTAATAATATAATATTAAAATATAATTATTATTTTTATTAATAATATAATAATAAAATGTTATTTAAATAGTCAATCAATTAAAACTAAATTTGTGTTTTTGTGTTACTAATATTTTTATCATACATTTAATATATAAAAGTTAATCGCCATTTAAATTAATAACCATTTTTTAATATTTTATCGAAATGTATATTTTCACGCATGAAATGATTTTAAGTTTTATGCCTTTTGTAGAATTTTTTTGGCATCTGGTCTACTCTGGTTTCTTTTTTCTCTTGGAATAATGGCTTTTTCCTTTCAAGCATTTAAGAATGACATTTTTATCTTAAAAAATTGGTATTATTTTTATATTTGATACTTATGATTGTGGTTTATAGTAAATCAAATATTTAGTGTACTACATGCTATGGATTATTTTTCCGCTTTAATGAATCTTAATTTGTTTTATTATTTTGTAATGTTTTTACTTGTTTTTATAAAATTTATTGGGTAACTTTGGTAACCTATAGGAAATCATATGCGGTGATGGTTCTGATATTTCTTTCTAATGCTTTGGCAAATTGTGTTGCCTTGGCGGTAGTGTTAAGTTATTGTGGTCAATGCAAACTTCTTGTTTATTATTTGGATGGTGTTATGGAACGATTGGAAGCAAAATCTACTGAACTAAAAATAGCAATGAAGGTATGTTAGTATCGGTTTTCTTGATTGTTTAATACATTATAAATATCTTTGATTAATATACAAAGAAACTTTATGGTAAAGTGGAGCCGGAGCTGGGGAGCTGCTGTTCATTGTTGGAGCCGGAGCCGCAAAACTCTTGGCTCTTTTGTTTTTTTAAAGGAATAGAATGTATGTTTTTTTTACGGTAGACAATCTTTATTCATTCCTTGTTTAACTAATTTGTTAAATGAATTATTTATTGAATTTCTATTTTTTTTAAATATTTTTTCTAACAGTTACAGTCTTGCCAAAATGTAATAAAAAAGAATATTTTAAAGATTTTGTACTCAACAGAATACAATCCTTTAAAAGTAATTCTTAAATGTTTTATTAAAAAAAAAAAACAAGTAAATTATATATGGAAATATTCTTACAGTATTATATGTATTGCTTTATATTATATTTTTATACTGATATTATACTGTTAAATATTTGATGCGCAATTAAATGATCAAAGGTTATTCATATCTAAAAAATTATATTAAAGCATGCAATCGTTAAATTCGGAACAATGAATTTTATTTTAAAATTTGTCACTAACATATTTAAATTTTTTTTTTTTTTTTTTGCGTAATTAAGTCATAATATTAATTAAAAACATCAATAAACAAAAATAGTCAAAATATTTCTCTTAACTAAAATGTGTTCGAAACAGTTTGAAACACGAAAAAAAATTCTGCACAACTATCTACATAATCCTTCTGCATTGTTACTTTTAATTGCTAAAGCATATGAATCTAGCAAAACTACTGTTAAATTGGTCATAAAACAATACAATAGCTCTCTATTTATAGAACGAGCAAAATTGGTCGAGAAGAAAAAGTGGCTTTAAGGATAAGTAAGCAGTAATTTGTATTTGACTATCATTCACGCAAAATCAAACAGAGAATGAGCCAAAAAGTTTCAGATTTTTTTGTCATTTCAATTCTTATTGAGCCATTAAATATTCAAATCGATCAGATAAGCAATCACTGATTGCTAAAACTCAAGCTCAAAAACATTATGAAAAAGTGCTAACAAAGTTTAGTTGCTTTATAATTATGGATGATGAAATAAACATATCCAAAATTTTACACTTCAATTGTTCCCAGGCCCAAAATTTTATACTTCAACTGTTCATGGGCTTGTCAGCAACAAGTTCAAGTATAAATGATTGGATAAATTTAGTAAGAAACTTCTCTTGTGGCAAGCAATATACTGCTCAGGTTTGAACTCTCGAGCTTTTGTCATATCATCATCTTTAAATAATTACATTAAGGCTTGCAAGCTAGACTTTTGCCATTTTATCGAAGTTACTATGTCCCCTGTTGGTTCTGGCCTGATCTTGCTTCTTGACATTATTTTAAAAAGACCGTAAAGTGGTACAACTCGAGAGACATCAAATTCATACCAAAAAACTTGAATCCATTAAAATGCCCACAGTTCCGTTCCATTGATAAATTTTGGGGAATCAAAAAAGTATATTTTGGTGGTGAAACATTAAGTACAGCTAAAGATTTGATTAGAGAGTGGATATTAGTGGGGAAAAAAAATTGCCAAAGACACTGCAGAAGTTGATGTCTTCAATTAGCGTAAATTATTATTAATTATTATTTATTAATTTGAAATAGTGAAAAATATTTAAATAAAAAGCATTTTTATAAGCTTTAAGTTTCTTAGATTAAAATTAATTTTGAATTTAAAATTAATTTTTTTTTTTGAATTTTTTATCATTTTGAATTTAACGATTGCATGCTTTACCCAGTGGGCACGGGACATACAAAAGATAACTTTTAAACATCTTTGTAGCAATTTGATTGACATTTGAACTAGTGATCAACCGAAATTCTGTTTTGGTATCAGTTTCAGCTGAAATTTCAATTTGAACAGACACCAAAGTTTCAGTTTCTGTACTTTTTATAAATTCAGTAAAAAGCATAATGTCCATTGAAAAACATACCGAAAACCAAAAAATTTGTATGATTTTAATTTTTTATCTAATTTAGAAAAATTGTTAGTTTTGAAAATTTTTACAAAATATTTTATTTCTATGTGAAATTTGAAGCTCATAGTTTACAAATTACTTAATTTTTTATACTAAATAGCGCATTTTCATCTGTTTCTTAAAAATATCAAAACCGAAAATGATCAAGCTATTGCAGTGCGCAATATTTTGATCATTTGTCAATATTTTGACTGATAATGTTTATTTAAAGAAAAGTTTGCTTAACAATTCGAGTAGTGATGTCATGCTGGTCTTTGCTGAAATTGCCAAGAGGATTCTCACCATTCCACTAATATCAATTGATGTGGAAAGGTTATTTTAAAAAGCTGGAGATTTTTAAATTAACCCTAACAATTAAAAAGAAACCGACTGTTACCAGATAACCTCGAAAAAATTTTGTTTTGTAGCCAGTTGTTAACTTTTGCTATTAACTTATGTATTAAATCTCAATTTGTGAAACACGTGTAATTAACTTTTACATAATTACACACTTAAATAACAACAAATGTAAAATTGCATTTTTAAATAAGATTTTCTAATGAAATTAATTTTGACTAGCCGAAATGTCGGTATCAGTTTTGGTAAAATATTTGCTGAATAGTCGGTTTCGACCCCGAACTAGAGTACCTGAAATTTTGGTTTATTTCGGTTTTGGCTTTTTTTCTGTTTCGGTTGACCACTATTTTGAACACCATTCAAACTGAACGTTTAACAGCTATTTTATGTCCTGTGGACATAGGACATAAAAGAGCCGTTGAACAAAGGCATAAGAAAGACATCTTTTAAACATCTTTTAAGCGTTTTGGATGTCTCATGAACGTTTTGGACATGTTTGGGACGTTCAAAATACATCTTTTTTAGGTATTGTGTCCACTGGGTAGAATTAGAACAAAAAATTCTAGTTTTGGATAAATAGTATATAGAAAAAAATTTATATTTACCCAAAACATTTTTCTTTTCAAATGTAATATCTGGTAGTAGTTAAGGTTTAGGGTAATACAATAACCTTAGTTGCTAAAATTAGTTGCTGTAATTGGTTTGGATTTGGGTTGGTCAACGTGATCAAAAAAATATTTCAACACTTGCAGTTTTTGTTCATAAAATATGGGAGCTGAGCTGGAACGGCTTATTTCTTTGAGGCCGGAACCGTGCTGTAAAAAAATTTGGCTCCACAAGCCTATATATATATATATATATATATATATATATATATATATATATATATATATATATATATATATATATATATATATATATATATATATATATATATATATATATATATATATATATAATCATTTATATATATACATATATTATATATTTAAGTCAGGTCAGGTTATCCTGCTACTGGTAACATTGTTTGGACTATTAAATAGGGTATTGATCTGTGCTTTGAGTCAAGTTTTTTAACAAATTTACAATGACTAAAGTACCAAAAACTATAAAACACAAAAACCATCATCATCACTAAGTTCTCTAATCATTCACTAATATTTGTGGCCTTCGAAGTCTGTTGAGTTTTATTTTTTGCAATGTTCACTAGACCTACTTGCTCTTTGTGAGACTAATTTGAGTTTTGCTGTCTCATCATGTGATTTTAGTGTCGATGGTTATCTTCCTTTAATTTGTAAAGACAATTGTCACATGCTTGGCCAGGGCATTTATATTTTTAAGAGTTCACCCAATTGTTGGTAAACTAGGTTTGAATCAACTTACTATTCTTTTATGTGCATTTGTTTAGCACCATTTCACTCTGTTGCCTTTCTCTTTGTTCTATATTGTTCTCCTTCATCTCAAGGCTACACTCTTTTCAATGTTATTTCTGATCAAATTAACCAAGCCCTCTCTCTTTATCCATCAGCCAATATCATTGTAGTTAGTGACTTTAATGTTCATCACTCTGAATAGCTTGGCTCTAGTGTCAGTGACATTGCAGGCGTTAAGGCCCACAACTTTTGCCTTTCTCAATTTTTAAATCAAATTGTAAACTTTCCAACTCGTTTTCCAGACAACCAGAATCATTTACCTTTTCTACTTGATTTATGTCTTGTTTTTGATCCTAGTCAGTGCTCAGTTTCTCCACATTCACCCTTATGTTTTTTTGATCACGGTTTGATCTCTCTAAAGCTATTATTTCATTCTTCTTCATCATCAAAATCCCTCTATAATCTTATCTCTTACAACTAACTTAAAGCAGACTGGGACTCTTTCCGTGATTTTCTTTGTGATGGTCCTTGGGTAGAAATCTTTTATCTTCCTACTGACAAATGTGCTTCTTACATAACTTCTAGGATTCATGCTGGCATGGAATCTTTTATTCTCTCTCACTTATTCTAACCTCACTCAAGCCTCTCTCAGACGTCTATAGAAAACAGACGTCTGTTTACTATTGCTAGAAACCATTGTAAAAAGGTTTTATGTAATGCCAAAGACCGCTATTCTCAGGTCATAAAATCTCGTATTTTATTTCAAAAATTAGGCTCTCCTGATTTCTGAAGAATCTTTATCAGTATCAATAATAAGCGCAAATCTGTTATTCCACCTCTCTTGTATGGTTCAGATTTTGTATCACCTAAAGACAAAGCTAAATTATCTGAACTTTTTATTAATATCATTTCTTAATTCCACTAGTTGCGTTCTACCTGATATACCCATCTGAACAGGTTGATGATTGCTTAACATTGGTATCACTCTAGCTTCTGTATCTAAAGTGATTTCCTGCTTAGACTCTTCTACAGCTTGTGGTCCGGACAACATACCTGCTATAGTTTTGCGGAACTGTTCTCTGGAGCTGTCGTCTATACTTTCAAAACTATTTAAAAAGTGCTTATCAGAGTCTTGTTTTCCAGCTTGCTGGAAAGGGGCATCTGTTATCCCTATTTTTAAAAATTCTAGAGAGCGATCTGACTCATCTAAATATAATCCCATTCGTCTTCTTCCAATCATAAGCAAGGTTTTTGAATCTTTAAACAACAAGCACTTAATCTCTCATCTTGAATCTAATAACTTTCTGATCATCAATGAGTTTTGATCTTCTTGTTCTACAGCTGATTTTGTAATAATCAATCAGTATTATGATCAGTAATAACCAATAGGTTTTATCGTGCGTTAAATTAAATATGGCGAGGCTAAGGCTATCGCTATATACATTTCTAAAGCCTTTGATAAAGTTTAGCATGTCGGTCATCTCCATAAGCTTACTTCTTATGGTGTATCGCATAACATCTTTAAGATTATTGAATCTTTCCTTTCCAATACTAGTATAAAAGTTGTCCTCGATGGACAACACTCTTTTTTATATTCTGTCACTTCAGAAGTTCCCCAAGAATCTATCTTTGGCCCTATACTCTTTTTAATTTATATTATTGTTTTTCCGGGCATTCTCACATCTAAGGTGGCATTGTTTGCTGAAGATGCTACCATTTGTTCTTGTCTTGATAAGAAGCCAACACTCTTTGATTGCTTAGAGGGGGCATTTGAGCTTGAAAAGGATCTCACTTCTGCTACAGCATGGGGTTCAAAGTGGCTGGTGAACTTTAATTCAGATAAAACTCAATTTTTTTCAGTCAATTGTTATTTCATTAGTTTAGGTCTTCCTTTATTTATGAGTGGTAATGTACTCAATGAGTCATCTACCTTTCATCTTCTGGGATTAATTTTTACTTTGAATCTTTTTTGAAATCCATTGCAAAATTAGCATCTACTAAAGTTACATCTCTTTATTGCGCTCGACACTTTCTTACTCTGGATTCTATTCTTTATCTTTATAAATCTCAAACCCGTCCTTGTAAGGAATACTGTTGCCATATCTGGGGCAGATCTTCCAATGATGCCCTTTCTCTTTTAGACAAGGTACAAAAATGTATTGTAAACTTAGTAGGACCTGCAGCCAACCTCCAACTATTATCAAATTGCCATAATGATGCTTCTTTTTCTCTTTTCTACCAATACTAATCTTATTACTGTGACTGTTCCTGAGTGAACCAAAAACTTTTATTTATCTAGTTTTTTTTTCGAACATCAGTTCTTTGGAATTCGCTTCTTTTATCTTGTTTTCCTGATTCATATAATTTGCAATCTTGTAAATTGTCTTAAATTGTTATCTCTATAAACTTCATTTTTTCTCTTCTAATAACTTCCAACTCTAATAGTGGTTGCTTGCAGCCTTGTTGGAAGCAAAGATATTAAAAAATATATATTTTTCATAAACACCTTCTTTATACTAATCATAGATATTTATAATGTACTAGCTGAGATCGGACCTGTAAAAATACATGTCTTTGTAAGTCTATTCTAAACCGAACTTTTTTATGCTTTTTCCTTATATATCCTAGCTTTCTGGATCCATAAAGTACGGGTCTTTACCAAACCATTTCTATACATATTATTTCACACCAATTATTTATATACCTATTAATTATTTGCTTAAATATTTTTTAGTAAAATAATTTATTTTGAAAAAAACATTCAAGAGGAAAAAACTTAACATGTGCACCTTTCCTGCATACGTAAAGCTTATAAAAGACTTATAATTAGGTTTATTTTTCTGCCAAATGCATTCCATTGATAGCTCAGTGGTTAGTGCGCTGTCATTAGTTTTTTTTTTTTTTTTTTTTTTTTTTTGGTTTGGGGTGAGGGGAGTTTAAGACCTCAGCGTAATAAACTTTGAAATTTTAAATATAGTAAAAAAGATTTCTAAAGTTTAAAATGAAATTTTAAAGTTTTCTTATTTTATAGATATATTATTTGCGATTATTCCGTATAATGCCTGCAAACTCAACATATGCTAAAATGTTTACACTTGTAGACATTTGTACGTAACGCTATATAAATGGAACTAAGAAGCTCTTCGACCACTAAAACATAGTCATAAAAAAAAAAGTTTATTTTTAATAAGAATTTTTAATGATAATCAAAAGAATTTATTATGATTATGATTAAAATGATTTATGCGTCCTTTTGCATTTTTATTTTTCCTATTTTTTATTTTTCCTTTTGCATTTATCTTACATTTTTTAAATTTATCTTACATTTTTTAAATTTATCTTACATTTTTTAAATTTATCTTACATTTTTTAAATTTATCTTACATTTTTTAAATTTATCTTACATTTTTTAAATTTATCTTACATTTTTTAAATTTATCTTACATTTTTTAAATTTATCTTACATTTTTTAAATTTATCTTACATTTTTTAAATTTATCTTACATTTTTTAAATTTATCTTACATTTTTTAAATTTATCTTACATTTTTTAAATTTATCTTACATTTTTCCTTTTGCATTTATCTTACATTTTTTAAATTTATCTTACATTTTTCCTTTTGCATTTATCTTACATTTTTTAAATGATTTTAATTATGTTGCATACAATTGCATAAAAATATATAAAACGGTACAGATATATCATTTCACGGATAAGAGACTGTATTTATTAGCATAGTAATAAACAAATTGTTTTTGTCTTTATTAGAATATATCCCATGAAAATATATTCCATATATCTTTAATAGAAGGATTTTTATTTAAAAATTTAAATAAAATCTTATTTCTAGTTTGTTTTTCTAGTTTTTTTCCACAAAGTGGTATCACATAGGCAAAAAAATTGTGGCTTCAACAATTTACGAAAAAGCCTCGTCTATCATTTTTAAAGATTTAAGAAGCAAATGACGTAATTTTAGCAATCAGAAATTATCAAGAGAGGGGAAAATCTAAAACTGAAGTTTCAAATTTTCCACTTGGATATCAAAATGTTTCATGTTTTTTCAATCTTGTCAATTTTTTAAAATATAATAACATACCTATTAAAATCAAAACAAAACAGCAAAAAAGACTTGTAATTATTAGAAAAGTTTACTTATATTCCATACGATCCTGAATAAAACGTTATATAAGTAGATCTTTATATTTTATAAACAATATACATAAACAAATAACATATTTGTTTATATATATTGTATATATAGGGATGGTTAAGCGCCAAAACTGTTTATACAACAAAGTTTTAAAAAAAATAGTTTTATTTTGAAAAAAGATTTATGTTTCTTTGCAAATACCAATATTCTATACTTAAAATTTTTAAGAGCACTGAACTGCAATTACTTTTAATGTTTTTGTTTTAGTGGCTTTTGTTAAGAGCTTTTAAATTTTGTGTCAAATTATCATATTTCAACATATTCCTTGTATCATCCATACTGCAGCCGTTTTTGAAAAGGCCCTTAAGTAAAAAAATCAGTTTTGACTTTTTTACAAAATAAGCTAGTTTAGATGTCTACAAACGTTTTTGAATACATATTTTCAAAGAGTTTAAAATATTTATATATTTAAAAAAAATTTATAAAAATTATTAGTTTTAAAAAACGTTTTACAAAGAGTTTCTCCTAATAACTTTTTTTTATTGCATTTTTCTAGAAATACGTAATGAGCATGGTTTGAGTATGGTAATGAGTATGTTTTAACATTACTTAATTTGAAGTTTACATAGATTAGATATTTTCATACACTTTCGCTCATGTTTGTTTACAACAAAATGTACTGCATTGCTTTCTCGCCACTATCTCAGTTGCAATGGCTGCCAAGTGTTCCGTGTCAAGCACGCTCAAATGAGCACTAACACTACTACTATTAAGTTCACAATAATATATAGAGATTAAAATTTATCTTAAATTTGTTTTTATTTTATACAGTTTCATCAATAAATTTAACAAAAGATTCCAAAAGAAATCAGTGAAAACCTGTTTTTTTTGTGGAAGATTTTGTCATATTTTGATTTTAAGTAATTTTTTGTACAGTAAAAGGCATTTTGAATCACCATGTATAATAATTATTTTTAAATGCTGTAATCACATGAACTAGAGTGGCTAATATTGTTGTTTATAAAAAAATATTTTTGTGATCAAGCCTACAATAACCACTGACCGGTACTAATGTTAAGTATCTACCAAAAGTTATTTATTGACACTGCTGGTTTGCTGGTTTGTTGCTTCAATAGTAATGGTTTAGCCTCTTCTTTTCCATTTTTTGATAATAAATCAAAGAATAGCATTGACCTTCTTATGATGTATTCTGATAAAGGGCTGCTGTGTTTTCTTTTTAAGTTTTTTAATAGCATTTTTGTTTGGTGCACAGGAAAAGTTTACTAAACAATTGTTTGTAAACAAAATTGTTTACAAACAAAATTGTTTGTAAACAATTTTGGTAAACATTGTCTTAATTTCATCTTTGAGCCGCTTGTCAAACAGAGTAAATGGTACAAAATGCTCTGAAAAATACCATTAGTGTTGTTTTAAAACAGTGGATGCTTTATCACTGACATAGCGCTTGGGATACTCATTAAGCAGCTTTAGCAGTTTAAAGTCATTCAGGGGTACTTTCTTACCAATTGTTGCTTCATGCCAGAATCAAGCATAAATGAGCAAAACAATCAGAGAAATCTTCATCAAGCCTCGCAACTTGTGTGCAGTAAGTTGCAATTTTGACCCTGACTATTCTGTATTTGACTGAATATTGAAAAACTATTTAGCCAAATACCAGATTGTAAAGAAAGAAAAAAAAGGATTTTTTAAAATTTTTAACAAATAATTAGCATATTTGATACTTAAAATCTATAGGTGGTTACCTTTAATTTTTATCAAAACATTTTCATCATTTGAAAGCAGGTTGAAGCCCTCAAATTAATTAAGTGTCACCTTATACAAGCCTTTCTAGGAAACACATGGGGTTTTTTGTCTTTTATGTCCGCGCATGAGTATTTTACTTTAGTCAACTTGGTCGCAGTTGTATGCAAGTTTTATTATATTAAGCATTACAGAAAAACTTAGTTTCAAAAAGTAAAAAGTTTCAAAATAGGAAATTAAAACAAATTTAAATAAAAAAAAAAAATTATTTAATAAATAAATAATTTGCGTATTATTTTTATTATTTTTTTTAGGATGATTGTTATTTTTAGCAACAAAATTAGATAAAGCAAAAAAAAAAAAGTTTGAAGTCAAAAGAATGATTTTCCAATTTTTTTTTTTTTTTAAAAAAGGACAGCAAAAATATAAATTGCTATCTGTTTGTAAAATATATTTGTATAATTTTGTAATTCAAATTTTATTTAAATTTTATAATGTAACAAGTATTTATTGTCCCTATATGAATATGTCTATGCTTATGTCTATAACTTTTTATTATATAATTACATTTATTTGATAAGTATGTACACGTTTAGCTTATTTGGATAAGGCATTTACTTTATACACGGAATATTCCAAAATATTTTTTATATGTATATATACATATTAAAAACTATGTATATATACATGCCTTACTTAAAAAATGCACTGAAAGGCCTAAATGGTATAACAAAATCTGAATGTGAAGAGATGTGTACCATTCAAAAAAGTATAACAAAAATATTTTTTTATAAACAAAATAGAAAATGGTTATAAAGCAAATATATGAGTAGTGGTATTTAAAAGAAAAATAATTAAAATAATTATAATAAAGTAATATTCGATCCACGGACATAACGTGTACGATGTTAACAAATAAGCTAAACGTGCACATACTTATAATCAAATAAATGTAATTATATAATAAAAAAATTATACATAAAAGTATATGCATGCTTTACATAGATGTATTCATTTAGCGACAATAACTTATTACATTCAAATAATACAAATATTTTTTACAAACAGATAGCAATTTATATTTTTACTTTCCTCTTTAAAAAAAAAAGCAACTAAAACATAGAAAAATCATTTTTTTTGATGCCGACTTTAAACATTTTTTTTTTGCCCTTAAAAAAAAGTAAAAACAGAACACAATTTATTTAAATTAATTTTAATTTCCTATTTTGTTAATTTTGCATTCTTTGTTTTTAAACAATTTTTTCTGCTGCAAAACTTGCAAGCTGTCATGACTAAGATGTCTAAAATAAAATAATCATGTGTGGAAATACGAGAAGAAAAACGGCACACCTTTTCTTGGAACGCTCGGTATAAGCAGCAGCCAAATATTCTGTGCTTGGGCTAAGCGTCTACCTGAGTATTCGGTATTCATTATTTGGCAAAATTATTGTTCGTGACGTCCCTAATATATATATATATATATATATATATATATATATATATATATATATATATATATATATATATATATATATACACACATACATATATATGTATATATATATATATGTATATATATGTATATATATATGTGTATATATATATATATACATATATATGTATATATATATATATATGTATATATATACATATATATGTATATATATATATATATATATATATATATATATATATATATATATATATATATATATATATATGTTTTAATTTTAAGGATGTTCTTGCTATTAAATCTCACTTCAATCAGCTAAATGGACTCTTTTCTTTCAGTACATCATGCATTGTATTTAATATGATCATATTAGTGTTGATAAGTATGTTAAAGTTTTTTGTTTTTTTTATGTTATTTTTCTGTAATATTTGCATAATTTTGTGTCTCTCAAATTATTTTATGTAACTTCTGTATCAAATTTAATACAAGAGTTTATATGTACTCAGTTGGTACTGTTACTACCAAACATGTACTGTTGCTACCAAAGTTTTGTTTTGACTAAGGGCATAAGAATAAAAATATTTTTTCTGGAAAAACGGCTATGTTTTCACAAGCAAAAAAATTAGGTTTCTCCAGAAAGGGAAACACATTCACCCAAAGTTTATATAAAGACAAAAAGATCATAAAGTTAGTATAAATAAATGCAAATATAAAAACAATATATGCAGTTAGTAATTTAAGTAGGAGAGACGGGGAAGACTTTGAACACAGGAAGAGAATGGAAACTTAGATAGCTCTTACCCTGTTAGTATTATTACAATCATATGCTTGATATTTTGGTAAACATACGCTCTTAGCTTTAATATATTTACGAGACAGTTTCCTGCTAAAAAATAGATTTTAAAGTGAAAAAACTATTTTTTGGTTCTTTGATGTAAAATTTTCAATTCCAAGTAAATCATTCAGATCCTAGTTATGAACTCTGCAAGAGTTGGTGCAACTTTTATGAACTCTGCAAGAGTTGGTGCAATTTTTATGAACTCTGCAATAGTTGGTGCAATTTTTATGAACTCTGCAAGAGTTGGTGCAATTTTTATGAACTCTGCAAGAGTTGGTGCAATTTTTATGAACTCTGCAAGAGTTGGTGCAATTTTTATGAACTCTGCAAGAGTTGGTGCAATTTTTTTAGAACAAAACATTTACCTTCTGACATTCTGGAAGTATTTGTAATCTATAAATGAGTTTTTAACAATTCCTTTGATTATTCAGTACATTCCTTTATGGACATTGTAGACATTGTCTAAAGTCAAATTTTCTTGCTTTTGTAATGATTACTAAATAACAATTCCCTATGGACAATTACTAAAATTTTGTAAATTTCTATTTGCACAATTATTAACAATTGCAAGTAGACTAGATTGTAGATTAATCCCGCACGAAGGAATTCTCGAGTGAATGTATATAAAAGCTGCATCTTTATTGATTCACATGTTACCCCACAACAAATTCCTCTGTATTCTAAAGCTGCTTGACGGAAATCAAACACTTATAAACAAGGACAATGTAATGGAAGATCTATAATATCCACAGATACCCTGGAAAAATCGGCACTTTCAGTTGCAAAAAAAGCGAAAAATAATGAAGAAGCTTGCAAAAAAGACAATCAAGAATAAGATTCTAAAGGGAAAAACCTCATCATAAGCAATCCTTAAAGAATCATCGTCAGATGAATTAATGGACCTAGTAATACATATAACCTGAGTACATACTTTGATGATGATGGATTTAATGATAACAATGCTGATAACTTTGATGTGTCATGATATGTCGTTTTAATGATAACAATGCTGATAACTTTGATGTGCCATGATATGTCGTTTTATGGATAACAATGCTGATAACTTTGTGCGCCATGATATGTCGTTTTAATGACATAATATATTTTATTTATGTATATAATATGGATGAATGCTAATTGCAATAATTAATATATGAAAAAATATATATTATTGTTGAAATTGCGTATTTATTTATTTTATGTCTATAAATCTCTTTTTTACATGTCTGACTGGACACTCGACTAGCATTTTTTTAAAGTTTTTAAACATTGAAAATCAAGAAATGCAAAGAAAGTTAAAATGTTAAAATATACCTTAATCATTGTATTTTGACAAAAAAAATGAAAACTTTGAAAAAGTTTGTTAGTTATTAAATAAGCTCAATTAAATTAAAAACTGTCTGAAGTCTCCCCAGACTCCTCTCTATAAATTTAAATAGTATGTTTAACTTATAACGCAGGTGTAAATATTTAGAAAAAAGTAAACTAGAGATTTAAAAAAAAACTTTTTAACAGAGGAAAGGGATTTCACACCGCACAGCCGCACCGCACAAACCTTTCTCAGAGTAGCATCTAGTGAAAATGTAATGGTTATAAATTTAGAGACTTGTTTGGTTTAATTTGGCTTAATGAATTTAATCAGCAATAGCCTATTACTATTATTATGTATTTAATAGCAATAGCTATTGCTGATTAATTAAAATATTTTATTTTTTAAACATGTTTACAGTTTTTTTAACAAGACTTAAAATTTATTAATTTACATTGATTACAATCATGGTGAAGATTTAACTGGTTTCTATTGTTTCACTGCAGGAAAGGAAACAATTTCACTGTTTATGATGACATACTTACACATAAGTTGTAACATAAGTTTTCAGGTTTTTAATTTTTGAAGTTTCAAATTTAAGTTCATCATAGTCAACTTTCCCTTACCTTAATGCAGCTGATGCAAAAGTTGGAGAATAATTTTTTATTTTTGTTTACACATACGATACAGAAGTTGGAAACTGAATAAAATACCTTAAAATTGAGATATTTTTTGAATAAGCTTTATTATTTTTTTATTTTTTATTAATTTGTTTGAGTTATAATCTTTTTTTATCCTAAAGACTCAGATAAAAAACTCTTCAAGTTTTACACAGAAACTTTTCCCCATTTAAAAACTAAATTTTGCTCATAGTATTTTGCCTATTTGTTGAAATTTAGGCAATTAATTTTATTTGTTATAATTATGTAAAAATAATCATTTATCAATAATAAATGAAGTAGTAAAAATGTGTGCTATCATTAATAATAATCTAATTTTTTTCAGCATCAGTACTACTCATAGATTATCAACCACTGCAACCAATAGAACATTTGATATATAGAATTTGCTTTGGAATACAGTGGACAGTTATTCTTTTGTTTGTTCTTGTACAGGTATACATTATTGTTTTATAACTTTTATGAGTATTTTTACTACAATCAAGTGTTATTAAAACTTAAGTTCAACCTCAACTATTTATTTTAATAAGTACAACCACAATCTTCCAAATTTTAATTCACCATTTAGTTGCACCAGCTCTTACTTTTAATGCTACTGGTTACAACTGTTGGTATGAACCTTTTGATTTTTATGTTTCAACATAAAATAATGCTACATCTTTAAACCACATAGGTTATTGGTTAGAACATAATCCACCATAATTAAGTCAAGTTTGACAATTATAAAAATGAATAGTACATATTTTAATAATTAATAAATAAATTATAATAATTAGTAAATTAATAAATAAATTATTAATCATTATTATTAATTAAAGAATTAATAAAAATGTATACTTTATTTATGATTGTAATAGTTGATGAATACTTGACTCAATAGTGTGATCATATGATCATAACACTTATTATTATTATTATTATTATATATATATATATATATATATATATATATATATATATATATATATACATATACATATACATATACATACATATATATATATATATATATATATATATATATATATATATATATATATATATATATATATATATATATATATATATATACATATAAAACTATATTTAGGTAAAATTGTCATTTTAACTAAAATAAAAATAACTAGCACATTTTTAAAAAAAAATTAATTATATAATTAATTGCAATGCTTTTTTAAAAGGCACAGTTGTTGCAAAAAAAAAAAAAAATTAAATAGAGTCCCGATTGAAATGCAAATGCTTTTGATTAGATTGGACTAAGTGATAAATATAAAAATAATTTTTAAAATGCCTGCGTTCTATAACAATAAGAAAAAAACATATTTTATAAGCAGTAAAATTTATAGCTCTTTGTCAAATTTTTTATCAAATTAGTAATGTTAATAAATAAATAATATATAGCTAGTGTGAAAACTATTTATATTAATTAATGTTGTTAATAAATAAATGGATAGTTGTGAAAATCTAAATACAACGCTCTACTAAAAAATTTTTTCACAGCATAAATAAATAACAATTGCTATGACTAAATTCTTGTAACAAGTTTGAAACCAAATTTTGTATTTAATAAGCAGCTTTTTGAATAAACGCTCGTGCAAAAAACCAAAAGCTCTTGTAAGAAGCTGTTTAGAAGAGCAGCTCACATAGCTTGCCATGTTCGTTTTAGGAGAGCTTTTCTCAGCTCTCGCAATTATTTACTCCTGTCGAGGTCTGGCTTCATGTTTTCTTGATGCTACTTGTTATGTTTATTACTTTCTTATTCTTTAACTTAAAATTTATTTTAAAGAAAAAGACTGCACTCTTTTCAATGTTGTTTCTGATCAAATTGATCAAGTCCTTTCTCTTTATCCTTTAACCATTATTGTTGTTGGTGATTTTAATACTTATCACACTGAATAGCTTGGTTCTAGTGTCAGTGACTCTGCAGGTGTTAAGGCCCACAATGCTTGCCTTTCTCAATCTCTAACACAAATAGTCAACTTTCCAACTTGCTTTCCTGACAATTTGAATCATTTACCTTCTCTACTCAAATTATGTCTTGTTTCTGATGCTAATTAGTGTTCAGTTTCTCCAAGTCTACCCATTCTTCATCATCTGAATCCCCTTATCATTGTACCTATTACAGCTACCTTAAAGACTGGGATTTTTTCTATGATTTTCTTTGTGATGGCTCTTGGGTTGAAATCTTTCATCTTCCTGCTGAATAATGTGCTACTAATGTAACATTCTTGGAATCAGGCTGGCATGGAATCTTTTATTTCCTTATGACAATTATAATTCAAGCTTCACTCTTCTTCATGGTTTTCCTTTCATTGTGCTGCTGCAATTTCCAAACGTAACCGTTACTTCCATATCTATTGCCAAAACAATTCTCCAGAAAACAGGGGTATGTTTACTATTGCTAGAAATCATTGTAAAAAGGTTTTGGTCTAACACCAAAGCCTGTTAAATCTTTTATTTCATTTCAAAATTTAGGCTCCAAAGGTTTCTGGAGTATTTTTAACAGTATCTATGATAAGGGTAAATCTGTTACTCCTCCGCTCTTGCATGATTCAGATTTTGTTATCTCACATGAAGACAAAGCTTAATTGTTTGCAAGAACTTCTCATCAATATAATCTCTTGATTCCACTAGTCACGTTTTACCTGATATAGCCGAAAAACTGGTTGATTCATTGCTTGACATATGTATCACTCCAGCTTCTGTATCTAAAGTGATCCAGACAACATACCTGTTCTAGTCTTGCAGAAGTGTTCTCTGGAGCTGTTGACTATACTTTCAAAACTATATAACAAGTGGATATCAGAGACTTGTTTTCCAGCCTGCTGGAAAGCGACAATTGTTATCCTTATTTTCAAAAATTATGGAGAGCGATCTAGCGATTGAATATCTACATATTTCCTAGGAAATAAATACTCCGGGAGTATTTGTTGGAGTAATTTTAGACTGTTATACCGCATTTTTAAATATTGTCTATTATTGTTTATCTGCTCAAAGACGTAACGTATCGTTAATATTATATGAAGACTCGTATAACAACTGTCCCATTAGTCTTCTTACTATCATAAGCAAAGTTTTTGAGTCTTTAATTAACACACACTTAATCTTGAATCTAATAACTTACTTTCTGATCATCAATATGGATTTCGATCCTCTCGTTCTACTGCTGATTTGTTAATGGTAATAACTGATAGGTTTTATTGTGCAATAGATAGATGTGGAGAGGTTAAGGCTATTGCTCTATACATTTATAAAGCCTTTGATAAAGTTTGGCATGATGGTCTTCTCCATAAGCTCTCATCTTTTGGTGTATCAGGTAACATCTTTAAGATTATTGAATCTTTCTTTACCAATCATAGTATAAAAGTTGTTCTCAATGGGCAGTACTCTTCTTCATTTCCTGTAATTTTAAGGGTTTTTCTAGGTTTTATCTTTTGACTTTTTTAAATTTATATTAATGTATTACTGTTTTTATTTTATTATAGTTTTCTTTTTTAATTTAAACAAATTGTTGATTTTTGATAAAGATTTAGCTTTTTTAGTTGAGATAGAGTTTAGAAAATCATCAGTTGATTTAAGGTAGTACTCTACAAAAATGCACTTTTTAATAAAAAATGGGAACAAAACCAAAAACTTGTATATTTCTGTTGAGAAACTATTGAAAAAATAATCTAAATAAAAAATTTTCTTACATCAATGTAGAATTTTTTTTTTAATATTTGTAACGGTAAAAAAAGCGATTAAAATTGAATTTGGTAAAATATTTTCCTGTCAGACTTAGTGACATAATGTCTTCTATTCTTCAGAAATTTTCATATTTAAGGTGGCATTGATTACTGATGATACTACCATTTGTTCTGGTCTTGATAAGAAACCAACACTCTCTGATTGCTTGGAGGTGATATTTTAGCTTGAAATGGATCTCACTTTTGCTTTCAGCTCTCAGTGGCTGGTGAACTTTGGTTCAGATAAAACTCAATTTTTTTCAGCTGATCGTTAATGCAACAATCTAAATCTTTCTATATTTATGTAAGTAATGTACTTGATGAGTCATCTATCTTTTGTCTTCTAGGATTAACTCTTACTTCTGATCTTTCTTGGAAACCATATATAAAATCCATTACAAAATTAGCATCTGTTAAGGTTGCATCTCTATTGTGCATGCCACTTTTTTACTCAGAATTCTATTCCTTATCTCTATAAATCTCAAATTCATTCTTGTATGGAATACTATTGCCATATCTGCAGGTTTTAGGATGATGCCCTTTCACTTTTAGACAAAAAAACAAAATCTAACAAAAATGTATCGTAAACATAGTTGGACCTGCTCCTGTAGCTAACTTTCAACTATTGTCACATCATCATAATGTTGCTTCTCTTTCTCTTTTCTATAAATACTATAATGGGCGCTGCTCTAAAGAGTTAGTGTCTTGTGCCATCTTCTAAAATTCATTCTTGTGTTACTTATCACTCAATTAACTCCAAAACTCTTATTTGTCTATTTTAGTTCCTTGAACATCAGTTCTTTGGATTGAACATCAGAACTTCAGTTCTTTAGAATTCGCTCCCTTCATTTTGATTTCATAATTCATATAATTTGGTATCTTTTAAGTAGTCTGTTGATGGTTATCTTGCTTTATAAAGTTCATCTTTTCTCTTGCAGTAATTTCCAACTCTAATAGTGGTTGCTTGCAGCCTTGTTAAAAGTGTTGGAAGTGAAGACGTTACAAAAAAAAAATATATTATTGAACAAAGGTCACAAGACTTATTCAAAGTATTTTTATATAAGTGTAGTTAACAACATAACAATATGGTACAGCAGATTTACACCTTTAAAAATGTAAAATGAAATTTAAAAACAGGTTATTTTGTTCTTTAACTGAGTGATTGCCCAAGTATTTGCAAAATAATAAATACAAAAAGTAATGTTTTTGATTTAAAGATGTTTGATTACAAGTGAATGTGGATGAATTGATGATGATGAACGGATGAAGTGAATTGATGCTAATATAACAATATAGATAATAATCAAAATATTTTTTAATAATAGTTGTTCAAAATATAAGTTAAAAGAAATGGTTTTAATAAATATTTTAAAAGTTGGTTTAAAAGAGTTAAAAGGAATAGTTTTGATTTTAGGCAGCATCATTGACTTCACGTTCTGAAAAATTAAAAGAAAAAGCTTTAACAATTCGTGTATTTGGATATCAATCAAATACAGAAGCTGAAATCGATTCATTTCTTAACTTTTTAAATATGACTAGACTTGAGGTAAGTTGATATTGCCAAAGAAACTGCTTACTAACTAGGTGTAAATTAGTTTTTTTTTATTTTTATTTTATTTAAATTTATTCAAAGATAAATTTAATTGTTAAAGTTTAATTGATTTAAATATTTTTTCAAAAAAGAACATTTTAATGTGTTAAATAAATCAATGTCTTTATTTATGTCACAGTACAAATCTTGTTGGATTAAATCATAAAAGATATATGAAAGATCACAAAAAAATAATAAGTTTTGGTTAGATAGTTTCATTTGTTTAAATCAGCAAACAAAGAAGGAAAGTTGCAACAACAAAAAGAAGTTCAAGTTTCCAAATTTTTGTGAACGAACAATCTGAAGGAAATTTTTTTAAAAGTTTTAAGCGAGACCAATACTCTATTTGTATTGACTTGAAACACACAAATCAGTTTGAGAACTGAAGGACTGTTACATCAAAACTATTGAAAGAAGCTACGGAAAGTCAAAAACGAACATCTAAATATAGAGAAGCATATAAGAAAATACCACAACAATAAATTTGAAGATGTTATAAATGTTTTGGTCAAAGCAAAACTATCCAAATATCAATATGATGATTTAAGAAAAAGTGTTGCTCAAAAGTTTCCCTTATACTAAAAAGTTCAAGCAGCTGACGTACTAATATTCATGTAAGAAAAACCTAAGCTTTGGTTTCTTTGTAACCTTTACTGAACCATACAATACAATCCTTACTAGAACCTGTTATTAGGACTTTTTATTATGATGAATTAGACCAGCTTTAATTAATTTTAAAGAAGGGGTTTGGTGACTCTTCAGTAGGGTGACAATTTTTTTACCAAAAAAAAAAAAAAAAATTAACACTGCATCTAATTCTTTTCTACACCCCTCAGTGATATTAAAACTGCTTTGGTTTTGTTGTTAAGGACTAGTATTAGTGCTAGATGTAAAAATTATATGATTTCATAATTAACCATCATTTCAAAATTTTCTTTGTTCATCGTCAATATTTTTTTACTTCTTCAAAATGTATCATTTAGAAAAGTAAAATGTAATTTAATGTTTAGTTTTTCATTCAATGAATAGAATGACACTGCTTTGCAAAACGTTTTACAGTAGTTTTGATGGATTTTAATACTGGTAACAAAACTACTAATAAAGTTAATTGCACATATAGAAAATAGTTTTAGGTAAGGTTTATTACAGATATTGTTCAGTATATTATTTAATAATGACATAAATAAATTTAATGAATTGTTTTTAAATTAAATTTAATAAAAATAAAAATTAAACATTTTTTATTTAATTGCCAACAGACATAAAAATCCAATCAAGTAGAAAAAAAGGTGAATAATGTTAGACATCTGAATGTTGTTTGTAGGAGGCCCCTTTACTTTCTTAAATCTCTCATTTCTTTTTTATCTCTGAATCAGCTTCCAACTAATAGGTTACTTCGAAGACATAATCAATATTTAATCAACAGTAGATCAAAATGATTCAAAAGTATTAATGATAATTTTTCTTGTCCTATGGGATCAAATTTTAGCATGAAATCCAAAGGAAAAACAAAGTGTTATCAGGAAAATGGAGATTTGTGTCTTCTTAGAAAAATAGTAAATATCTGGGAGTCCTGTGGTTTTAAAAACTATATTATTGGAGAGGATAATTTATTATCAAAATTTGTGAAACTTTACAAAAAATGGGTATGAATGACCAAAATAAAGTTGTTAGTTTAGAAAAAGGACACCAAAGAAAAGTTAGTAAAAGAAATTTAAGCAATAATGAAGATTCTTTTTGACATTGGAAAACCCAACATAAATAAGCTTATAGAACTCAGTCAAGGTATGCCAAGAAACAAAGAGAGTAAAGAGGAAGATTTAGCATTTTTAGAAGATCAGAAAAATGCTAGAAAGCAGTATATATGCAGGCATTTATATATATAAAGAACTTAAAGCAAAGATTGAACGTAGACAAGAGAAATACAGTAGATATACAGATTATAAGAAAAAAAAGTCAATAAATGCCAATGGAGATGCCCAATACAATAATTACAAGAACTACGATTACTTAGATTTAGAAGATCAATTAAAAATGCTGATGGAAATTATTCAAATGATAAAAAATCAATATCTAAATTAGATAATTTTCATCATGAAAAATCTAAATTGTATATTTTACATATGTTATGTATATTACTATAGAATAAACTGTGAGTGTACTTTTTCATTTTTATTTTTTGTTAATATTATTGTAGATCTTTAAAATCTGGTATTGATTGTAGGTAATACTGATGTAATACTAATAATTCTGATGAGGATGAATATTAACAAAAAACATCAAACAACGCAAACAAAAAGAAAATTAATGACAAACCACTCCTGCTTTGATCCTATACAATCCTTGTCAATAAAGAAATTACTTGAGATAGCCTAATTACAGCTACAACTCCTCTCAGTGTAAAGACCGGCTTAAGCTACCGAGATCAAACAAGGTTTATAGCCAGTATTATGAACTACCTTTAAGTAAATATGAAAAAAATTAAGATAAATAGAGAAACAGATTGAAGCGTTATGAGGTTGTTCGAAATCACGTAAATGAAATTAGACAGAAATCAAAGGAAATGAGAGGAAAAATCTTGTTCTTCAGCTTTGATGACTAGTTACACATTTTTACACATAGTTACACATCTTCAGCTTTGATGACTAGTTACACATTTGTATAAGAAAATCCAACAAACAGTTACAAGAGATAGAATTACTGTCTGTTACTAGTCCTGAATTTGAACACAAGGACAATCTTCTTTTAGGAATTGCTCCAAGTGACATAGGTAAAGCATCTGATCAGGCTTTAGTAATTCAAAATTTGTTAGAATATTTTGAAGTTACAGACCAAGTATTTGCTGTCTGTGTTGATACTACAACCAACACTGGTAGGAAAGAGGGGGCAATCATAATCTTGACAAGAGTATTTCAGAAACCTTTATTGTGACTATTATGTCGGCACCACATACACCAAATACATATTAAACATATTTACAAATTAATTACTGGAGATAACACCAAAGTTCACAAAAGGCCCTTTACTCCAACTTTAAGAAGCAACGGGAAGATTTTGACCAGAGAAATAGTCATGGTTATTGCTGGCTCTGACCTTAAAATTCAAATAAAGTTTGATATTTTGAAGGCCTGAGCACGAGGTTCATTTTTGAAGGCCTGAGCACGAGGTTCATGACATTAGTGAAATTATTAAAGAGTAATCACTTTCTGCTTTGATGAAAATACTAAACTTTGTATTACCTGTGAAAGCTGGTTTCTTTTTGTTGTTTTGGATTTAGTAAAAGAAACAAGGATTTGGTTGGAAGCATGCCAGAATAAAAAAGGTTTAGAGCTAATACCCTCGTACAAGAAATTTGTCCTTTTTATTAAACACCTCAGTGTCACAAGTGATTGTTCTAAAAGAAACTTTAGACATATATAAAAGTTTTGTGAGGATCAGAGACAAAACATTATGCTAGTTGTTCGAGAAAATCGAAAACAAATTTCAAAGAATGTTCATCAAAAAGATTTTGTTAATTTAAAATATTGTTGTTTATTATATTGCTGTAAATGCAAACATGTTTTATTGGTTAAACTCTTTTGTTAATTATCTCAGATTAAATTCAATAATACTAATAGTATAAAACAGTTATTATACTAACATGCGCTTTTTTACATTTTATAGTATGTTTGAAAAAAATGATGAATATTTAAATTATTGAAAAAATACATCTAACTGTTCCAATGATCCTAGTAAGCTAAAATTTTCAATATAAGCTAGTATATAGATGGAGAGCAGGTCTTTACACAGTGCATTTGCACTTTATGAGAAAGGTAAAAAAATTGAAAAAAAATTGTCACCCTACTCTTCAGGCCATAGTTTATACATTTTATGATTTCAAAGCCAGTGATTTAGCTATTTTTCTAACTTGCATCGTCCCTCTTTGTCTTGTCTCTGGTGGAAAAATTATTAGATCAATTCCACGCCATGCATCCACAAGATATTGTAGGCCTCTAGAAATTGAATTTATAAATGAGTCTAAGATAGAATCAATTGGGGAGAAAAATAGAGAAAATAAAAAAGACGAATCAAGACAAGTAGAAGTAATCAAGACAAGTAGAAGTAATCAAGACAAGTAGAAGTAATCAAGACAAGTAGAAGTAATTAAGACAAGTAGAAGTATTTCATACTTTTAATATTTTGTATATTAAGTATGTAATGCTCTGACAGACACTACTTCCACCCAAAGATGTTTTATATGGTGCAACCGCAAAGTAGTTTAATGGTATTAAGCAAATGGTTCAGAGAAGTATCAAAACTGAAAACTTTGGATTCGCCAAATCTGTGCTACATGGCACTATGCGTTGCTCTTATACAAAATGAGGAAATAGGCATATAAATAAAGAAGGACTTAAAATATTTAACTTATTTTTTCACAAGACATCAATTTTTTATTTATATTTCTATATTTAAAAGAATCATATTCGGTTTTCATAAAAAAACAATTTATTGTATTTTTTTTCGGTTAGTCCGGACTAATTCTAGATTTGTCCGGAAAACTACACAAGTCCGGATGATTTTATTCAAAAAAAAGTAGGCCCCTATATTTTATAGAATTTTACAAACTATGTATATGAACACTTTTTCAAAATAAACAGTATCATTGAATATAATAAACAACTCTGCTATCATATGATACTTGGCTCTTTGCATTCTTTCACAGTTTCTCAACGTTCTATTCTAATAGATGTTTTTAACAACTCGTGGCTATGAAAATAGCCGTTTTTTAAAAATTCAACGCAGAACAGCTCATCAGTATGATTCTTCATGGTCTTACTTCCTAAAATAGTTAATTGCTTGTTAAAATTGATTAAATTATTTCTTAAATTTATTTTTAAAAACATAAAAAAAAACAAAAAAAAAACGCAACTTTGAGTTGTTAATTAACCAAAATTATGAGATTGCCTAACCAAAAAAAAATCAATCAAAACTATTAACAATATTAATAAAACTATTTTACCTTTATTTTAAGCAGTTATCAGAAGAACTGTCACTTTGCTTTCTTAAACTATTTTGTTTTCACTCTTTTTTTATCAATTTTGTTTTTTTTGCAAAAGAGGTACATATCAGATGTCCTAAACAAATAATTAGCTGTATCCCTAGTGTTTTCTGCAAAAGAGGTTAAACATGCATGACCAATTCGAGCAGTTTTGTTTTCCTTATTTCTGGCTTCAATAGCACTCTCAGACAAAGAACCTATCGGATACTTAAAATACCTTATAAAAGAAGTACCATGAACTATCACTCTATGCACAGATTGTGACATAGGTATGGTTTTTAAAAATTTATCATTAGTTATGAGTGCAAATAGATGTTCAGATTTCTGTTTGAAAACCTTTATATCCGGTCTTGTAGTTGTTCTGTTTATATCAATGAGTAAATCTCGAAACAACTTAATCATTCTGATATCCAAGTTTAAAATTCTCCCTGTCACAATCGGGTTATTAAAAAATTTGCGAGCAACATTTCCAGTATTGGTTGTTCCACATCCTTTCCTGACAAAAGAAACCCTTATATTCAGTTGTATCTTGAATAAATGCTGGAATTTTTTTTTGTTTTCAATAAATTCTTTACTCTTTTGTGATGGAATATTTCTTCCTTACTTAACAGCTGGGAGTTTACAAGCAGTATTGAAAATCCACTCCATACAGCGCATCCATAGATGAAGACTGCAAATTCCAAGTTTCAAAACATGCTTGTTTAAATTAATATTTTTTTTCCAAACAGTTTTCAAGTTAAACTCCTTAGAATTTCCAAGGCATACATGGCAGGACTGAAATGAAATTTTTTTTTAAGCATATTTGATACAACAGCGTTTAGTGTTTTGCCATCATTCATTGTGGTATAAATAGTTGACAAACTAGACTTTACTACAAAAGTACTTTCACCAAGTTTAAATTCAATATTCTTCAATAAATCATTTTTCAAATGTTCAAATTTTTCCTGAATAAAACTAGCAGTCTCTTTTGCAAAACAAAAAAGAAGATGAAGGGTTGCATCTGGACTATTTGGAATTAAATTTTTCCATATTATTTTTTCTCCACTTCGGATCTCCAGCAGTATAAACACTATACTATACACAGAGCGATCATCTACACCTCTTTTCATAGTTGCTGAATTTTGAAACTCAGATTGATCACTTTGACCATCACCTCCTACTTTGCAAATAATTTGTACATTATCACGCTCTTCTTGTGATAAACTCATTATGCAGTTACTTTCATAATCCAAAAGATATTCAAACACTCTAGAAACTGAATGCTTTATCATATGGAAAAGACTACATTTTACTTTGGTTTCAGAATATTCAAATTGTTCTGGATATTTCAATTTTTTGTATTGCTTCAACTTGGTTAAACCTGGAGGAACAAGATGATGATTATGAGTCACTATATTTTTAAATTCAGTCCATGTTCTATCTGTAAGTTTCAAGTTACAAAGAGCTTGCAATGACAAATTTGAACCATATAAAATAGCCCTACCATCAGTAGAAGAATTAGATTTAAACCTTTTGACAGCATGTTGCAGTTCTTCCACCTCTCGTTCTCTAAGACTATCTGTTCTTTTACGCTTCATCCTGTTTGTAAGCTTAATAAAAGACTTTCTAGGTTTTGGTGTACAAGATGTATTGACTGCAGATGATTTAGGTACTCTACATGGTACACTATAAATAATAAAAATATACATTGAAACATATATACATTTTGAAGGTTTTGTGAAACATAGTCAAACAATATGTATGTGTGTGTGCAAAATAAAAAGATGGAGATTTATCTATGCATACCTGTTTACATTGGATCCATGAGTACGAAGCAGTAATTCCCCTTATTTTATTTTATGCTCACCCTGCTTAATGAGTTGATTACCCTGTTTAATCAGATTTTCACCTTTTCTAATTAATAGCAGTTCTTCCTCATGTGTTCTAATCTCTTTTTCAGAATCTTTTTCTAATTTACACGCACAAGTATAATATATATATATATATATATATATATATATATATATATATATATATATATATATATATATATATATATATATATATATATATATATATATGTG
>NC_061159.1:16933452-16973452 GCF_022113875.1 Hydra vulgaris | reverse complement strand
GTGTGTATGTACACACACATATAATTATATACATATATATATTCAATTTTGTGTAAAATATTGTTATAAATATTTTTATATGGAGTACAAATGGTTTGAATAACAAATTTGGTTACAAATATATTTTTTTATAAAATCATTATAAATAACATATATATATTTTTTATATAGTTGGAAATATTAATTGTATTGTTAATTTTATTGTTAAAAAGTATATTATATATATATATATATATATATATATATATATATATATATATATATATATATATATATATATATATATATATATATATATATATATATATATATAATATACTTTTTAACAATAAATATATATATATATATATATATATATATATATATATATATATACACACACACACACAAACATTCATGTTCCTTCTTTCCTTCTTTGGTCTTTTTTTTGTTTGTTTGTTTATTTGTTCTTCTTCGTGGTCCTTCTTTTTTTACTGTCAATTCTCTTTTTAGAGTTTTTAGTTTTATACCATTTTTTTTAAACATCAAAATAATTTTAATATGCTTCAGACAAGATTTGCGGATAGTATAAATTTTTAAACATAGGTTGGGGCAAAATCACTTAGAGAATCATTTTTTTGGTTTTTGTACATCCCCCAATTCTTATGATAGTTAAAAAATATTCTTATTTGAAACAAGTATGATATTGCAATGTGATTGGTCTAATTTTGCAGTTGCAATCTTGCAATTGTCTTTAATACCAAAAATGTAGTCCATATCAAATGTAGTCTATATCAAGATCTATTTTGATTGATTAAAATGTTTTTTAGAATTCATTTGAATTAACTATTTTTATAATTGTTAAAATTGCCAATTTTGAGAAATGCATAAAATTTTCTTCGTTGGTGAGGATTAGCTTGCATCTTATAAAAACGAGTGTTGAGGAAACACCAATATATTTTGTGTAGTTCGGTTTTTAGAAATGCAGTTAACCCGAGAATTGAATTATTATTTTTTATTAAAATTTTTTTTTTATTTAAACAGTTTGTTATAAATCTTTATACTACAACGGAAATAAAATGTAAACAATCATAGATTATATAAATTGAATTTATTTTTTTATACTTTTTTCAGATTTGTTTACTTATTTGATTTTGTAATAATTAGTGTTTTTGTAAATAAATTAAATTTTTTTGAAAATATTTTGCAATATTTTTTTTTAAATCCTAATTTGAAACTCTTATTTCAGAGTATCGTCATAGATAACTTCATACTATTTGATTAGCGGTTTTTCGTTTCTATCCTCATGGATAATGCTTTGAGAATAGAGTAAAATTTGAATTCGTAACCTATAGATCTGAAGCGATCTAAGCACCGCATGACAGCTTCTTTGGATGAACTTATCTTAAAAGTCCAACCTTTTACGTATGTAATAAACTTATCTTACCAAATTCCAACCTTTCACGTATGTAATAAACTTATCTTGCCAAAGTCCCTTTACGTATGTAATGAACAATTGATGCTTGATGCTTTTCCCAGTCATCAACAATTTTTAATGTTTGACATTGTAAAATGCGCATCATAAAATAAAGTTAAAGATTTTCCATTTCAAATAAATTTAGATGTCGATTTTTTTTTTTTTTTTTTTAATGCCTGCTTTGTCTGTTTAATTTGTCAAATAACAAATATTTTTTCACATTTCCTGTAAAAATAGGATAAATTCTTTAAACTATTTTACTAACATCTATTGCCTGTAAAATCTTCGAAAAACATGTAAAGAACAAAATTTTAAAGCACATTAACGGTAATAAAATACTCTCTGCAAATCAACATGGCTTCCTTTATCATAAATCATGCGTAACTAACCTAATAGAAACTTTTGATATCATTTCGTCCTCCATAGCATCCCACCAATTTGTTGATGTAATCTATCTTGACTTTGCCAAAGCGTTTGACTCTGTACCTCACAACAAACTTTTCTTAAAATTAAGATCTTTCGGTGTAAACGGCAAACTCCTACAATGGATTAAATCCTTTTTAGTGGGCAGAAAGCAACGCGTTACAATTAACAATACCAACTCTGCATAGGTTGATGTTCTCAGTGGTGTTCCTCAAGGTTCTGTTCTCGGCCCGCTCCTCCCTCTTTATTCTCTACACAAATGATCTTGCAAAACTCACTGAAACTTCTGAGATATTTGCCGATGATACTAAACTTTTTTCTAAAACCTTATCGCAATCTAATTTTGTTAATCTGCATCGTCTACGCTTTTGTTGATCAGGATCGTCTACGCTTGGTATACGAGTGGTCAAACACTTGGTTACTTAAGTTAAACACCTCAAAATGCTGCGTCATTCATTACAGTCAAAACAACCCCCATTACAATTACTTTCTGCAAAATAACCAAGGAATCAATTAATGTCTAAGAAGCTCTACTAAAGAATGTGATTTAGGAGTCATTTTTACATCTAACCTCACGTGGAGCGCTCATATTCAAACAGTTGTCTCTAAGTCCTTACAAATTCTTGGTATGCTGAAAAAGACATTCACTTTCATTGAAGAAAAAATGGCTCTCAAATTATATAAAGTATTTATAAGACCACATCTTGAATATGGAGTGTCCATTTGGGCTTCTTATTTAAAAGCTGATATGGCTTTGGTTGAATCTGTTCAACGCAAAGCAACAAAATGGGCTTACAGCTTGAGGCATCTTCAATACTGCAAAAGGCTAAAAAAATTAAATCTACCATCACTTGAGTTTCGACGCCTTCGATGCGATTTAATCCAAATTTTTAAATTAATACATCGTTTTGATATAGTTAATGATAAATATCTACCAAAATATATTAACTCCATGTCTCGTGGTCACCATTCTAAAATAAGGCGTGAGTATGTTCCAAACTGTCTTCCAAGATATAATCATTTGTATAATAGATCAGCAAAATACTGGAGCGAACTACCAGAGCAAATAACTTTGTACTCCACTGTACTTTCCTTCAATAATAGACTAGACTCCTGGTTGTGAAATACGTTTGGAACAAATATTTATAAAACTGGTTGTTTATAGTGGGATGTTTTCCCTGCTCGTTGTATGTGTACGTTCTATGTAAATTTACGGCTACAACTATAATAATAATAATAATAATAATAATAATAATAATAATAATAATAATAATGATTGTTGTCACAGGTTTTAATATTAAAGAAAAAATTTTAAACTTGTTTTTAGTAAATTCAAGACAAAATAAAAGAGAAATACATTGAAGCATCTGTGGTATTTAGAATGTCGACTTTAGAATCAGATCTTCTTGTAGAGTAAGGTGGCTATTTTTTTAATAGAAAAAATTGCCACGGTTCATAAATATTTTATTGTATTTTTGATGATAAATGAAGCTCGAATTTCATAAAAAAACTGTAAATAAATTATATTTTAAGCAAATTTCAACAAAATCAGAGATAAAAAGGGCAAATTTGAAAAAATTCAAAACAATGTTTCTTGATTAATTTTAGTTTAAACTCAATAATTTTTTGTTTATAGCTTCATTACATTATTATCATTCATTTTGACTAAAAGAATGAAAAAATATCAAAAACGGGATACAATACTTAAAAAAGTCACAAATTTATACATAAAAAAACAACACAGGTGTTGTGTTATAAAAATTGATATAACGATCATTTTAGTAGGCACTTCACACAATTTTACGATTATCATTATCGCTGGCTATAATTTTTTGTTTGTTTATTTGTTTGTTTGTTTACATCTTAGGTAATATATATAAATTACATATTTTTCAAATACAAAAAAGACTTCTAAAAGAAGATAAAATGATCTTATCGTCAGAAGCCTTTTACAAAAGAGAGTACGTAACATAGGGGAGACCGGGGTTGGTTGCAACAAAATTTTAAAAACGTAACTTATACCCTTTAAATATATATTTTTTCGATTTTATTTTTCAGGGTTATAAAATAGATTTAAGTTACGTATTAATCCAACATTGATAAATAAAATATCAAATTTAGTTATTCCGCAATAGTGAAACAAAAATATGTTGCATTTTACCCCGCACCGGGGCGAATTGCAACAGTGCACGGGGCAAGTTGCAACACAATACTTTTAAAGTATAAGCTTTGCAGAGTTCACATAAAAATTACTAGTTAATCTGTAATTTCTATTTGGCAACAAAACATTATAATTAAAAGAAAAGAAAAGTAGTATTTTAGACTTGACATGTACCTGACATGTTTAGTAAACTAATGCTTACATTCAAAGACTTTAAAAACTGAAGAAAGAAAATAATGAGGATTATTATTTAAGCTCATATATTATTTAAACTTTTAAGTGTTTTTTTAAAAAAGTATTCCTTTAGTTATTCAGTAAACATTAAATCAATTTATAAAAATGCAAGAGTAGTTTTATAAATAATATAAAACACAACTTTCATAAAAATAAACAATAATCTAACTTTGATAACAAAAAAAAAAATTTCCAAGCAATAAAGGCTCATAAAAAAACAAACTAGCATTAAAGAAACTAAAGAGTTTCATTACATTTCAAGTCAACAATTATACTTTTTTATTGTTTTTTTTTTTGATGCAGAAGTACTAGCAGATTTTCGCTTTCTAGAACTAATTTCTTTTTCAGCCATAAGACGCTGTTTTACTGGTGTATCTGTGAGTACTTCTGTATGCTTTCTCTTTGATCTAGTGAGTATTTCTTTCCTGGGTCGTGCTTTTGGTAGCGGTCTTACAACCTCAGGGGAAAATTTTGAAACTGCAGATGGAATTGCATCTGAGGTTGAAGTTGATATACTAATATCAATAGCTGCATTAGATTGGGTTGCTGGACGATTCGTAACAAATGATGGAGCAAAATCTGCATCTGAAAATATATCCTTATTATATGGCAATATTCCTGCCACTCTAAAACCAGAAGATATATTTTGTTGTGTAAGAGAATGTTGTAATGCTATTTTTGCAATTCCTGGTAAATCATATATACTCATTGTTTTCCCTGGACTACTTTTTATCCATGAGTCTTGTGCATTAGCTAAGCATTTTTTAAATGGTCCGAATACAGATCTATCTAGAGGTTGCAACTTATGCGAACAATGAGGAGGGAAAGAAAGCAAAACTATACCATTATCTTTACACAATGTTATTAATTGAATAGATAAATGAGATTGATGATTGTCTAAAAGTAATAACACAGGGCTTTCTTTTGATGGCTTTACATGTCGAATAAAGTGGTTTATGTAAGTAATAAAGCACTCCTCATTCATCCAGCCTGATCCATTCGAAGCACCAATGCAGCCATTTGGCCCATCACGAATAAAGTGATCAAAGAATTTCTTTCTTGGAAAAAGAAACATTGGAGGCACACTATTGCCATATGCATTTACGGCTATTACCATTGTCACTAATGTCCCTCGCTCTTGAGAAGTTAATGCACCCACTTGCTTAATGCCTTTACGAGCAATTATTTTGTTTGGTTTTTGCACAGTGGTGATACCAGTCTCATCAACATTAAAGATATTTGATGCAGAAAAATGATGCCTATCTAAAACATCTGATAATTTTTGAAAAAAAACACCTACATTAGCACGATTAAAGCTAGTTGCTCGTGCAAGACTTGTTGCTTCTGGAGTTCTGATAGACAATCTTGGATGTCGGTTTAAAAACCCTCTCATCCAATCAGAACCAGCCATGGAATGTTTTAACCACGATTTGGGAAAAATAATACCATACTTTACTGCACATTCAAATGCAAGCTTTCTTGTTTCATATGGTGATAATCCAAAATAGATATCAGAACATATTGATATATATGAAGCAATAGCTATTTCTTGTTCATAAGTAAAAACTTGATTCTTTTTATATCCAGGATAAGGTAGTGGCATTCCCATATCAACAGCTTTTTTAACTTTTTTTATATAACGAGAAAGAGTCGAGTAGTGGATTCCAAACTTTTTTGCTGATGCACGAACTGATGTTACTCTTCCATCAATAACGTGGCTTGCTGCCTCTATTACTACTTCTTTTGGATAAAGTCCTTTTTCAGTTTTTCTCTTGTAAGTTCGCATTTACAATTTTTATTAAACCTCTAAATAACATAACAATAAAAAAACACATTACAAAAATCATTTTATATAATTTAGTCTAAATTGCTACATTTATTTATATACCTATTAATGTTTTAAGTATGTACTTAATAATAATAATATTTTAATAATGTAATTATAACTTTTACGTATGTATGTATATAAATGTATATATATAAATGTATATATATATATATATATATATATATATATATATATATATATATATATATATATATATATATATATATATATATATATATATATATATATATACATTGATATATATATATATATATATATATATATATATATATATATATACTGTATATATATATATATACACACTGTATATATATATACACACTGTATATATATATATATACACACTGTATATATATATATATATATATATATATATATATATATGTATATATATATATATGTATGTATATATATATATATATATATATATATATATATATATATATATATATATATATATATATATATATATATATATATATATATATATATATATATATATATATATATATATATATATATATATATATATATATATATGTCTTTGAATATAAAAGATAAGTTTATATTCTATGTTTATATTTATATTCGAGGATTATATAATCCTCGAATATAAATATAAACATAGAATATAAACTTATCTTTTATATTATTAGACATATATACATATGCTTTATAAATATAACATACATATGTACGTTACATAGTCTTATCTTTAAAATTATAATTTTTTTTCAAAAACTTCTTTGCTGTCTTGTTATTAAAAAAAAGTCGATTATTTAGAAAAGTGCGTAAAATTAATAAAGTCCGCAGTTCTTTTGTGATTCAACTTACCCCGAGCAATTTGATGCAACTTACCCCGTAGGCATCATGATCACTCTAATCAATGCATACAATTAGCCATATTAAAAAAATCTATTTTTTTTTACTTTTTGTGTTTGAAAAAGATTTTTTTAACTTACTATTATTTTATTATTGTCATATACTTCTTAGTTTTTTGTAAAACCCAAAAAAACATTGAAACGAAAATTAGAAATTTATATAGAAAAAAAACAATTATCAATAACTTTTAAATTTTTAAGTTTATTACTATAAGTTTTTTATAACTTGCGTGTCATAATTATAGTTATATAATGTAAAAAAATTGAAAAATAATATGTAAAAATTATTCTTTAAAACGCATTGTTGCATCTTACCCCTGTTGCAACCAACCCCGGTCTCCCCTATTATAAAAAACGCCTTTTTGCAATAAGGTACGTAAAAAATCATATTAAAAAAAAATTGTATTTACTAAATGAAAATAAATTGTAAAGAATTATAAAACAAAACTTAAACATACATGACAATAAAAGGTATTATTATTTTGTTTTTTATCACAAGATAAATTAAAAATATTCTAAGGTATTTTCAATAGAAAGAATATGGTCTTTTAATTTATTTTTAAAAATAGGATAAGTAAGGGGTAGTCAAAGTTAGGCAGAATAATTTTGTTCCAGAGATGAGCTGCACGATAAGTGATACAAAATTGATTGAATTTTGTTCGATAGAATGGTTCTTTTGAATAATTATTATTCCTCATGTTAAAGTGCGGCCGTGACGCAGTGGTTACGTTTGCTTTATAAGCAAGAGATCCAGGATCGAAACGAGGTCTGGATAAATTTTCGCGTCACGGTAAAGAAGGAGGCGTAAACTTCCTGGTTAAATGTACTTCCGCGGTGCTCTGTGACAAGACCGTTAGGTCTTCTTGGGGCACCTAAATAACAAAAAAAAAAACTTGTTTAATGGTTTCAAAATAAAAAGATCTTTAAAAATTAAAGGAGATAAATCATGCTTCCACATATAGACATCCATTTTGTTTCGGTTATATTTAATGTTAATTTGTTACTTTTAGATATGTTCTGAAGTTCTTTGTTTATCATGAAGATTAATTAATACCAAATTACGCGGATAATAAAGACGTTTTCAGAATGAGTTCGTTTTTTAAATATGGATAACTGGTTCCCAAGTTATGACAATTTATGCTGGGCTTAATAACGCCTATTTTGCGTCAAGACTTGTTGAGTTTTCCTTAAGGATTTATGGCACCAAATTTTGATAATAAATTTATTTTTCTAATGCTATCAATAAGAAGGAGTTTCATTGAAGCACTTATGCTGAATTATTTTTATTGATTTCTTTTTTACTAAAGAATCAAAGCATTAAATTCTACAAATTATCATTCTCATATTAGGGGCCCCTAGGTAAGGATTCCACTGCTCGTTTGCCCCATTTGGGGCGATTGGATCAAAAGCTATAAAAGCTATGTTAAAACCGTAAAAATTAACTTTACACTGTTAAAAATTCCCGAATTATTTTCCGTTTTTTGTACGGAAACTACCCATTTAACAAAATTGAACGGAAATTTTCCTTCTTTTAAAATAAATTTTGAAACACGGAAAATCTAGCATATAAACTTGTCACATTATAAAGCAATTTTGGATTTTTTAGCTAGCGCGTTTTTTAAATATAATCAATAGTGTATGTGTATATATATATATATATATATATATATATATATATATATATATATATATATATATATATATATATATATATATATATATAATCAGGATTACTGTCCCAGGCAGCGTGACAGCTTTCGGCGGCCCTATATATATATATATATATATATATATATATATATAATATATATATATATATATATATATATATATATATATATATATATATATATATATATATATATATATATATATATATATATATATATATATATATATATATATATATATATATATATATATATATATATATATATATATAGGGCTGTTCAGTATGCTAATTTGTTTTCAGAACATAGCTAATTGAAGTTTTTCCCATTCAACTATCATATTGTGGTTCAAAAATATTTTTTACTAAATTTTATTATGTGCCCTAAAGGTCCCTCAAAGCCACTAAACATTTGACAGGTCCCTAATATTACTAAAAAAAAAATTATTTAAAAATATGTCAACTTGGTACTCAAAAGAAGCAAAGTTTTATAAAAATTTTAAAAATTAGATTCATTTTTTATAAAAAACAACTTAAAAAAACTTATTATTTTAAATGTTGTGAATATTACCTTTTTTTCATTTTTCGTTTAAAAACCATATTTTTTATTCAAAAAAACCTAATATTGTTTTTTTTATGAAAAATACTTTTTGTTTTTGAAATTTTTAAATGATTTTGCTTCTTTTGAGTACCAAGTTGACATATTTTTAAATAATTTTTTTTTCAATAATATTAGGGACCTGTCAAATGTTTAGGGGCTTTGAGCGACCTTCAGGGCAAGTAATAAAATTTAGTAAAAAATATTTTTGAACCACAATATGATAGTTGAATGGGAAAAACTTCAATTAGCTATGTTCTGAAAACAAATTAGCATACTGAACAGCCCTAATATATATATATATATATATATATATATATATATATATATATATATATATATATATATATATATATATATATATATATATATATATATATATATATATATATATATATATATATATATATATATATATATATATATATATATATATATATATATATATATATATATATATATATATATATATATATATATATATATATATATATATATATATATATATATATATATATATATTATTGTATACTTATAATGTTAAATGTATACTCAAATGGTGTTTAAAATTGTTATTTTATTGCTATTTGTATACTTATTAAAATTTTATCTTCTGAATATATATACGATTGAATGATTATCTGCACATTTCATAATGCTTTTGAACTTATTTAAGTGCAATGTAAATATATATTTTTTTAAAATTATATTTAGATAAAATTAGATTCTCTGCTTTAGTCAGTTTCATGGTATTTCTTACTTCTAATTTTTTATTTTGTTTGTCAATATTTTATCTTTACATAAGCTGATTTTATTATACTTTAGTTTGAACATGTAATGAAAACTTGTTTTTTTTTCGGATTGTTTCAATGACAATGATGAGGATTCTCTTAAAGGTAAACTAATTTTTTTAATTTTAGATATGTTTTGATGATTTTAGATGCCCAAGTCATATATATGTCTATATATATATATATATATATATATATATATATATATATATATATATATATATATATATATATATATATATATATATATATATATATATATATATATATATATATATATATATATATATATATATATATATATATATATATATATTTTTTTTTTTTTTAATTTTAATTCACCTCCTCAAGGCCGAGAAGGCCACTACAGACGAGGAGGCTACTTATTTGTGGTTATAACCCTCTCTCAACTCTATAACTCCGAAACACGAACCTTGACGAGCAAGGCCGCTGCGCGGAGAAACGAGTTGAGCGCGGTACTACCAGGGACGTGGTGGGGATTGAACTCGGAACCACTCGTTTATGAAGCGAGCGCTCTACCACTACACCACTACCGCATTTTATATATATATATATATACATATATATATATATATATATATATATATATATATATATATATATATATATATATATATATATATATATATATATATATATATATATATATATATATATATATATATATATATATATATATATATATATATATATATATATATATATATATATATATATATATATATATATATATATATATATATATATAGATTTATTTATTTATATATTAAGATGTAATTTTTAAAATATTTAATTTTAATAAAGTTTCAAAAGAATGTGTACATGCATTATCACCGTAAGCAATCGAGAGAAGGTTTACAAGATCAAAGAAACTTTACGATAAAATGTTTTTTTTAAATAATTAATTAATTTTTAAATATGTTTCCATTTCAATGTCACATGACTGTAAATATATATTGATAAAAATGTCTATTAAAAATATTTATTTCATTTTTGTGTTCACATTTGTTTATTATAAGAAAGCACTCAAAGGTGTAAGAGTTAAAAAATTAACTATAAGTATTATAATTAAATATTAAGTTCATTATTTATATTTAGAACAAGAAGAAAATATATATATTTTTTTTCAAAATTGTAAAACTGTTCAATACTTTTTAAATATATTTTATTATAGTCTATCGAAGTAAATATTCTGCGAGAGAGAGAGAGATAGAGAGATAGAGAGATAGAGAGAGAGAGAGAGAGAGAGAGAGAGAGAGAGAGAGAAAGGGATTCAAGGTATTTTACTTTTGTTTTTAACAATTTTTAACTTAAACATGAACAAAAAAAATAACTTTTTTTAAAAATGATAAAAAGTATTTCATTGATTTCATATTTATTTTTTTAGTGATGACAATGGACCAGATTGGTAAAAATTATTTCGTTTATAAATTATTAGTTTTCTGTTATAAATTTTTTTAGCTTGCTAAAGGTTAGACCTAAGTATGTATCTTTATTAATAAATTAAAAATTTTTTTTTTCAAATGGTTTTATATTAAATAGAAATAATAATTTGATAAATTAAGTTTTCATTATAAAACAAAAAAGAAAACTTGGGTTTTATTGTTAAACTGTTGAGTTATTTTGTAAGTAAATTTAGTAATTAATTACTGAAATTTAATTTTAAAGAAGTTGTTGGGATTAATTAATTTTAAAGAAGTTGTTGGGAGTAATGGCATAATATGTTTATGCTATTGTTCGCGCCATATTATGGCGCCAACAATGGCATAAACAGGAAATTCGGTTTTCACCATTACAATGACAAACTGAGATTGGTTACATTGCACTTTAAAACCTCTATTTGTATAATTCAAATCTTCAACTTCAATTTAAGTTTTTATTTCTTGTTGGTATTTATTTATTGCAACCTTTCCGTTGTTTAACGGGAAAAACTTGTTTAATTTAAACGAAAGTATCCGTTTATTTACGGAAAAGTTCCGGCACCTACCGATGACCAAACTACCTGTTGTTTAACGGAAAAAACTCATTGCGTTTTAACGGAAAAAATCCGTTTGTTAACGGAAAATTCTGTTGACATGCGATAGGTTTTTCCATAGAATAATGGGTAGTTTGGTCATCAGCAGCTGCCGGAACTTTTCCGTAAAAAACCCGCAAAATAAAAAGAACTATTAAACGTTGTACAAAATAAGCATACACAGTTTTAAAAATAAAAAACCATAATATTAGTTTACTAATATAATGATTTTTTATTATGATTTTTGCTAGTAGCAATTTAAAAGATTTACAAACGTAAAATGTTTGGATGTAATCAGAAAAACTTTGAAAATACCAAACATTGAGTTTACAGAATAAAAAGTTTATTAAATTTAAAAAAATATTTTCAAAGAAGTTAAGTACTTTAAACTGCATATTTATAAATTATAAAATCTAAATATTGTATTTTTACTTTAAAGCAATCAATACAAACCTGCATTAAATACTTTTTTGAAAATCGGCTAGAATAAGGACGCAGCCATATATAAGTTGAACGGAGTACCATAATGGGGTCAAGAACAAACTGAAAAAAAAATCACAAGTGTTTTTTTTTTTAATTGTTAAGTCCAGATATAAAAAACGAAATATTATAAAAATAAGTATCAAATATTGTAATTTAATGAGCAAAATAATCTGTTTTGATGTGCTAGAACCCAAAAAAAGCAGTTTAAAATAGTATATATATGTACTTGTCAAAAAGTGCAAGTAAAACAAACTATAGAGAAAAGAACTTGAAAAATCTTCTAGCTTCTTTTTTAAGAAACTTTGAAGAATAATCTCCACAGATTAATTTTTTTTTTAAATTTTTACCAGTGAAATATAACTGGCAATTGGGTTTGAAATTAGATAGCATTAAAATAATTACCAAAAAAGTTGGCTAATGTTTATATTCTAAACTTGTCACACGGAAAAAGTCACGTGACTGAAGTGCCTAATTTTAGTACATTTTAAATTCTTATATACGCTGAAAATTTCAGCCAAAAAGCTTTATTTAATCTCGAGATGTTTTGAAGTTGTAAAAAAAGAATAAAATTAAAAAGTTATGAAAACAACGACCAAAATTTTAATAAATAGAAATTATTAGCAAAAGTTTAAGTAAGGAAAAAAAAGGATAAGTATTAGTAAATATTTTATGCAAAATGTACATATTTTCTGAAAGAGTTATAAATTTTGCATCGAATGGTATATTAAAAAAAAAATTCACATTTTTTTTTAAATGAGTATTTTTTTCTATATGAGCCACCTTAAAGAAAGCACTTGTTTTAAGACTTTTTTTTTTTCTCTAAGAGTTTCTTTGGTGACATATATTTGCTAGTCTACAACTTCATCTTTCTTAGCTTTATGATGATTTTGCTATTGTTTAATATTTTTCAAGGTGTGAATTCATCAATTTTTTTCCCTCCCTTGTTCTTGCAGTTTTTGCTTTATTTTGTTCAGAAGACCTATGGGGCCATCCATAAAAGACGTCACCATTTTTTAGCCAATTTTTGACCCCCTCCCCCTCCCTCCTTTGTCACCGGTTGTCCTTTTTCCCTATACCCCCCTTGAAAAGGATGTCATAAAATCCTGAACCCCCCCCCCCCCCCTATTTTTAACTCCAAAAAAATTTATTTCATCTCGCAATGATGTTTGAATCTGCTGCTACACCTTTGAAAAATAAAATTAAAAATATTCTCATACATTATCGTCTTAAAAACACATGTTTACGTAGTTTTCCATGTTAATTAAACTAAAATAAAAAATCTATAAAGTGACGTCCTTTTCTGACAACCTTCCCCCTCCCCTTGTCCTTTTTTGTCCTTTTTAACTCGACCCCCTCCCCCCCTATTTGGATGACGTCCTTTATGGATGGCCCCTATCTGCTCCCAGGGTCGGTCCGCTAAACTGCTTCATAAATTTTTTTTTTATTATGTTTTAATACCAATATTTGTAAGAAATGTGTTTTTTTTAATTATAAATTGATATAAGAGCAAAAAGTCAGAGTGAAGTGTAGAAAGTTTTTGCGAAAAAATTAATAAATAAAAAAATTGATTTTTTGCAATTATTTTTTAAAAAGCAAACTTGTGCAAACTTTCTAGAAACGGAAACTAAGTTTTTAAAAGTTATTCAGAAATTTTTTTGTTTATTTTTAACTATTTTAATTTTTTTTATATTAATAATTTTCTCTTTATACTACCTAGTAAAAGAAATAACAGGTAAAATAAACTATATTAAAAAAAGTTGCTTTATAAATGTCCAGTAAAACATGATGGCTCTCAAAGTATATATATATATTAATAACTTTGAGAGCCATATACCTACAAATAGACGAATGCTTTCCACAGTTTAATTGGTTCAGTGTTTTAGGAATATTTTCTTCGATAAAAGTTGATCTATGTTTTTTTATCTTTTTCGTAACTGAAAAGATTCTTTTAATATACAACACCCATTTGCAGTTCTTCCATAGGTTGTATAAATTTATTTATATTTATAATTATTTATCAATGATTAATTTATTTTAATCAAACATTTTTTATAATAGATTCCATAATATATATTTATTAAAAAAAAATTTCAATATAAAATATGCAGATTGTTTAATGAATTTCGCTAATGCAGCTAAAGAACCGTTGTTCGCTTATGCAGCTAAAGAACCGTTGTTTTTTTTTCGTTTTTCAAACCCAGTTTTGAAATGATTTGTCTTTAATCCAAAGTAAATTTTTTATTAAATGCCATAATGTTAAAACAATAAACATTCATACAAGTTTTTTAAATATCTTTAAGGTGTTTTTTTGCAAGCTACGCATCAATATAACAAAGTTGTTGCAAACTCGGGTAATTTTCTCCAAACTACAATAGGAGTAAATATTTTTCAATTAAAAAAAAATTTTGTAGAATTTTCCTCAGCAATCGTATATTTATAAAACTGTTCGAAGATTCTTTAAAATATACTTTGTGAGAACGATGCCCTTTACAGAGTCAACTAAAAGTCTGTTTCTTTCCTTTGTCCATTGTTCTGTTCTGTTTCTTTCCTTTGTCCATTGTTCTGTTCTGTTTCTTTCCTTTGTCCATTGTTCTGTTCTGTTTCTTTCCTTTGTCCATTGTTCTGTTCTGTTTCTTTCTTTTGTCCATTGTTCTGTTTTGTTTCTTTCCTTTGTCCATTGTTCTGTTCTGTTTCTTTCCTTTGTCCATTGAGCATTAATCAACAATAAAACTCTTTCAACATTTTCGTTGTCCTGGGATACAAAAGAATACTTCACATATTTTAAGCATCTCTGAAAAGCAACTCGCATTTAGACAAGTTTAAAAAAAAAGTGGTATGGTTCATGCAAGGGTATTTTTAAAAACTACTCATTTTCCCTTGCACAAATGATTTAAGATTACAGTATTGGTCAAACAATTGTACATCATCCAAAATGATGCCTTTATCTTCAAATGTGCTGTCTTTTACTTTATTTAAATACATCCAACCAAAGCATTGAAATTCATCAAAAAGTTTAAACTACTTCTCTAAATAAAGAATGAATGCTTCATACACTAGCTTAACTTCTGCCATAAAGCAAAAATCTTTTCTGTCACTTTCTTCAAGCTTTTTAAATATTTCTCTGACTTTATGCGAGAAGAAGTTTTCGTTTAACTGGTCTTATAAAACTTATAAGGTAGAGTGAACTTCTAAAACTGACGTTTCTTACCTTTTAACTGCTGCATTATTTACTTGAAGGAGAGACGTCAAGGAATGCAAAAACTAAAGATAAGCTTCTGAAAATTCATTCTAAAAAAATATATTTTATATTGTAACAAGTGGTTGATCTACAGAAAGATAGTACATTTTCAAAATACCAAATAATCTAAGCAAACTTTAAATACCTCTAAACAAACTTAAACATATAGTCTTAGAGTGATAAACTAGTTGATGATAACGAATGTCACTATAGATGCATAAATCTTTTAAAGCTTCTGTTCTACTTTGATCATAAAAAAGTAATAGAATGTTTTCAAGACAACAGTTTTAATAATAATCTTCATTAAATCTGCTTCATGTTGAATGAAGTTGTGCAAAACGTGAGCAGAACATCCAACACTTACCAACTTTTTTGTTAAAGCTTCCTTTAAATACGAGAACACATTTTTGCCTTCTTTTCTATTGGTGCATCCAAAATTTACATTGTCGTCAGCAAAAGCAACATACTTAGATGACAATTCATTTGTTTGGAGAATTTTCAAATTATATTGTGATACAGTTTAAGAGGTTTCATTTGGTGTGTTATCTAACGAGAGAATTTTAGTTTGGATACCACCTGCCTATTGAATTGCGATCAGAAATATTCTCTGTGAACCGTGATTGCAAGCACCTGTGGAAAGACAAAAACATGAAATGCTATCTAATGGTTTCATTAGTTGATCAACAGTGTGGGGACATGTTACCTGATTTATGATTGCCTAAGTTTTTGTTTTTGAACATGCGTTATTTTTTCCAATTTCCGAATCTTCAAATGTGCGCCCTTCAGAAAGCATAAATACTTTGTTTTCATAGTAATTAAGGTTTTGCATCGTCTCTTTGTAGAAATTAAAGTCTTTTTTATTAAAAAGTCGCAATACAATTTAAGTGCTGTTGTTGCTATAAAAAGAAAAAACTGACATTGGCGAAATATGCTGAGTTAAAAACTTTTTTTAAGTTTTTTAATTCTTTTGCCGTGCTATAGAACAACAATTGCAAAAGTAAAACGCGCAGAGTTAAATATAGAACCTGACATTTTAACTAAAGAATAGAACGTAAAGAAAAACATTCAAAAGTCATGCAGTTAAAAGTTAACTAAGAATAGCTATAATAGTTTAAATGAGAAAAAAAAATGAGGCTAAAAGAATAGTTTAAATGAGAAAAAATGTTAAAAAACAAACAACATATGAAATAATAAAAAACTTAAAATAATAAAAAAAGCCGGAAATTTAAATTGTTTCCAGCTTCGCTTGCCGGACAGAGTTCAAAGGATAAAAAAAGAGGACATGTCCTTCTTTTGCCGGACGTCTTGCAACCCTACGTAATAAAGCCTTTGCTTTGGCAATAATAAATAAACCTAATAAAGCCTTTGGTTAAATAAAAGGGATTAAAACATTTGATTTGGTCTTCCAACTAGTATAACAAAACACTGAACTTCTGCAATTGTTTTAAGAGAAAGAAACTGAAGATTAGAGCGAAGAAATTAAAAAACAGGTGCTTTATAACACTTTAAAATTGTAATCAATCAAACATTGTGTTAAACTTAGTAATCAGATAGTCTGCAAAGAAACAGTGATAACCAAATTAAAATAATTTGAAATGCAGTTTTTAGGCTTGTTTAAAGCATATTTGGAGTTGTTAATTAATAATATTTCTAAGAATAGAGACAAAATTTTTTAATGCTTGTATAAGATTCAAACTATAAAAAACATTATTACTTGCTTGCACAATTGGCTCATTAAAGTTTTCACATATATTATCAGCCATATTGAAATCAGAATTAGACGGTGTCATATGTTATGTCGTCATCTTTTTCATCAATTTAAAATAATTTGAAATGCAATTTTTAGGCTTGTTCAAAGCATATTTGGAGGTGCTGATTAACAATGTTTCTAAGTATTGAGACAAAATCTTTTCATGCTTGAATAAGATTCGAACTATAAAAAACATTATTACTTGCTTGCACAATCGTGTAATTAAAAAAGTTATATTAAAGACATGTCTTTTTATACACAGTGCAACATTGTGCAAAACACAGTGCAACATTTCAGACAAGTGCAAAATCAAAATTTGTTATTAACTTCAGTAGAAGAAGCAGTAGAAGAGGTTGCACAATTAATTGTTCTATTGATATTTTATGACATTCTTTGAGATAGAAAACCACAGGAATAAAAAACTTTTGAAAGTATCCATGAGACAAATTCACATTTTATAACACGAAAAATCAGTAATAGCTTTTATTAAAACACTAAATAAACAAGTTTTTCCTTTATGTGGTTCATCTTAGTTCTTATTACGATCCTCGTGATTATCATAAAGGATGAACAATATAGCTTATTAAAATTTATACTTAATAAGTCTAAAATCAGGATATAGAAATTCTAATTTTTTTGCCACAAGTTCTTGATTATCAAAGAAAACCAAAGAACAAATACTAGTTTTTATCGATACAATCATAAACAAATCCTACTTGTAATAACTTTCTGACTTCCTTTCTTGTATCCAAAGGATATCGTGATATCAAAAATTCTACACAATTAATATAATATTTGATCGCCTAATATTAAAGAAAATTATGTTTTTCTTTAACATACTAACTTTTTCTTTAAAATTCTATATAAACTTGCGAATTAAACGACATTTTGAACTAATCAACGACCATGTTATATGTTTAATAAAATTTAATAATTTAATAAAACGCAAATTAATCAGGGTGTATGTTTAAAATCCAAATTTTATAGGGTTCGGAACTTATGCGCATATCTGCGAATATATGCGTATACCATTCAAAAGTTATGCGCATAATTATGCATATGATGCGCATACAAATTTAACAGATAAATGCTATATAAAATTAATTAAATATTGTCAAATATAGAAGAAAATGTTTTTTAAATCAAACGCAGGTGACGTTAAATTAAAAAAAAAAATTTTTCATTCAATTTTCTATAATTAATTTTATTTATAAATATTTCAAATTATTTTCATGATTTTTAAACGAATTTCTATATCACAAAACTTAACAATTTAATTTATTTTTGTATTACATTTGCTCATTAAAATTTCTTCACACTTAAGCTCGCTAAAAACTGCAACTTCCTCTAAAATGTAGCCATTTTTGTCGTTAGTATCCATCAATACACTGTTGGTATATATGAAAACTAGTTATTTTATGCGTTCGTTTGTCAAGAGATTTCTCAATCGTCAATGAATAAATCGAAAAATCGACCAAGTTCTCTCTGCTTAAGCTGACGAAATCATTTCAATAATAGATTTTGCAACTTCAAAGACTGGACAGTTTATAATAGAGTAGAGTGGGTAGAGTGGGGGAGAAGTGGGACAGCCTAAAATTTCTAATTAGGAGTGGTGCCTAAATAATGTTATGTAAAAAATTAAATTTAATCCCCTCTATTTATCAGAAATTGCTTTGTTTCCTCGCGTGCGCTAGAAGCCCAAATTTTGAAATGTACCTTAAAAAAGTGTTTACATTGGGGTGAAGTGGGACAGAAAAAATAATTATTTATGCCGGCTTCTTCCCGTCGCCATTTGATTATATCGATTGGTGAAAGCTCTTGAACAACTAAATGTCGATTAGGTGATTTTATGATATTATCAGTTTCTATTTAATAATTTGTTTTAAAATGTTGCTTTAAATTTATTTGTCCCTTTTCTACTCATACTTGTCCCACATTACCCCAACGGCACGGTTTCTCTAAAAGCAAAAATTTATATACATATAGTTATAATTGGCTGGAAAACTAAGGGGATTGAAATTTGTAAAAATTGAAATATCTTTTTTATTTGATCAAATACATCAAATAAAAAAGATATTTCAATTACCCTAAAAAACCCTAACTTTACGTGTCCCACCTCTTCCCACTCTCCCCTACCAATAGTGTTTTGATGGATACAAACGATAAAAATGACTACATTTTAGAGGAAGTAGCAGTTTTTAAACTATAAATTTTTTAAAGTTATGAATTATAAAAGTGCGGTAACTAAAGAGATTTAATAGAGGAATTAAATGTTGTTAACTTTTTATGCCACTATTAAAATTGATGAATTTTTCGTTTCAAAAGCACATTAATTAAAAATTTCATGAAAACTAGAATTAAAATTCGTTTTTTGTTTGTCTAGTTAAAACAATTGAACGGTTTTTTATGATTTGAAATTGAAAAGTTATGCGCATAAGTATGCGCATAATTATGCGCACAATTTATCGGTGAATATCTGCACATACAACTTTTTCCGAACCCTAGAATTTTATTTTCCATATTTAAAACATTTTTTCTCCTTATATATTATTTAAAATGCAAGTTATTAAAATGATACACAGTCTAGTGTAATAAAACTGGGGGTGTCCATTGATATATTTTGATATATACTTGTTATTACTAACTAATTTTATCTCTTCGTGATAGTTAAACAATAAAACTTGATAAAAATTCTATTCATTGTGTATGTTAAAAAAGAAGTCCAAAGTTTGTTCTAAATAAAATAATCATTTTGATTTTTTTTAAACTAATGAAAGAAAAAATTTAAAAAATAAAGTTTTATATAACAAAATAAAATAAGGTCAAATTCAAGTTTTTAATTATGTTATTTTACTCAAAAGTTAGTTTAACCTCAATCAAAATATTGAAAATATTATTTTTTAATAATCGCAAAATTATGAAACCGATATAGTATTATGTTTTCCGGTTTTTAATTTTTTTCCGGCCGTTTCAGATAAATAACCGTACATAATTTGTTTAGTTTTAGCTGTAGTTTGGTTTTAATACTTACATATAGTAAAACTTTTTTCAACAACATAATCATGTTGAAAAACTGTTATTTAACTTTTTTGGGTAGGTCCAACGACGTAGCAGACATCCCTTAGACACGCCCCTGAGTAAAACCCTCAATAAGAACTTAAGTTCTGCATAAACAAAAAAAAACCTCTAAGAAATTTTTTAAAAATAAAAGCAGCAGAAGTTTTATTAAACTAAAATAAATTTGTTTTAAACGTTTGTTTTATTTAAAACCTAATTTACAGATTGTCAAAGATGAAATTTTTATAAAAAATTTTGATTTAAGTTTTGCTAATTCGCCTAACTACGTTGAGTAGTTCAACTACTAAGTCAATTCATTTTTTTAAAACCGAACTGCTTTCTAAACAACATGTCGTTCTTCATTAGATAATCAGGGTCTCAAATTTCAGTAATCTCAAATCACAAAGCAATCTCAAGATAGAGATTGCTTTGTTACTTGAAATTACTGGTATTGAAGTCAACCTAAAAATTAGTGTAACTTCGACTTATCAGAAACAATATTTAATTCAAGAGAAAGTTTAAAGATGTGAAATAACAAAGATTCAAATACAGAATTTATTGTATAAAAAACGGACCCTAATGTCAACGAAGCATCTTATGAAAACCCTTTTTATAGGATGTTTTATTATAAGTCACTGTCAATGTAAGATCGAAGGTAATAATTGTTTCATACTTTTTTTTTTTAAAGTTTTGAGAACATTTGCCGGAACTTTTTGTTAATTTCCTTCATTTCAAATTAAAAATATTTGGTCGTTAGATATGTTCTGTAAAAACTTTGAATTATGAAAAAAGAAAAGTATTTGCTTAAATAAGTGATTAGTGAAGAAAATCTGTATTTTAAAAAAAAAAATCTCTAAATGTATTTTTTTAAAACAAAGCTGTTTATTCTAGCCAATAAAGTCGAAAACTTGAGCAAATAAGAAAATAATAATTATAAATGTAAAAATTTGTAGGGTAGAGCGGGGTGTATCTAAACAGTGTGGCATAAGGGGACAGTTATGCTTGAAGCTTTATATCTCAGCTAAAAATAATTTTTTTCAATTTTTTTTTTTGATAAAACATTTTAAATGATTGTGCTTCATTATTGTAAAAAAAATCTTATTTTAGGAATACCAAATGCATTAAAAGTACCAAAATGCATCAGTAAGTTTGCAAAAAACAAAATTTGCGTATTTTCTTAAGCGATTCAACGACAAAAGATTTATCTTATACTATTGTTAATTTGCCTTATTTATAAAAAGTTTATTTTTTCATACAGTATTTTTTTATCCTTTTTTAGAATCTGGTTTTAAAAAAATGAGGCGAATCAGGACAACAAGCTATTTTTATAATTGACTATTAAACTTCCATTTCGTGATGCAGTTTGCAATTTGATGATTTTATTTTTAATCGAAAATATTATTTTCCTTATTTAGAAAAGCAATCTTAGTAATAAATTCAAAGAAATATTTTTATAACTTCGATTATTAATAGTGTTTAATGTAAATAAACATGGTAAGAAATTATATAAGAAAGATCAATCATCCAAATTGGGATAAAATGCAGTTTTAGTTGTTCTTTTTTGTGGTGTATGGGTGTATGGCCGTGTAGTTTGTATAGGTATGTTACTTTTTTGAGAGTTTAATGTTTGAACATGTTTAAATGATCGGTAGCTTTCATTTTTAGCACTTTTAAAGCTTTATAATTAAGAAATAACTGTTGCTTTTTAACTATCCTGTTTGTCCCCACCCACTTGCAAAATGTAAAAATTTTGCTAGTCTAGAGTTTTGTTACTGTGGTTGTCGTAAGTGATTTTGAGAATTTTTTTTTTTTTATCTCGTTTTCTTATATCAATGAATTTTAGGAAATTTATAAAAAAAGTGTTAACTATGATTAGTTTATCCGCAACTAGAATTTGTTTCTTAAGTATACCGTGATGCTCCACTCTACACCTAGAATTTGTTTCTTAAGTATCCCGTGATGCTCCACTCTACACCTAAGAATTTTTACAAATAATGCAACTTATATTTTTAAAAGAATTTAAGTGTTACATTTTTTTTATGTCAATGGGGTTTTCTGCAGCAACGGTTTAAAAACTGTTAACAAAAAAATTCTGCGGAACTTAATACTTTTTAAAAACAGCACTTCAAAATTAGTCCGAATTAATAATTGATTAACCTATTTTACGATTAACACCGCAGAATTGTCTGTTAATTAAAAACGCCAAGTTGCACCAGCTTTAGTAACCCAGTGATATCTTTAAGAATTTGGCCATCATAAAGCTGGGAACTAATGGCGAAGATTTAATTTTGAAAATTTAAAGCAATACATAATTGATAAAAAAAAACAATTTAATAAACAAAATCTACTTTGAGTTTATATTTACAGTACCTTCAACATATACACATATATAAAAACTATATTCTGAAAAACTAAATACACTTTCAGCGTCAGTAATATTTAACACTAAATATATTGGGTTGCAAAGAAATGACATTTTTCTTTTCGCGGCAAAACAAATTGCAAAAATTTTTTTAATTTTCAACAATTTTTAAAAAACTTTTAGCTGCTAAAAAATATCTTCAATTTGATGAAGAAAAAAAAAAGTCATAAAAAATTTGGCGGATGTGAATGCATGCATGTAGAAGAAAGTGTACAACATCACAAAATGTTATAAAAATAACAAAAATTGAAAACATACATTAACATTTAAAAAAGAAAACAAAAACGCTGTTGAAAATCAAACTTAAAAAAATCGCCCATGCAAGTTCTCAATGAACTAAGCTCGTCATCGTATAAACAAGTTTTCCTTAAGTTAAGATTTGCCATCTTATTAACAAGTTTTCCTTAAACTAAGGTTTGTCATCGTATAAACAAGTTTTCCTTGAATTAAAGTTTCTCATCGTATAAACAATTTCATCGGTAAAACTTAGCTCAGCATTGTAAATACAAGGTCATTATGAACAAGTTGTCAGTTTATAAACAAGTTCTTCATTACTAATTTTATTTGGGAGCTCAAACTATAAGTTTACCATTTTTTAATTTGTTGCATAACTTTTTATGCTCGTTTTTTATTCTAACTAAAAACAATCGCCATTGCATTGTTTTAATGAATAAGGCTCGTCATTTTATTAACAGTGAAACTGAACACGGAACAGTGATTCTTGAACTAACTTTCATAAATATATAAATAACTTTTTTATGAATAAAGTCGGTCACTTTGTAAACAAGAAAATAATGAAAACAGGAATTTTTTCTTTTGCCATCTTAGCGGTATTTGATGACTTCCGAACTTTAAATACATCATAGTTTATCAAACTTTATTGATATATACATTAAACACTTTATTTTAAAATTTTAATCAAATGGTTCAAATACTTTTATCAGATGTGCTTGCTATCATTCCAAATATTATTTTCATTTATTCTCATTATTATTATTCCAATATTATTTTCATTCCATCTATCATTCCATATCTTATTTTCTGTAAACAAATTTTTCTGTTTTAATTTTTAAAAATCTTTTATCCTGCAAAAATTTCTTCTATTTTTTGACTTTATCTCTCTGGTCGAGGAATACCATCATCTTCATCGTCATTTGTTTTTTCATTTTGCTTCTTTGTTTTATGTCTAAAAATTTCAAACCTTTTTATAAAATGAAATAAAAACAAATAACTGTACTTTTTTTATTATGTAATAAAATATAGTTTTCTAGTATTATAGTTAACTATGTGTAGTAATTGTAGTACTACAATTTGTTGTGTTGTGCTCTAGTATTATAGTTTACTCTGTATTATACTCTAGCATTTGATCTAGTATACATTTTATTAAAACATATATTATATTATAAGGTCACCAAACAGGAAAATGTAGTGGCAGTATATCACAAAGAGTAAAACATTTTTTATTTTTTCAAAATTGGTTTGGTTTGACTTCACTTGTGAAAAGCAAGAATCTAATCGAAATTAGTAGTAATGACATTTTTATAAGGATATTGAAAAATTATGCTAATTTAAAAATCTGACAAGTATATCAAATAATGAAATCAATGTTGTTATTAAGCTTGTTATTAATAACACTAAATTAAGTTCTTTATTAATAGCTGCCATCAACAAATCCCTTGGAGTACTAATCATTTAGCATTATGTAAGTAAGGATACACTCAGAAAAAATATTCAAATAATTATGTATGACCGAAATTCTCCCTAAACAACTAACACTCACAATTAACAATTACACTGTAAAATAATACAATAAAGAGGTTATCTTATATTATTTAAATGTATCTATTTTATTTATCTTATTTTAAAAAAATACTAATTCTCTCCCAAAAAAAGGTACCACTATTAAGTTTAGGGAGAATACTTGAAAAGTTGAAGATTGTGATTAAAAAAATGAAAATGGAAGAGAGGTTTCCAAATCATTGATAGGTATATAAAAAAACTAGTCAGATGAAAATTTTTAAAGCATGAAGGGACAGATACAGTAAAAGGATGCAACTTTGCTAAATGAGGAGTCAGGCGAAAATTAGTTTGGGTTGATGGAACTTGAAATGATAGCTCATAGAAGTGATAGCTCATTTGAGCATCAACAAGATTTACTATACAATTTTGGACCTTTTCGGATTTTGGACCAGTTGGTCAGAAATTACATCTAAAGGAATGCAGTCAGAAGCAGACAAAATGCAAATTCTCCATGAAACTTACTGGCATTGAGGAAATGAAAAGACTAGTAGAAATAAGATTAGAAGGAAAAAAGACACACAATGCCAGCAAGAAATTTAGTGAAAATGAGCTAAAAATATTTGGAATCAATTGCTTATTCAAAATTTTATATATTGGTTAAGAAGCTTAGGTGTCATTATTTTGGTATCAAAAAGACTAATACACTATGTATTTAAAATGCATCAAGTAAATACAGCCAAGTGTTTTGATTAGTATTTAGATTACATTTAAAGATCAGAAATAAATTTAAAAGCTTTTTACACTTAATTCACTCCAAAAAGTTTTTAATAAAAATTTTAAATCTAACAAAGATGGTTCTCCAACAGCAAATAATGTGATTCAACATGTAGAGCTAATAACCAAAAGTAAAGTGATATATAATAATATGTCATTAATCCTATTGAAATATCAGATGAGATGTTCAAATTCAAAAGATATGAGTACTCAGAAAATATCAAATTTTTGACAATAACAAAGATTTATATAAAAAAATTAAAGTTTGTGGATCAAACCAAGTTGTGGATCAAACCAAGTGCTTAACTAGTTAATAACATAGTTAAAAAAAATTATTTCTAATCAAATTAAAAACAGCATTTTATCAATAACATATAATTTGGTCAAACAAAAATTAGAAGAAAAAAAAGTAATATTTATTTTTTAGGCAATTTTAGAAAAAAAATTGAAATTAAATTAAACTGGTTGTTATTAAATTGAATTAATTATTAAAATGAATGTTTTTAATAAATTTCTATCTGCTTAAATAACAAGAAGTCCATAATTAAAGATTAAAACAAATCAGTAAAGAACATGCCTCAGTGTTTAAATGTCCAGCAGTGAAATCTGAAGATATAATTTAATATTAAAAAAATAAGAAGGTAGATTTATGACGATCAATGATGAATGGCCAATGTTACTGTAAAAGTCGAGAAAAAAGTGAAAATCTCAGTTGTTAATAGTAAGAGGTAATAATAGCCAAAGAATTAAGGACACGTATATCATAAAAAAACCATGTTATAATTTTATCAACCAATTTTTTTTTTTTAAATCATTCAATCTGATTATTATAAAAAAGAAAAATTGACAAATTAAAAAAACAAATTAGAAAAATTTAAAATTATTACTCACCGTCTCACAAATATTAGGATAGCCCAAATTAAACCTGTTAAACCAGCTGTCATAACAACCAAAGAAACAAGCAGCAAAGGTAAGACAGATACTAAAAATTATTAATTTTTATAATATAATTGTTTATGTCTTTATTTTTTAACATTATTATGTATTTTGCAATAAAGAAAAATTTACAAAATTTAAACAAAAAATGTAAATGATGTCTTCTTTTGATAAAAAATATTTTTTGTCTTCTTTTTCCCCTGGGGCAAAAAGAAGACAAACTCAGTCTTATCACCAGGCCCCTTAAACATTTTAAATAACACTTAACTAGAAAAAAAAGAAGGTTTTTTTAGTTTTAAAAAGTGTGAAGATAAAATGACAAACAATTTTAAAATAAGTCTAAAAAGGAAATAAACAAAAAAATCCATTTCATAAAAAATCAAAAATTTACCTGCTTGATATTTTTTTTTCTTTGTTTCTGAATGTTTTACAAGTGCTGAAATTTCAATCCATTTATTTTTAAAAGGATGATCATTTATTTCACATAGCTCAGGTGTTAAACATCTGACAGAGAAACACTGCTCTTTGTTTACTAAATAAGCCATGTCACATTTTCCTGACTCGCAGCACTTACTGAGACAACTTTTAATATCACTATATTTAAATAAAATGATATATATATATATATATATATATCATATATAAATATATGATATATATATATGTATATATACATATACACACACACACACACACAGATATATATATATATATATATATATATATATATATATATATATATATATATATATATATATATATATATATATATATTCTCTCCCTCTCCAAAGAAAAATAATTTTTTTTTTTGAAATTTCATTTCAAAAAAATTTCATTGAAATTTTTTATTTTCTGTTCAATTCTTAATTTGATTTTAATTAAACAAAAAAAATATTTTTTCAAATTTAGTGAATTTATTTTTTACCAAAAATAAATTAACTAAATAATTAAATAACTAAATATTACAGTTAATGATATACTGAATTAAAAACTATTATCAAAATTATGGGACTTTTGGAACACATTTTCTTGGGTCAACTGAATAAGCACAAATTTCATAAGTGCAAACTGGTATAAGTGTGAATGGCATATATTCGCACTTGTGCTAGTTTTTGCAACTACTTCGCACTTATGCCAGTTTGCACATATGCCAATGTTTGTAAATTTCTTTTGTCACTCTTATGCCAATTCACACTTATGCCAGTTTTTACAACGCTTCGCGCTAATGTAAGTTTGCACTAATGAAAATTGTGCTTATTGAGCCTTCCGATTTTTTTTACTCTACAATTTCTTTTTTGATATATGAAAAAGTTGGTCTTCCTTTTCTGTTAGTTGTTGTCTTCCTTTTTCTAACTAAGCAATCAGCAATTATTATTAATAAATTTAGCATCTGTAATAGCATCAAATGGTACACAAATTGGCATCAAATACTTAGTACTTAATAAGTCAGTATTGTACTATATCTTCATAGACTTTTAAATTTAAGCATCAATTGGCAGCAATTTTACTTTTATACTTTTGAACAAATAGTCTGTAAAGTATTTAAACATGATTTTTGTAAATATGTACAATTTACAGCTTAGTGATTAAGCAAAAAAAAGTCTTTTTCCAGCCAATGCCATGTTTACCAATGTTATTATTTATTTGTTTTTAATTAAGCCAATGAGTGCAGTCTTCAGGAGAAGTCAGATTGTTGCTATAGTAAAGAAATTTATTTTTATTTTTCTGAACAATTTCACTATTTTCAATTAAATAATCACACTAAAATAAAATCTTTTGAAAAATATGTTCATTTTTGCAGATAAAACTCAAAATCTTAATGAAATATTGATATAAAGTTTCTCATTTGGAAAGCTTTCATATGAGAATTTTTATATTGATAATATTACTAAAACTTATAAAACTTAAAAAGTCTGATATTACTTAATACAACAATATTAACATGGAAGCTAAAGTAATAGCAACAAATTTGAGTACTGACGACCGATTAGAACGCCTTGCTATGACAACAGCATTCATTACCATTAAAGAAGAGAACTTTGCCAATAAAGCTCAGTGCTGCTTAATTAACCCTGAACTTAAACTAGAAAAGTCAGCAAAACTTTACTAGATGGTATTAACAAAAAAATTAGAAATGCTACCCTTGTGCACCAATGGCATAGTACAAATGACGTTTTAAAATGGTTTCATGATATCAATGACAAAAAAAACTGTGTTTTTGTACAATATGATATTGTTAATTTTTATCTTCCCATTTCTGAACAGCTTCTTCACAATTCCATAATTTATAAAAAAATTTTTACTGAAATTTCAGATAAAACAATTGACATCGTTTACCGTTACCGTTCGGTTACCATCGGCTACCGTTCTAGAAATTCTTATATATATATATATATATATATATATATATATATATATATATATATATATATATATATATATATATATATATATATATATATATATATATATATATATATATATATATATATATATATATATATATATATATATATATATATATCTTGGTAGTAGGTAAAGTTATGTTTTATTTTTCCCTATTGGTTATTCAATTTATTTATACAAACTCAAAGTCTTCATCAATATCTGCTTTGATCACATAATCACCTAGTGGAATATCACGTTGGTCAAGGATGTGTCCAACCAATGCAACAATGTCATTGCAAAGAAAAGACTGACCTACTTGTCCAATAATTGTTAGAAAAACTTTATTGATGAATATACCAGCAGAACCAATAAAAGATACATAATTGTAATAATTAAAAATAGAGTTGCACATATATAAGAATTAGCCAAACACAAAATTTACAGATTTTGGGTTAGATTTAATAATTGTGTCTGCTAATGATGGTGCTGCAGTAATGTAAAAATATGAGCATTCCTTTATTTTTTCAATGTTACTTACCTACCCAAGACCAAGGATGCTACTTAATGTTGAGGTACTTTATCATTATAATTTTTTTTTTTAATTGTTGCTTCCACCCTCTCTCAACTCAATAACTCTGAAACTGATCACAATAGGTCAGCAAAATATAACCAATATGTAATTAGATCTATTATCCTTGTTCACTTTCAACATTTTTTTAAAACAAAATGTTATTAGTTCAATATTCTAGACACTGCAATGGTTTGATTTTTTGCGGTTTTTATATTTGCTATTTGCTAACTAAAAAATTAAATAATTTGTGAACAATTGGCCTAAAGTGTCATTTAGGAATGGTAAAATATTTTGTAAAAATTGCATACTTTAAATAAAATTTGAAATCTTAGAAAATATTTTGGTTTTTAGTATGTTTTCAAGGAAAATTTTGTTTCTTACTGATTTTGTAAAAAGTACTTGGTTGATCACTAATTAGATCAGTATAGATTAAAAAAAAAAATTATATACTGCCTGCTGTCTTTTTTTTAATTGAATTAAATTTAAAAAAAAGCTTAAAAAAATGTAGTTAAACTAAAATATCTAAAGCTATAAAAAGATTCAACCAAACAAGAATGGCAGAGATAAAGAAAGAGCAACAAAAAATTAAAAATTTAACTTATAAAAATAGATTAATAAAACTGGAAATATAAGTGTAAACCTGGTGAACACTCACACTATTTAACTTGTGAGTATTTTGTTTAACCAGAGATTACTTGGCAGCTTAATGATGACTTTTTTAGGTATACTTTTTGTACAGAATTTTAATGTTAAATTAGCATTTTTTTTTTAATGTTTACTTAACATTAAAAAAAAAATTCTATTTATCTAACACAATTAACTAAAGTTTATATTATGACATCTCGGGCTGTGTATTGTTATGTTTAACTTGTTTAAATCAACTTTACAGAAAGTCTCAACAGATATGTTGAAAATTGAATGTTAGTGATCAAAAGCTGTGTGCTGCTTCTTATTATTTAAATGTAAACAAACTCTTTTTATATGTAAACAAGCAACAACTTACTAAGCTTTTCCAAGGTAAGAGTAGTAGCCATATTTCATTCCACCAGATAATGTTTTGTTAACATGAACTGGTCCGTGCTCAATAGTTTCAGGATCACATGTTTTGGGATTCTCATTGTTAATGTCAAATAGAATACCTGACATAAATAAATAAAAGTTATACGCAAAGCTAAACACGAAATACAAATGCAATTTCAAAAGAAAAATAAACAAACAAACAAAAAATCTTCAAAAAATCAATCTATATATGTTTAAAAATAGTGTGTCTAATAGAGTGTAGTAGGGTGTTGCAGTAAAGGTAAAGGTGGTTTGAGTATGATGCAAAAGAAAGCTTATTTATAAAAAAGCTGACACTACAAAAAAAATAGGAACCTGGAAACATTTCAATTTATGCAAGTTAATCAACCTTAAAGTTGAAAATTCTGTAAATATTACCTAATAAACAAAAATTTACCTGAGGTAGCTGAATCCAATGATAAAACTGTATTTGGTCTGTATTTTGTCACATATGCCAGTTTTGGATTTAAATTAGAAGGTTTTGCTATTACTGCCTGGCAACTGGCCTCATCAAAGCAACCAACTGCATAGCATTTATCAGAAAACATAAAAGCAACATCGCACAATGGAGTATCACAACATTTTGAAACACATTCACGCATATTGATTCCTTCTCCAAGCTCAATAAATTTTCCTGTAATAATAAGTAATTAACTTCTAAAAATCATTAAATACCATTCAAATTATCAACATCCTTTCTATGTAAAAAAACAATGACATTTTAAATAATAAGCATAATTTATACACAGGTTTATCAAAAAACCAATGGCTAACATATTCCATTTTGTTAGCTTGTCTAATTTATCAACAGGCAACAAATGTTTAAAAAACTTACCAGAATGAACTCCACCTCGAAGTGTGACATTGTAATTTATTGGGCTGTCAGCACATATTCCTTTTTCATTACTATTTGTTTGACTTTGACCTAACATTATAAACAAAACAGTTAAATTCAACTTTCATTTTTTTTTCAAAATATATATATACATATATATATATATATATATATATATATATATATATATATATATATATATATATATATATATATATATATATATATATATATATATACATACATACATATAAATATATTAATATATATACATACAATAAATATATAATATATAATAATAATATAATATATAATAATAAATATATTAATATATATACAATAATAAACTAGTAGTAAAATTAAAAAAGTTTATATAAAGTGATTTATAATAATTTATATAAATATATATATTAACCCTTGGAATTAGGAAAAATTAGGTCGGCGATAATTTGCCGACCTTAATCTCAATCTTTTTGAATGACCTCAATCTTTTTGAGGTCAGCATCAGGTCAGCAAAAATTATTTGATACAAAGGTCTGACCATAAAACATAGAAATGAGGTCAGCAATTCTTTGCCGACTTCATTTTCGGCAACACTTTTAGTTAGGTTGGCATCGCCGAATGCCGATCCTAATTCCAAGGGTTGATATATATATATATATATATATATATATATATATATATATATATATATATATATATATCAAAAAATATTTCCATTTCTAAGAAAACAATTTTTAGCACATGTTTATTTAGCGCATATTCAACTGATTATTTATATAGTTTAAAGTATTCATGCAGATATAGCAAATAAACTCTTTTTTTATGAAATTCATTTTTTTAACAAAATTTCGAAAAATTTTGTTCCAAAAATGGACAGGACTTGATTTTCAGTCTTGAAACTGTCCTTATATAGAAATAGTTTAATGTTATAACAAGGACAACCTCTATTGATGGTCTGTGTTCCATCCTCTATTGATGGTCTGTAATTCATAAATTGTCTGTTGTTTATAAATTTTATAATAAAAATAAATTAGTATTTTTATCCACAGTAACATCTTGTATGGTCTTTCTCATTATTAAAGTGAATTTTAATGTTTTATTACTATACATCAACTTTATTACATTTGTTTACTATTTATTGTTATTATTTATTATTATATTTTATTGCTTTTAAGTTTATTGATAATTAAATAATTAGTGCTTTCTTGTAAACAATTAAATTAGTAAAAAATTAATTAAAAAATATTCCATAATTATTATTTATTTCAAACAAAATAGTCATTTAGTTACACTTCACCACTACTGTATCTATTTAAAAACAAGATGATAGTGAATACTGGTAATTAAGATTAGGATGATAAAGAAGATAAGAGAACTAAGATAAAATAAAGATTATAAAGGAGAATTAAAATAAAATATAGATTATAAAGGAGAACTAAAATAAAATATAGATTATAAAGGAGATTTAAAATAAAATAGAGATTATAAAGAGAATTATAATAAAATATAGATTATAAAGGAGATTTAAAATAAAATAGAGATTATAAAAAGAATTATAATAAAATATAGATTATAAAGGAGAATTAGAATAAAATACTAATTTTTGAACATTCAAATAATGCCAAAAGATTAAAAACCAATTTTAAAAGTTTGTTTTTGGAAAAAAGAGCAAAAGAAGTAAACATTAAAAAAATATTTTCTTGGGAATTAAATATTTATTGTTTGAATGATTATAAATATAGTTTTTTAAATTGATGTTGTTAAAATACTAATAAGATATTAGACAACTAGTCTATCAGTACTAGCATACTAGTAATCTAGCAATTTACTCATAGTCTACAGTATTAGCATACTAGTAATCTAATAGTTTACTCATAGTCTACCAGAACTAGCAAACTAGTAATCTAATAGTTTACTTGTAGTCTACTAATACTAGCATACTAGTAATCTAATAGTTATTATAGTCTACTAGTACTAGCTTACTAGTAATCTAATAGTTTACTCATAGTCTACCAGTATTAGCATAGTAGCAATCTATTAGTTTACTTATAGCCTACTAATACTAGCATACTAGTAATCTAGTAGTTTACTCATAGTCTACCAGTACTAGCATACAGGTATTGACTCACTCATAAGTTGCTATCTGAATGTTTGTGTTCTGTTGAACCTCTGGCGCAGTGTTTACTCACTTGCAAGTTGCTATCTGTATGTTGGTGTTCTGTCTGTTTATGTTTATATGTATGTTTCTGTTCTGTCTTTACCACTGGCGTGGTGTTTACTCACTCATAAGTTACTTTGTGCATGTATGTCTTCTGTTTAAATGTTTAAACCTGTTTTGATGCATTAATTAATTTGACACTCCAACTATAAAACCTACGCTCAACCTTATCTCTAGTATTTTGTTGGGTGTAATATTTCCTAATGCATTTCCAAAATATCATGCCAGATGTTTTAAGGTGCTGTTTGCAGGAAATAGCTCCTTTTAATTACAGGTCAGGTTAAGGATCATCATGATCACCTGCTACTGGTATTATGCAACCCAGTACTGCCTGCCCCATACCTTGCTGCTTTGTAGAGTGTACTTTTTTAGGCAAAGGCTAGGAGAACAAACTCTGACAAAAATACTTATCTTGGGCAGATGTTAACTGCATCTAGCTAATGTCTTGTAGGAGGCCTCATATGCAAAGACTTTAGGGGAAGCAGAATAATTCTGTTGACCAGCCTCAAACTCTTTCTTCATCTATTAGGATGGCATAAATGTAAACCTGTGTTACATTGTTTCCTACCTAGGATGAAGAATGCTGGATCTTCTTGATCTTCTCATGGGTTTTTGTTTGTGCCTCCTTAATAGTGACAATGCAATTCTACCTGTTATCTCCTAATGAGGGTACAGATCTAAAATTCAGTTTAATGGTTCTGAGGCTGGCTGGTAGTTAGGTTTCCAAAACTCTGTGGTAGCTCTCAGAGAGGTTGATTCCATCAACAGCTGCAAAATATCAGAGTATTAATAGTGCAATGCTGTGCATGGATGGTATTCCTATTAATGCTTTTGGTGCGCATTGTCCAAGCCACATAATGAGCCCTATGTTACAAGGTTAAGGTTAATTAACAGGATGCTCTTTCTCTTCTAGACAAGGTCCAAAAACGCATTGTAAACATACTTGGACATGGTCTATCTGCTAAGGTTGAGCCTCTTTCCCATTGTCATAAAGTTGGATCTCTTTCTCTTTTCTACAAATACTACCATGGTTGCTGCTCAAATGAGCTATTATCTCTAGTTCGATCAACCAAAACTGATTCTCACTTGACTTGTCATTCAGTAAAGTTTCTTTCTTTTACTGTATTTTTTCCCTCATGCTTTAAAAACTTTTGTCTAGTTTTTTTTTTCTGCATGTAACCCTTTGGAACTCTCTCCCATCTTCATGTTTTCCTTACTCATACAACCTTTGACTTTTTAAGTCTTCTGTAAACCGTTACCATGCTCTGTAACTCTATTCTTTTTTTCTAATAACTCCCAACTTGATAGTGGTTGCTTGCAGCTTTGTTGGGAATGAATCCAAATAAAAAAAAAAAATCTCCAACAGAAAAAAAAAGAATAATAAAGTTAAGTTTTTAATAACACTTAAGCAAAATGTTATTAAAAAGAATAGGTTCAAAGGTCATACTGATTACTCTTGTAATCAAAAAAACTGATACTGTGATAAAAATAATAATGCGTTCTAACTTGGCAATATGCTTTAAAACAAATTGTAAAATTACATTACTAATTAAACTATTTTAATTACTTTTTTTAACTATGCAAATTGTGCTATTTTTAAAAATTCAAAGTGCCTCTAAAATTGAATAGAAAATTAAAATTAAAATTTGTTATGAAAAATAAAAATTTTTACATTTTACATTTTGTTTTTTAAACGGTCTATTTATTTACTTACCTTATTTATTTACCTAAAAACTTTCGGTTTAAATAATGATCGCATTGTTGGGATTAAGTAAAATAAAGTTTCCTCAAAACAAAATTAACAAGTTAACTTCAATAATCAATTACAAACGCCATAATAAAAACTTTCCTTAAACAAGAACAAAAATCAAAATTAATATAAACTTATAAACAGAAAATGATAAATGAAAAAAATCTGAAATTTGAATAGCCTAAAACTGATCTAGATACATAATAATTACATTTTGGCAACCAAAAACTTACTTAAGCTAGTAAATTTAGAAATTAAGAACTTTGTAAAAAGAACTGCATGTTTAGATACAGGTAGAGATAAAAAAAAACTCTTTCCTGTTCTAGTAGTATAGAAGAATACTCAATAAAAAAAATCTTCAAAAGCTCTCTAAATATGTAGATTGGAATTGATTAATGAAAAAAAATCATGTTATGATTTATTATTAGCCTAAAAAAACAAAGTTTATTATTCATACTAAAACAGTTAGTCCATTTTGGACCAAAAAGAAATATGCCAACTGTAGCAAGTAACTATTTTTGTTATTGAGAGTTGTTTGTCAGGTAATAGGTACAATAAAGTCAATAAATTTTAATGATACCCATTCAAATAAATACTTCATTTTACTGAGTTATTACAGGGTAAGTTGCAGGGTATATTGCAGGGTAAGTTGCAGGGTATATTGCAAGGTAAGTTGCAGGGTATATTGCAGGGTTTTTCTCAATCTTTAGACCCTAATTTTTTATTTTGGCATCCTATGATTTTTTGTCTAGCTATAACTTTAAAGGTATTTTGTTTATAAATATTTTAGAGCATAATATTTTTACTATAAATATATTTAAACAATTTATAAACATAAAGGAGTTAAGAACTTTATATTCTTTTATTATTTCCAGAGGTTTCTGTTGTTTCAACTTGTTGTGTAAAATAAAAATGGTGAAGCTGTTTCAGTTAAATATAATCTAGTTAGGATAAGTTAAAAGTCCTTTTAAAGTATAACCTTTTGTATAACCCTTTAAGAATTATACTTTTAATTAACATAAAATAGAATTAGTATTTTAATGGTACTAAATTAACAATTAACACTGTGGCATTACTGTTGTCACAATTGCAGTATGGAATACATATTGCTTTTTCTTTAGAAACATTTGTTTTCTACCTAATGGTTGCTTTATGAACATAATATGAATATATATATATATATATATATATATATATATATATATATATATATATATATATATATATATATATATATATATATATATATATATATATATATATATATATACATATACATATATATACATATATATATATATATATATATATATATATAATATATATATATATATATATATATATATATATATATATATATATATATATATATATATGCATTTAATAAACTATTATTTAATATTAGATACTATATTTATATTATATTCATTATGCATTTAGTGAATGTGAACTGTATATTTACAGAATCAATATTTCACCTTTTTCTTGCGAAGATTTATTTTTTTGATCAAATATGGTAGGAACCAAGGTTGAAGTTGTTGAATAGTTATTTGTTTTGTTTATGTGCTCTGTTAAGTATTCTTGCTCTGTCAAGTATTCTTGTGTAAGGTTTGCTTTAACTTGTTGTATTAGGTCTTCAGTATCATTAACACTGTCAAAAACAGTATCAAGTACATTCTTGTCATTGTCAATGTCTGTAATATAATTATAAACTTAATAGAGATAAAAATAATCACAATAAGATAAGAAAAATTGGAAATAAGCAGTACATAAACATAAATATTCACAAACTAAAGAAACTAAATGTCTAATTCTACTGGAATTCCCTAAACTTACCACACAGTGGTCTTTAAAACAAATAAATAAATAACAAATACCAAAGCAAATAAACAAAAAGCTTTCATATGACAATACAAATGACCTTTAGGACAATATGGTAGACAGAACTGATCCCATTTGAAAACATATTTAAATATAACATTTTGTATTGAAGTTTGACCACTTAAACCCTTATAAAAATAGTTTTTTTAAATTTACCTGATAAACCTAACAAACCAGGCTTGTTTAAAAAAGATATGGCAGGATTCAGATTGAGGCTTTTAATATCAGAATACATTGCTGGTGAAGGCTTACACATTTCTTTTGTTTTACATTTTACAGCAAAACAAAAAGGTCCTAACATATATGCCACATCTGCATTTGAAGAATGACAACAACGCTCAATGCAGTCATCCATTTGCTTCACTCTGCCAAGTTTAGTGAATAAACCAGAATGCATACCCATTCTAAGGGTAGCATTAAAAATTATTGGATCAGCTTTACATGAATGTTCTTTTGGTGATCCTAAAATATAATATTTAAAAGTTCTTACTTTGCTTGTTTATAAGTGTATTAAAAATAAGCAAACTAAACTAAGTATATTAAAAACAAGCAGAGTAAAAAAATAGTAAAAAATATAAAGAAGTATAAAAAAATGCACTATAACATTATCAAAGTTTTTAATTATGGATATACGATATGATTTTTAATGCTACTCAACATGACTGTAAATAAGCATCAAAATACGTTTATACAATCTTTACAACTTAAAAACCATGATATAGTATGATAAAATGATTTTTTTAAATAACTTTTTTGCTTAAAAGTATTTTAAAATAGTTTAAAAAAAGAGTTATGGAGTTTAGTATGTGTTTCATGACTTTTTTGATTTTTTTTTTCCCCCTCTTTCTTGCAGAATTGCTCACACACACACACACACACACACACACACACACATATATATAAACAATTAATTTTTTAACTTAATAAAAAAAACTTAAGACTTTAAGGGGTTACAAATATTCTGATATAAACTCAAATTTGAATGCAAAACTTTGTTTATTAGACTTAGACTTTTTTTAAACATTGGTGGCTCTGAGAAAACTTTCCAGTAACTGCTGACAACTCACAATAGGTATTGCTTAAGCATTTAATATTTCCTTATAGAAGAGTCAAAGGTCTGCAAAGAGAAATCTCTCTCTCTCTCTCTGCATAGCCACCAACAATTTTCATCTTTCATTTTTTCAACTCTCTTCTTTCTTGAACTAAATATATATAGATTATATTTGCCAAAATAAAGGTGGCATCAAAAGAAAAATTTGGCCTTATATAAAGAAAAATATGGCTAAATATGTCCTTCCCATTTCAAATAAATATGTCCTTCCCATTTCAAATAAATATGTCCTTCCCATTTCAAATAAATATGTCCTTCCCATTTCAAATAAATATGTCCTTCCCATTTCAAATAAGGTAACTTTTTATGCTGACAGCTTTTGTATAAAAATTAATGCAAAAAAAAACAAAGCCAATCAGGTGTTCAGACAAATAACAAGTATTATTTTAAGCCTATCATTGCTGCATCTCTAACAACACTAGTGCATGTATGATTATTTTAAAGTCCTAAAAAAATTCAGTCATTATTTCCTCTAATGCAAACAATCCATGTATCTTTCAAATAAGCTTTATCCCAAAATTTTCCATAGACAGGATCAACAAATAACAAATAATGATAACATAGCTTAAATAACAAAAAATGTTGGTATAAACTTGTTTTCATATTTTTTTAAGTGCTGAGAGTCAAATGGTTCAAAAGAGTCATATGGTCATATGAACAAAACAAAGATGGTGTCTACCACTAAACTGGTATAGTGTATGACTATAGTTAATTAAAATTGCATTTCTTCATATGAGCAACTAACAAAATAGATAAGTGACAATTTAAAAGACTGACTATAGTCTTTTAGTTGGTTTTTAAAATAATATTGGTTTTGTGCATAACCTGATCTTGCAGCATTTGAAAGTTCAGTATTTATCAAATATTTTAAAAACACTTTATTTTTACATAATTTTTGGAATTTTTCATCAACTTTTTAACCATTATCTTTTAATCATATCTGACTGATATAATAGCTAGATATAATAGCATTTTTCTAGTAAAAAATGTTTGCATTTGAGTTTAGCATTTTTTTTTCTTCATGATTTAAAGAAAGTTTGCGAGCATATTAGAAAGTTTGCTGCTTTAGTGTAAGTCTTTTATTATTATTTTTTTACTATACTTTACATAGTCAATAAAGCGATCAAGAATTTATTCATTTAAATTAGAAACAACTGTATGTGAAATAATAATTGGTAAATATTTAATAAAAACGGAAAATCATTATATAAATATAACCAAACATAAAAAAAAATTAAATGTTGCTATAAAGTTCACTTACATCAAAATAAAATAAATAAATGTTGTAACACAATATCTCTGTTATTTATTTAAATATATATATATATATATATATATATATATATATATATATATATATATATATATATATATATATATATATATATATATATATATATATAATTAACTATTAAACAGAACTCAAAGATTTTTTTTAAAGTTTTTTAGTTGCAAGAATCTTTTGGATTAACAAATATCATCAGCTAATCAGCACGGCAACACTCAATATAAAAACGAGCGTGACATCATGACTTTATCAAAAAAAGTTCAGCATAAAAAGTATGAAAATTCACCAACTTTAAAATAATAGTAACTTTTTTTCTATAAATGCTTGCATCTTCAAATAATAAAATTATAAAAGATATATCTTTTCTTGTTAAATAAATATTTACATTTAGTGGAATAA
>NC_061159.1:16873452-16928452 GCF_022113875.1 Hydra vulgaris | reverse complement strand
GTCTTAAATACAGTTGATGTTGTCTTAAATACAACTAATGTTGTCTTAAATACAATAAGGCATGTTTTAGATTTTAGAAAACAGTAAAATTTGTAGGAGAAGTTCTAAGGTAGTAATTTTATAAATATTTGTACACTGTTTGTATGCTAAAGTTATACACAACACACTATGTTTGATAATATTCACTTGTTAGTTTTGTGTAAATACGTAAATCAGAAGTTTATATCCAAAAGTATATTTCTAGTGTACTTTTTAAATTTGTTTAGTTTTGTGTGCGTATGTTATATGTGTGTTCTGTGAACTTTAATCATACCATTCAGCAAACTATTGATGTATTCTACCAAACTGATCTCCGTTACATTTGTTAACCTATTCATATCAAGAATAGTAGGATGTAACAACTCGGATTTTAATGACGCATAGGCAATATCAGAAGATAACTCTTTTTCAGGGCTTGGATACTTATAAACCTTTAGGAGAGTAGTAAGATTGGCTTTCCTTATTGCTGAAAATACAAATTTTAAAAAAGTAAACAAAACTTTTTATTTCTGAGTATGATCATATGTGAAGATATCAGATCAACTACCTGCACAAACATTCAGAGCAACTACATTTATAAAAACTATCATAGTTTTAAGTAGCTAACAACTCAATAAATTTATTTTGAAAAACATGCGTTAAATTTCAAAAATGTCTTAAAATTCAATTGAAAGATTAAATGTTCTGTTAATAAAATGCATACCTATTTTATATGCTTTCTTATATGCAATTAAAGTAGTAAATGCAGTAGGTTTCGCTTTTCTAGTTAAACATACACTTTCGCTATAACATTTGACTGTATAGCAATCCTGGTCTATCATAAAGCTCAAATCACAGTCACTTTCACTGCAGCAATACTCCATGCATTCCCCAATGCTATCCACTTGACCATGATCACGAAAAGTGCCAGCATTTATTCCACCTACTAAAGTACTATTTCTTACCACTTCTTCATCCCATAAATCTCCACTACATTTCTTCATAGTAGTTGAAAGAGAAGACGTGGTTTGAGGAGAAACGGTAGTTGTCAATTCAATCTTGAGTGAAACCAAAGGAGATGTTATGTCTGGAAATGGATATGAATAACATAAAAATTTATTTAGAAAAACATTAATTGCAGTTCGTTTTTGTCTGTTGTGTTTTTTTGAGAAAGGTCTATTAGAGTGTTTAACCCAGTATTGGTTTGTATAATACTTCAGAAGATTTGTGTAATCTGTTGTATCTGTTAATAGTGTTATTGATATATGTTTGTTTTGATTAATAGTGTTGCTGATATATGTTTGTCTTGGCTCATTCAAACTAAAGTCATTAGCAGAAGAAAACAAAAAACAAAAAAACTTTCAATTCTCATTGTAACAGGTCATCTTTATAGTTAGCCTTTTTTCTTTTAAATACTTAATTTTCTACTAATCCATTCAAAAATATTAAAAGCTAAATCTATTCAAAAAAACTATTCTATCAAACGTGAAATAAAAACTAGAAATCTATGTTTTTAACATTTCAATAATTAAAGTTTTTAAACCAGTAGCAGCGCCTCCAAAAATACTTTTCAAGCTCGTTTGTGTCTGTGTTGTTTTTATGAGAAAAGTTTTGTAAAGTTGTAAAGTCTTTTAATAAAATAAAAATGAATAAGATTTTTAATTAATATTTTAAATAATATGAACATAATAATGAAATAATAATATATATTTTTAAAAGTTTTTCTTTTTTTTAAATAATTTTCTGTTAGTTGCAATAGTAAAAAATAATATGAACATAATAATGAAATAAATTTTTACAACATAAGTAATCTTGGAAATCTTACAACAAAAACACTTTTAATATTTATAGCCAAGCAATTAATGAGTGTAAATTAAGAATGGTAACAAAGATCTATTTGTTTTAACTTCAGTATTAAATTATTAAATGCAAAATTAAATTCCATAAAAAAAAATACTAACTTTCTTCCACAGCTTGTTCCAATGAATCATTAATTTTTCGAATAACTGCCATTTGAGGATTGAATAAGTAAGCATTTTTAGCAGGTCTCATCTGACAACTAGCTTTGTTGTAACATCGAACTCCATAACAATCATCTTCAATTTTAAAAGCAATGTTGCAGTCTTTGTCATGACAGCATCTTGCTTTGCAATCATCCATAGTAGTAGTATGACCCATATCAGAAAAGTTTCCTGCATTGATACCAGCAATAAATGTTACATTGGTATGCTCAGATATCGCTTTGCATGTTTTGTCTTTGACAGCAATTTCAGCTTAAAAATACAATTTAACTCATCATGTTTTGTTTTAATATTGAATAAGTATTAATTTTTTAAAATATATTAATTAATTGAAAATTGTCCCAAAAAAAAACATTTTTGAAAAATATATGCTGCCACCCCCTTCTATATGGTTAAAAAAATGTTTTTTTTTTTTTTTTTTTTTGAATAAAAGATATTTTTAAAGGTCCCTCAAGACCCCTTAAGCATATAATTTAAAAGCATAAAAAATGAAGTTTATTAATTAAAAAAAAGTGCCCTTTTACCAATTTTTTCAACAATATTTTTTTTAATAAGTTTTCGTATGATTTCACTACATTTGAGACCAACAGAATTTTTTTTTGATAATATTAGAAACTCATTATATGTTCAAGAGTCTTGAGGAACCCCTAAAAATGTTATTTATTCAAAAAAATTTGAAAACTAGTGTTTTTTATCATATAGAACACATTAAAGGGGTGGCAGCATATATTTTTCTAAAATGTTATTTTTTGGGACACCCTAATACATATATATATATATATATATATATATATATATATATATATATATATATATATATATATATATATATATATATATATATATATATATATATATATATATATATATATATATATATATATATATATATATATATATATATATATACTAGAAAATTCATGGGTGCCTGTAGCGCTTGTTTTTAACAATCTTTTACACTTGTAAATAATATTTATTGTGAGAAGTGAAGTAAAGCCAATGAAGGCAAATATTTTATTTTTATTAATTAATTTTATTTAATTAAAGCCACAGCCTAGTGCTATACTTAATTACTTTATGTTCCTACTAGTAGGCATATAAAGTAAAAATGTTATTTTTTAAACGTATTTAAGTGTACATTTATTGGCTGAATTAAATGTTATTTATCAACTGAAATACTTTACTATTTATTAACCGCCATGTCTTTTATTATATTAATATTTATAATTATCAATATATTAGCAACAATAAGTTAATAAAAAATATTTAAAAAAACACAAAAAGACTCCAAAGGATTTGTTTAACCGCGCAATATTGTAACTCAATAAGTCCATAAAGTTTAAATAAAATGAATTTGTTTTGATACATGATAATTTTAAAGTAACTAATGCGCTTTAAAATAAATTAACTTTTGCTATCTATCTATCTATCTATATCTATATACATATATATATATATATATATATATATATATATATATATATATATATATATATATGCATATATCTAGATAGATAGAGAAAGAGGGAGAAAGGATTTAAATATGTATATAAATAAAAAATAAAAATAAATGAAAAAAGTTAAAATTACTTTTATTCCTAGGTTTTCTTATAACCCTATGTTTTATATATGAAAGTTCTGGTTTATATATTGTGGAATATGCAGGCTTAGTTCTGCAAGTTTCATCAGAAAAACAATGAACATTAAAACATTGTGAACTAAGCATAAAGGCAACATTACAATCTGGTGAAACTCCACATGCTTTAATACATTCACTTATTGTATCCATTTTTCCTTTATCTTCAAAAGTTCCAGCATTTATTGCAGATGCAAGAGTTACATTATTCATTGGTGGAGTTGCCTTGTAAAGATAACGAATATAATGATTTCCGGCTATTTCTTCTTTGTATACAGTTTCACCAGGAAAAATATCGTCTTGAGGGAGTTGAACTTTAGTCTTGTTTATTACATCTGGATTATCTGTAAAGTCTACACAGGAACAAAAACTAAGTTAGTAATTAAGTAGTTATAAACATTTATTCATTTAATTAAATTTTTTTTTTTAATAAACCTATTTATTTTAAATATTATTATGTTTTATATTATTACATATATTAATGTGGCTGTGGTGTAGTGGTTGAGCACTCGCTTTATAGGCGTGAGTTTCTGAGTTTGATCCCCACTACGTCTCTGGTAGTACCATGCTCAACTTGTTTCTCCGCGCAGCAGCCTTGTTTGTCAAGGTTCGCGTTTTGGAGTTATAGAGTTTAGAGAGGGTTATAACCAAATTAAGTAGCTTCCTCGTCTGTAGTGGCCTTTTTGGATTTGGGGAGGTGAATAAACATTAATATATATATATATATATATATATATATATATATATATATATATATATATATATATATATATATATATATATATATATATATATATATATATATATATATATATATATATATATATATATATATATATATATATATATATATATATATATATATAGGAGAGAGAGAGAGAGAGAGTTTATGAAAAAGCATACCTATTTCAATAAATAATTCCTTGATAAATGAACTTATCTCAAATTTATCTGACTGAAATGAAAAATCATTCATTAATCTTGAAAATGGTTAGACAACTCGTTTCAAAAATGATTAGGCTTCAGTAAATGCATCGACTATCTTATAGTCTACTTCCGCAAAGGAGGATTTTCTTTCTAACTAAACTTCAAGAAGATTTTTTATATAATGATTTTGAGATAAATCCCTCATTATCCATATCATAGATTCATGATAAATAATTTTTGCAATTCTGAAATTATCATTTTAAAATTAATTTAATTAAAGTCTTTACCCCTAAAGTCTGTCATTATACAATCTTTAGTACACCCTTTAGTTGTTAGAGTCTGCCATTATACAACCTTTAATTTAACCCTTGGTTACTAAACCCAGCAAAGTTTAAACAGTACAAAATCATTATATTTAGATATGTATATTTAGATATTTAGATATGTATATTTAGATTACCATAGAAACAATTTAAGATTAAGATTAATAGACTCATTCATTCTGATTGAAGTAAACTTAATTATACATTATAGATATATTTTACTGCATTTAAACTAAATAATAGTTAACTAAATTTTACATTATAGATATATTTTACTGCATTTAAACTAAATAATAGTTAACTAAATTATACATTATAGATATATTTTACCGCGTTTAAACTAAATAATAGTAAACTGAATTATACATTATATACATATTTTACTGCATTTAAACTAATTAATAGTAAACTACATTATACATTGTAGACATATTTTGCTGCATTTAGAAAAATGTAGAGATGGCTGTGCCAACTTTAGGACAGGATTTTAGGGTTAATTATTAAAACTGAATTTAAAATACTAATGATTCATTATAAAATATAAATTTAAAATGTTCAATTATTAACAACTTACTCCTATATTTCTAATAGCTAATTGAGATTTAATGAAATTTAAGCAACTATATAGTTATAAGGCTATTAACTTTCAATTATAAGTAACCATTATGAAATAATTTAACCATCCAATAATAAATTAAATAACTTGGTTTACTAAAAATATAAAATTGTTAAGTAAACAAGCACCCAAAGAAAAACAAATTTAATATTCAATATGTGTACAAACTTACTAAGCTTCAGCATATACACATCATTAGCCATGGGCCCTCCTAAACCATATTTACATTTCCGAGAAGGTGAGTACCTATTATAGTTAACTTTCTGTTTGTCTTTTGCTACAAAACATTGGCCACCTTTTTGCATTGCAAAATACTTAATTTTCATTTTTGTGGCCACTCTAGCACAAGTTCCAATTGGATCAGCGCGCGATTCAAAGCTGTCAAAAAGTAATGGGTCATTTGACTCCATTCTACGAAATGATCGATCTTGCAAATCTGCCCAGCATCCAAGAGCAATAACGGATCCTATTTAAATATAAAATTATAAATGAAATATTTTTATTTTAATTATATATAAAATATTTTACTACAAATATTAAATGGGAAAAAAAAGTTCCTTAAATAAATTTTCTGAACAAAAGAAAAAAAGGTCTCAAAAGTAGGGAAATTTTTAAAAAAGTAGAAAAATCATTCCACAAAAATATTCAAGTGCAGAAAAAGGAAACAAAAATTAAAAACAAAGAAAAAATTGTGCTAAATATCCTATTACTAATTAATATAGTTTGATTAATTAATATAAAACTATTTTATTTAAAAATTATTTCAATTTAATAAAATAACAAGAAATTGTTATTTTAACACGACCTTGAAGATTTCTATCTTACTGATAAAATAACTTTTTTTGAATTTGAAGATTTTGTATGAAGTTAATATTTTACTGAACAAATTAAAAGGTTACTGCTGGATTTCAGTTATGATAAAATACCACTTATATTTATCAACAAATAACATCAGTTTATATTCAATTTTCAAGCATCTTATTCATAATACTCCAATTGGGTGTGCTTTATGTAAAATGGGCATAAATACTTATAGGAAAAGTTTGTTGCAAATAATTTAGCAAACCATTATCATTCTTACAGTCTGAACATATGTTTGAGTTTACAGAGGTCTCTACATTAAGAACATAAATTTAAGTAACCTGAATATCTAAAAGGTTGTAACTTTTATTCTTAATAAGGAAATTCTTAGTAACAGAAGTACAGCAAATGCAATATCTAAACAGGAGTTCAAATAGTGCATCCGCTGAGTCTGTGCTTTGCTGAATCCAAAAGCAGAATACTTGAAGAATCCAAAAGTAGAACATTTATTCGAACAGCAAAGAAAACAAATGCATTTAATAATAATAACAAATGTTTTTGAGTCTATTATTCATATTGAAATCGTCAATATTTGTAAACTTTAATTAAGAGTGAATCTTGATGAAGTAAACTTTAAAAGATGCATTTAAAAGTTTTTGCCTTTAAAATAATTAACTACTTTCAAAGTTTTGTTACTTGTACCAAAAGTCATTAAAGTGCTACCTTAGTATTACCTTAGTGCTATTTTAAGGTTTGATCTTTAACACTTTTGATTGTATATTTTTTATAAAACAGTTAAATTTTGCATTTTATGAAATGTTTGCCTCATTGATTCTATTTTAACTGAAGTATTTTTTATGTAAAACTGTTCAATATTGCTCTAGATATGTAAATAAAATTTATAACTAAAATTAATCAAGAATTTTAATACAATTTTTACAAAAATACAAGAGTTCTTTAATTATTAGTAATCGTAAATAAACAGTTTTAATCAATCCTTATAAATACTAACATAAGGTACATTAAAATTAATAAGCAGAAATACTAAATTTATTGTGAGAAATATTATTACCAGAAATAGTAAATATATTTCTTATATAATTAAATATATGTAAACATATATTTAATTAGATATTCTGTATGTTACATCATAATAAAATATATGTAAACACATATTTTGTTATAATAAAAAATACATCTCCTATATATATTTCTTATTTAAACTTTAGAAAAAAAGTAAAATACCATCATCAAATAATTTGTAAACACTGTTTGCAAATGGACCTCCTTTTCCTTCTTTGCATGCATCAGATTTACCATAACGTTTATATGTTTGTTCTGCATTTGGACCGCTAAAACAAGCTCCTCCATTTTGAATGGCAAAAACTAAAAAAAAAAAATGGGAAAATAAATAATGATAAATTGAAAACAAAAATATAAAAAAAAAACAATGTAAATTTAGTAAAAAGATAATTTATATTGAAAATATTTCTTCATTCAAATATTTCACTCATTCTTTTATTTAATTAAGTGGCAATAGTTAAAAATATTTTTAGAGTTTATAGCAATGCTATTTTATGTTAGATATTGAGAAAGCAAGAATAATACAAATTTTTATACTAAAATTTTTAGCTAAAATACAATTATTTTACAACTATATATAAATATATAACTAATATTTAAGTTTTAAATACTTAAGAAATATACTATAACTAGGATCTAAATTAATAATATTTATATAAATAATATAAATAAAGCATGGGTATATGCTGACTGAACATTTTTACATAAATACCTTTATAGCCGCGACTCTGTGAAACACTAGAACAATCGTTTACTGGATCTTGTCTTTTCTTATATAGAGTGTTTAGTATGGGACTAGTACCTTCTAAAAGTGGAAGTGCAAATGCAGATATGTCAAAATCGTGCCAACACCCCTCATACAAGTATGGAACTGAAACAAAAAAGTAAAAAATAAACTAAGATTCTTATTCATAATTAAAATATAAAATATTGAATTATATAATAAATATGGAAATTTCAATTAATACAATTAATAATGTCAAATATAGTAAAATATATTTAAAAGTGTGTAGAAAAGATTTCAGTCACACCTTTTTAATATAGATATATAATTAATTACACAGTTATTAAATAAGTATTAATCTATTTGCTTATTAGTGAATGGCACTGTGGTATGTAAACATCAAGGATTCAAAGTATTCAGTTCAGTATAAAGGCTTTGTGCTCATGCTGTGAAATAATGAGAAATGTGAAATAAAAAGAAATGTGAGCTTTGTGTTGATGCTGTGAAATAATGAGAAATGTGAAATAAAATGAAATGTGAGCTTTGTGATCATGCTGTGAAATAATAAGAAATGTGAAATAAAATGAAATGTGAGCTTTGTGCTCATGCTGTGAAATAATGAGAGATGTGAAATAAAATGAAATGTGAGCTTTGTGCTCATGCTGTGAAATTCTGCTAAAAATAAAAAATTATCAACTCAGCAAAAAAAGTTACTTTACTACTTGTTTGAGTTTTAACAAATGTCTAGCACCAATGGTAATGTTAAAAAACGAGGAGGCTGAGAGTACGAATCCATGTCGCTGACAACAAAATCCTCTGACTTAACTAGAGGAAGAAGTTTTGCTCTTGTTTTGAAACTTATCATGTATCGTGTTGACTTTTGGTCTTCGTTTAAAACTTATCATGTAAAAATAAACTATACTAGTGTATAAAGGTTCTTTTTATCATTTTTACTATGAAATTATTTATTGTGCTTGTAAATTTTGCAGGCAATTTATTCTGTTAGTTATTCTTATAATTATTAATCTTTGATAAGCATTTTTAAACACCTATCAATAAATGTATGTTTTGTTCTTATTGCAACTTGTTTGTAAAACTTTCAGATTTTGTTTTTTTATATTGCAGAATAACAAATAAGTAAAATCAGTAATATTTATTTATTAAAATTTATAAATAATATAAATGAATTCATAAATAAATAGATATTATATTAATAAACATATTTATAAAAATTTATAAATATATATAAAACATTTTATAAATAATTTTGTTTCAAAAATTAATTTTCTGAACTTTCAAGCTGATTTTATTTAAAAAAAGAAGAAAGAATCCATCAGTTTTATGGAAAAAGAAATTAACCATTAAGAACAAGTTTAAAACCACCATCAAGAAAAAGGTTGAAGCCACCATCAAGAAAAAGTTTGAAGTAACCAATAAAATAGTATGAAAAATAAACATATTTTATTAAATACTATTTTAATCTATTTTTAATAGATTTATTTATTTTTTTGATGGTGGCCATCAAGAAAAAGGTTGAAGTAACCATTAAGAAAAAGTTTGAAGCCACCATCAAGAAAAAAGTTGAAGTAACCATCAAGTAAAAGTTTGAAGTAACCAATAAAATAGTATGAAAAATAAACATATTTTATTAAAAACTATTTTAATCTATTTTTAAAACCAAATTGAAACTTTACCTGATTCACCTAAATCTTTTGGAGGACTCCAATTAACAAACACAATTCTAGGATTGTAGTACTCAGACATTGCAGACTTCAGATTGCAGTCATTGTAAGACTTACATTTAACTGCAAAACAAGTGTCTTTTATAACAAAAGCCACATTGCAAGAATCAGAGCTACAGCACCTTTCAACACATTCATCCATTGTTTCCACATGACCTTTATCTGTAAACTCTCCTGCATTTATGCCTCCACTAAGTGTAACGCCATGATGAACTTTTGACAACCTCATGTCCTTACATGCTGCTTTATTGCTTTCTATTGGTAATACTTTTGGCATTAAAGCAGGTACTTCTGTAATGATAAGAATAAAATACAATAAAGTAAAAAATGTGTGTGAGTTTGTGTATATTACACACACAAATATTTATTGACTAGAAAGTTTTGGGCAGGCAGTCTATTAATTATTAAAAAAATTCCTTAATAAATTTTTAAACTTTTTTCAGTCTTTTTTTTTAACTTTTTCAAAACTAAATAAAAACAATGGTTATTATGGGAAAAATTAAAGGTGCATTTAATGCTCCTACTTTCAAAAAAAGATCAGGCTTTATTTTAAAATTTTTTTACTGTTTTTTTTTTCAATTTTTTGAAAAATGCAAATTGGATTTAGGGGGGGGGGGGGGGCACTTCAAGTCTGAATTTCACAACATGACCTTAATGACCTTAAAAAAGTTTCTTAAAAGTATATAATGTTGGTTCTCAAATAAAGCAAACTTATATATAAAATTTCAAAAATAATCATCATTTTTTGAAAAAGTAATTATTTTAAAGTAAAAAAAGTAAAAACTTTTAGTAAAAATCCAACATGACACTTTAAAAAAAGTTTATTAAAAAGTATGTAATGTTGGGTTTCAAAAAAAGAAAAATTATATAAAATTTCAAAATTAATCATATATAAAATAATAATTATTTTATAAAAACATCAGAAAAAACTAACTATAATCAAAATTCTTGTTAAATTGCATTTTTTTTATTTTTATAAAATTTTCTATGCATTAAAATCCAAAATAGTTATTTTTATAGAATGATTTCAAAAAAAATATATTAAAATCTTTTTAAAAACAACATTTAAAAACGGACTAAAAAGTAAAAAATAAACTATTTCACGGGACCCAAGGACTTTGTGTACGTACACAACCTGAAATATTCAGGAAAGTCAATGACTGAAAATGTAGGGTAACTAAGTACAACTCGTTTCTATAACTAACTCAACTTGTTTCTATTGATGCCCAACATTTGTTATTGACTTTAATGGATATTTCAGGTTGTGTATGTATACAAAGTCCTTGGGTCCCGTGAAATAGTTAATTTTTTACTTTTTAGTCTATTTTTAAAATATTGTTTTTAAAAAAAAGATTTTTTTATATATTTTTTTTATTACTCAACAGCGATTCAATTTATTTACGCTAAACTAAACTTTGTTTATTGTTTATTGTTTGTTCTAATTACTTTGCTTAACGATTTCTTTTATTTATGCTAAACTAAAGTCTGTTTTTCGTTGTTTGTTTTAAATACTTCTTTTAACAATTTTTTTTCTTATTACTGTTGACCTCGTGTTTGTTTTGCGCAGACACCAGAAAAATAAACCAACAAGAAAGCAAGTTAAATAAAATGTTGTAAAAACATTTTAAAATTTTTATAAAATTTTGCTACTTTTGAGACTCAACATTACTTTTTAATCAACTTTTTATAAGTATTTTATGTTGGTTTTTTTTTCCTGCATCTAGGGTGGCATTGCAAAATTCAGACTTGAGATGGCCTCCTAAACTCAGTTTTTTACTTTAGAAAAAGTTAACAGAGTTGCATATAAGAATCAATTAAAAGATTTATTAATCAATGAAGATCTCTTTTTGAAAGTAGGGGGTGTTAGATGCATCCTAATATATTTAAATGTATGCATATATGCATGTTTGTTTGTATATATGTATGTATGTCTTAGGGTCTTCAAAAAAAAATTAAAAATACTATATCCCCCCTCCCTAAATGTGTTTTATATAATAAAACAACTGAAAATTTTTGAATAAAAGTAATTCTGAAAAAAATTGTTTAAAAACTACTGGGTCTCAAATGAACAGAAATCTTTTCAAAATTTCAAAAATAGTAATCAAAATAAAAAATTAATAATAATAAAATAATAATAAATATTTTGCTTTAATGCATAAAAAAGATGTTTTTTAACAAAAATTTGCAAAATAAAATCCATTTTTACAAGTTTTTTTGGCTATATATTTTTTAAATATTTTTTTTTTTTTATAATAATTATCATTTCTAAAATCATATAATTTCAATTCATTTGAGACATAGGCTGAAGCACTTTTTTTAGATAAAGTTAGAGACGAGTTAAATGCTTGAGAGTCTTATGAAACCTCTATTTTTTTAGTTTAAATATTTTTTCAACCAGGTGTTATTTTAGAGAGTGGGGGGCGATTTTTTTTTTTTTTAATTGTTGTCTTTTGAATCACCCTAATGGATCTTGGTATGTATGCATGTGCTATGAATCATTTAAATTTCAAACAAAAAAAAGCCTAAAATAAAAAATAAATATTTGATAAATACTTGACACTGTAGGAGCTTTAAATGTTGAAATGGTTTGTGCTTTATTTCTTTTAATAAAAGCGACAGTAGGATTGTAAACAGATGGTCTTGCTGGTCGTACAGTGCACACCTCAGAGTTTGCACATTTTAAAGAAAAACAAGTTTGTTTCACCATAAATGCTAGATCGCAATTATTCATAAGACAACAATACTGGAGACATTCTTCAAAGTTTTGCACTGTTCCGTGAGATGTGAAATTTCCTGATTTAATGCCTCCTACTAAAGTAACATTGACAAGTTTTTCATCATGAGGACATAGTTTATGTGCTTGAATATCAGATTCTGATGGATTAATGTTAGGATCTGTGGTTTCACTTAAAAACGGTAGCTCTAAAAATAAAAATATTTAAAATAAATTTTTAAAACCATTCTAACAAAAATATAAAAACTATTAAAAGTTAAAACCTATTTAACTATTATTTTAATTATTTAAAATAATATTTTATATTATTAATTATCATTTAAAAAAAGAATTATGAAAGTTTCTTACTGATTCGATTTTTAATATATAATAATTGAGGATAAAGTGCAGTTGATTTTGCCCTACGTGGTTGGCATAACTGAGGACTAGCACATTTTACTGCATAACAACTATCGTCAATGAGAAAGGCAACTTGACATTCCTCTAAATTACAGCATCTGTCTTTACAATCTTCCATATTTGAAACAGATCCAAGGTCTGTAAAATTTCCAGCTTTTACTCCACCAACTAATGTTACATTTCCAATTGTTTTAGATGCTACACACTGATGATTAACTGAATTCTTTTTGGTTTTTTTTCTATTAACTAAATTTTTTTTACTATATATATATATATATATATATATATATATATATATATATATATATATATATATATATATATATATATATATATATATATATATATATATATATATATATATATATATATATATATATATATATATATATGTATGTATATATATATATATATATATATATATATATATATATATATATATATATATATATATATATATATATATATATATATATATTTATTTATTTATTTTTCAATTTAAAGCATGTACATGAAATATATGTGAAATTAAATATTATTTATTTATTTTTCAATTTAAAGCATGTACATGAAATATATGTGAAAGAATAAACACAACATTTTTTTTAAGTGGTTGTATTAATATATTTTTAATTGTGTTTGTATTTTGTTTGGCAACGTATAACAATTTCAAAAAAATGTTTTAGTTTCCCATTTAACTTAAAATAAGTTTTAAAAATGAAAAAAGAAAAAGACATAAGAAAAAATATTTTGCACAAATATTTGAAACATCCAAATAGAAGCTGCAATTCAATAGCAACAAAGTTGCAAATAAATCCCTAGACCATTAGTCATGTTATTTAACGTTTTTCCTAAACAAAATTGATTAAATGCAAATATGGTAACAGTTTTATAAATAATCCGCAGAACAGGCAAACAGATAAAAATTTTCCTATAGTTTGGTTGTAAAAGTTCGAAATAAACATGTTTTTTAAGCTTTCAAATCACAAAAGTGCCTGGCCGTTCTGAAGAAATTTTTATGAAAAGTATATTTCTAAAAATTTCTAAATTATTAAAGATAATAAAACTTATATAAAGTATGACCATCAAAAAACTTACATATACAAAACAAGATAAGTTTGCTAAAAATGCGTTGATTTGGCAAACTATTTGCAGGTATGACAAAAAAATCAGTATCCTACATTTCTGATTTTACACTTTCTGTTAAAATACATGTTAAAGAGTGTTTACAAAAACGTTGCTTACCTCATTACCTCATTATAGCAAACTGGCTATGGGATGGTCATATGGCAAAATAACATGAATGTTATCTCTAAAATAACAAATCATCCAAACTGCTCAGAATTGAAAATTATTGCAAAGTAATGGGTAAGTATTTATTGAAAAATAAAGCTATGCACAATTGTTAAAAATTTGAAAATTTCATTTAAAAAATATCAAATAGTTTTGATTGTTGTTCTGTGTGCAAGCTTATGGATATCACCAAAACAAAAGTTCAAAATTTTATTAGATGCCCACAGGAAGAAATTCAGTTCTTTTAAGTATTTTCTTTTCTTTTATTATTGTATTAAAAGTAATACTTAGTTCTAAATAAAAGTTGATGAGTACCTTTATTTAGTTGTTTTTCAACTTTCACACTTATTTTGTGTACATGCTTTATTGTTAAAAATGTTGTTTTCAGCTTTTAAAAGCCAGAACTAAAATTTATTTTAGCACAAACTCTTTTAAAAAGCCAAAACTTTAAAAGTCAAAACTAAAATTTAAAAAAGTAAAGATCAGGAAAAAAAGGCATAAAATTCATAAAGTGACAAAAATTCAATAAAAAAGAAATTTTCAGTGTTGATGTATAAAAAGATTTCAAGTGTTATCTCTCCTAAAATTGATCATGAAATAAATAAGTTTTTCTTTCTTTTTTTTCTTTTTTTTTTTATGTAGTGATAGGAAAGATAAGAATAAGAAGTTAAGAATGAAAGATAGCCAAGATGATATTTCAATAAAGTACAAATAGCACATAAGCAAAACAATTGAACCATGACAAGGTATAACTATTAAACCTATTCAGTTAGGTACAGGGAATAGTAAACTCTAGTCTACCTGTAAAAGTCATTGAAAATTTAGAAGAATGAGATCTTATTGTTATCAAAGTTTTGGTATAATGACTTTTAATACTAGAGTGTAAAACAGAGTGACAATTCTTTTTAAGAAATACAAATCTATGAAAACCCTCTGGCTTGCATGCTGTTATCAAGTTTTATTTAAGAATTAATCTTTGGGTCTACTTTATTCCAAAAGGAGACAACATCTTATGTTAAAATAGATTTTTAAAATTAAAAAAAAAAAGACTTAACTGAAAAAATTCTTTTCAAATAGCTTCCAATAGCTCTCTTGATCTTTAAAATTTTTTTTTTTTTAAATTACCATTTAAACATCAAAAGCTTGCATCATTATAAGAACCATCCTATATATGACAGCAATATTCTGTATAAGGATAAATACAAAATTCAACCTTGTTGTTCCAAAAAAGAAAGTTATTTATCAAATAAAACTGCAAAACTGATTCAATAATTTTAAAAAACTTTTATAGAAGCACCATAAGGAAAGAAAAAGTATTCTATATGTCAGGAAATAACTTTAGCTACAAAAGCTGGAGTGGTTCTGATGACTAACAATGGATTAGCCTGTTTCTCTGGCATGAAACAAAGAATAAGGTCATTAGGTTAAGAGAAAAATTAGCAAAAAAGGTTCTTTGCAAATAGTACTACTTTATTTTTTGGTGAGGTAATAGGATCAGACCCCCATGTATGAAACATGATATATAAGACTTGCTTTTATTAATGACACTGTTAAAAGTTTTCCAAAAGTCTCTAAAACCTAACATCTGAGATAAAACTTTAGAAACACAAATGACAACAGCTTTAGATTTGCCTATTTAAACATTCATCAACTTAAAACAGCCATCTGCTGAAGCTCACATACGCTTTCATCTAATACAATATGACTTGAATTAATTTAGAAATAAATTTCCTTCGCTTTTTTGGTATAAATTTCTATTTAATTTCAAAATAAATTTTAAAAATCAAAGAAAAACTTTACCTTTAAAATCAATTCTGAACTTTTCACCCTTAAATGCGCCATCTGTAGAATACTTTATAGTTAATTGATTGGAATGAGACAATATCTTCCGTGGAGTAATAGATGCTCCACAATAAACACCAATTACTGAATTTTTGTCTCTAACTTCTAAGTTTCCTTTCCCACAATCACTTTTGTAACCAAGTTTAAATTGAGACATGTCTAGTGAAACAGTCTCTCCTATATCACCTTGTATATTCCATATACATTCAACAGGACCATTTTGAGTATCTGGATAAGAGGGACTAAATATTGATCCAGTTTCTTCAGTTAATGTTTGCCCGCAATCTTTAATAAATATTATTACATATTAAAAAATTTCTTATTTTTATCATTTCTACAAATTTAGAAAAAAAAAATTAGATGATCTCCTTACAATATCTGGAAAAGTCACATTTAGATGCTAATTCATCAACATGTTCAGCAGTGATTGCTGAATCATAAATTTTAAATTCATCAATTTGTCCATCCAAAAACCTAACACCTTTATGTTGCCCAATTCCAACATGTTCAGACCAGTCCTTTGAGATTAACCCCTGTCCCTTACCACGAACCTGTTCAGTACCATTGATATATATAATTGTAGCACCAGTCTTTGAATCATAAGTTGCAGCAATATGATTCCATTCATGTGACTTTATAAGTTTTTGTTCTAATAAAAATAGCCCATTATTTCATTTAAAGTTTTAAATTTATGATATATATATATATATATAGATATCTATCTATCTATCTATCTATCTATTTATATATATATACATATATATATATATATATATATATATATATATATATATATATATATATATATATATATATATATATATATATATATATATATATATACATATATATATATATATATATATATATATATATATATATATATATATATATATATATATATATATATATATATATATATATATATATATATATATATACATATATATATATATATATATATATATATATATATATCATCTATTATATAACGCCACTTTTTAAAAACTTTGCACTAGTTTGAGAGTTAATTAAAATTCATTTAATAAACCCAAAAATGGAGGTCGACAGTCATTATGTCAAAATGAAATTCTAGACTTATTCATATTTTTTAAACTTATACAATCAAAAAAAGAAGACCCTTTAATGCAAATTTTAGGGAAGCTAAAGTAAAAATAAATCTACAAAATTTAAAACTAAATGAAAAAAAAAGTTTTAAATTTAAGATATAAGGGTAACTTTTAAATAATATAATTGTTTCTGGATAAATGAAAATATAGGTAAAAATGATGGAATTATCCATTAAAATATTTAACTTATTCTAGAAAAACCTCTTTATTGAATACTAAGAAATAATGTATATAGCACCTACCTGTAATTAAGTTAAAAATTTCACTTTCAGTTTCATTTCTGTGAAACCATCTGACATCACCGCCAACAATTTCAAAATGAAACTGCCCTAAATTGTGCTTTGAGTTTCTGCCAACTGTATCAAAAATTGAATGAACACCATCAACACGATTTAACTGTATCCAAAGAGCAATAGAAATAGCTTTACGTGGATGAACTTTCATCACACTTCCATCAATGACAATATCAGAGCCTATTGGAATTTGCACCGCATGTCTACATGAGCTGTGAGTGTCAAATATTTTTGCACCACCATGTAAAAATCCATTGTTTCCAAATGATGATTTATCTAGTGCTATAAGTTCATCCATTTTTTCAAAATCAAGATCTACTACGAGTCCAAAATGAACAGAAGGGATGGTAGATCGCAAAACTGAGTTTTCAAGTCCTTAAAGGTATAAATAATTTAGAGTTCAAAAAAATAAAAAATAAAAACGAAAATACTACATTTAATCTTAACTATTTATTATCATTATTGTTATTATTGCTATTATTATTATTATTATTATTATTACAATAATATTATTCTTATCAATAAGCAGAATTTTTATTGTCATTGACAACAACAATTAACTACTAATACAATTGCATTTTAAGTAAATAGTTGAATTTTTTAATAATAAAAATTTATTTTACTTAAAAAATCGCAATTTGAATAACAAAGCAATAAGTGTTTGTTTACACAATTTTTCACTTATTTAGTTAGTTAGTTAGTTAGTATGATGACCACAATGCAACTTTATCGTGTTGCATAGAGCGCCTTTATGGCACTGTGGCGGTTTTGTTGGAACCTGTCCAACTGGTTTTTGAATGCGTTTAGGCTTCCAGCATTAACAATCTCGTCCGGTAGGCTATTCCAGCTGTTAACAACTCTGTTTGTAAAAAAGTTGCTTCTATTGTTATTAATTCTAACTCCTTGATCAGTCGACTTCTATGTCCATGGCATGGCGCAGAATGGATCAGGGTGTGGTGCGTGTTAACTATTGTTATTAATTCTATCTCCTTGATCAGTCGACTTCTATGTCCATAGCATGGCGCAGAATGGATCAGGGTGTGGTGCGTGTTAACTATTTCTTTTACAGATTCAATTTTAAAAAGTTGAATTAAGTCACTATGGTGATGCCTTTCTTCAAGGGTGGTCAAGTCTAAAATGTCTAATCTATTTTCATAAGGTAGATGCTTTATATTGTGGGCTTTCTTAGTAGCGCGTCTTTGGACTCTCTCCAATACATATATATCCCTAATCGTATGTGGGTTCCAACTTGAAGCAAAGAACTCAAGATGAGGACGCACGTACACTATGTATAATTTTTTCCAAAGTTCTACATTGCGGGAAACAAATGTCTTTTTAAGCATCCCAAGCATCTTGTTTGCTTTAGAAATAGCAGTGCAAACCTGGGTGTTTTGTTTGAGGTTATAGCTAATTATGATGCTTAAGTCACGTTCTAATAATATCTAGCTAGATTCCAAATTAAGTCGAATCAACTTATCGACATCGAGCATTGTATAGGTATGGTTTTTGTTCAAGCGACCAATGTGAAGAATTTTGCATTTGGAGATGTTTAGCTTCATAAGCCATGTTCTTGACCTCTCCGATATAGCATCAATATTATTTTGGAGCACAGCACAATCATTCTGCTCTTCATTAAGTTGAATTGGGGCAAGCAGTTTAGTATCATCAGCAAATATTTTACAGATTGAACTAATTATATTTGGCAAGTCATTTATAAAGATAACGAAGAGTAGTGGTCCCAATACCGACCCTTGAGAAACACCGCTGGAGACTGGTGCCCAGTCCGATACGATATTTGCTTTATTAATTTTTATTGTTTTATTTCCTAGTCTTTTTTTTTGCTTTGGTTTTTGTTTTTTTTTACTTACATCAACTTACTTAAATAAAAAGAACATGTGAGGAGTGTGCATACATTGACTGATCTAAATAGGTAGAACATGTAAGGAGTATCCATACATGGACTGACTTAAATAGTTAAAACATGTGCTGAGTGTTTATATATCAACTGAGGGTTTTGGTTTAGGTGGGCAATTGTAATGCTAACCCAAAATATTAATCAAAAATCTAAAAGTAAAATATTATTTAAAGCGCCATTCACAAAGTAAAAAGATAAGTTTAAATGATAAAACGACATTCTGAGTGATGAAACAAAGTTCACAAGGAAAAATGACAAGATAGATTTTACTATAGTAAAGTCTAGGGAAAATGACAATTATGGTCTAAAAATAACATTTTTACAAAAAAAAATATCATAAATAATTACTATCATTATTAGCAGTAGCAGTAGCTCTAGCAGTAGCAGCAGCAGCAGCAGCAGTAGTAGTAGTAGTAGTAGTAGTAGTAGTAGTAGTAGTAGTAGTAGTAGTAGTAGTAGTAGTAGTAGTAGTAGTATAACTGTTTTCTCTTTAAATTTTCCTTGCATGGAACCCACAGTGATTGACCTAACTTTTAATTTCACTCCTGTTGCAACTTTGACTTATCTCATCATCAACTTTACAGGGTGGTTGACTAATTTTACAACAGTGCCATGTTTGTTACAGCAAATAACATAGAGCCACTGACCACTGGCTTATTATTTTTTTTATTCTAGTAAACTTATCTATCTGAGTTTAGTTATGTTTATTTATCTATCTGAGTTTATTTATGTTTACTTATCTGAGTCTATTTTAGTTTATTTATGTCAGAATCAGAAAGTGATAAAGATTTAAAATCAGGTCCTAGTGTTAAAAGACAACAACTTCGAGAGATTAAGAAAAAAAATTCTTTGTCATAAAAAAAATTCACAATTAAAATCAGAAGTAGAGCAATTTATCACTAATCTGATGAAGAACATGTTTAAATACATCTGATGAAGAACACGTTTAAATACATCTGATGAAGAACACGTTTAAATACATCTGATGAAGAACACGTTTAAATACATCTGATGAAGAACACGTTTAAATACATCTAATGAAGAACACGTTTAAATACATCTGATGAAGAACACATTTATTGTTTTGTCAAAATCATCATACCAATTATGATGATTTTACCAAGTACAAATATATATATATATAGTAGGAATATATATATATATATATATATATTCCTACTCTGTATTAAGGTTGGCATATACTAATGTATTTGTATACTAATTGATTTTTGATATGCTAACTATAGTCAGTTGATGTATGTACTCAAGCTCACAATAACTATTTCAAATATATAGCTTATTTAACAAATATATAAAAAAAATATTTAAAATTTTGTAGTATCATTATAGGTGTTTGTGCTAAACTTTGACACAAATGTTTGGTACAAATAGCATTCATATCAAATATCAAATATCACACATACAAAAAAATATTTAAATATCACACATACAAAAGATTTAAAAACTATAAGTTATCGTACAAGTATAGTTTAAGTATAAATTATTATTAACCTTGCATTCCAGCATTAAACATCTCGACTCTCATGCAAGGAGAGTCACCTTCCCATTGTATAGGTTTAAACCTAACATATCGTGCAACAACAGGATTTTTAAGTGTTCGAAATGTTATATCTTTCTCATCTTCATTACCCATAAATATCTAATAAAGTGTTATAATAATTCATTAGCACTAATGTTAGCAATTTTGAAGTATTAAAAAAAACATTAATAATGTTATATATAATGTTAACATTTTTTTTTACTATATAACCATATGGATTATTTTACAAACTAATATTGAATAATTTTAAATGATTTACAATTATTTCTCTTCAAACAAGCAGATTTAAAAATTGTTGAATTTTTTCAAATTATATAAATTTAGTTATTAATAATTGAAAGTTATCAGTTTAAACTAAACATATACAGCTTTTGCAAAAAAATAACCTTTGCTACACCCTCCTCACCTTTGCTACACCCTCCTCACTGTATGGATCCCATTTGACACCATCATCACTGTAATCTACTTTGAACTTTTTCACCCATTTTCTGACATTGTCATCCCCTTGAATTGCAAGTCTGCAGAACATTGTGCGCTTTCCTAAATCAACTTGTAAAAATGGCTGCATACTTTCCATTTTACTATTCGCTGAAGAACACCATGACCCTGAATATTCTAAAAAATCCAAACTTTTTGTTTTAAATTAAGCATAATCATTAATTATTATAATTATATGACTATTTTAAAATAAATTAGGAAATTCTTTTTCTCCTATTAAAATAAAAAGGTAAACAACCTTTTAAAATTATCTTGTAAAAACTTTAAAAAAAAAAAAGTTAAAAATGTACCCTCTCCATTTTCTTTCAGTAACAATCTTGCTTTTGAAGGTGGAAAATTTTCCATAGAAGATGATGCACTAAACTGGAAGTCTTTAATTAAAGCAGGTTGACTTATTCCAATTGGATTTACACAGCCTGTATTTTTTTAAAAAAACGTCACATTTTTTAAATTTATTAAAGAATTAATAAGTGCATAAAAGATTCATCTCACTTTTATGAAACATTTTATAAAAATCTATTCTTTTTATCAATAGTTTGAGTCAGTCATATTATCAGAAGACAGCGTTGTTAGTAATCTTGTTAAATGATAAGTAACTGATATGTACAGAAATTAATGTTCAAATTGTATATTGTAATGTAATTTGAAATTAAATGTTCACAGTATACACCCTGTTGTAAACATATTGTAATGTAAATTGAAATTTAACGTTAATAGTATACACTCTGTTGTAAACACCTTTTTGTGTTTGCATAACAATAAAAGGTACAGTGACTTTGTAACGATATGTTGTTGTTATTAATGTCAGACAGTTTTAAAAGTAATTTGTTGAAGCGTTTCTTGTTTCCTTAACTTTGTATTTTTTATTAACAAAAAAAGTTTTAAATTACCTAGAAGATTTTGTTTATCTACTAAAACTAAAAATAAATAAATTTATGTGAAATAGCTTTTATGTCAATAAACTTTTTAACGTTTTAGATACTAGTAATATGATTAAGTAAATCACATTTAAGATTTGCGAACTGTTACCTGAATTTAAAATGTCATAATTTTTACTATGATCATTTGATGCTGCAGTTTGAAATCCTAAATGTTGAGCATCAAGCATCATGTATTCATCAGTGTCATCTGTATCAGATGTCACATTATGTATGTTTCCAAAATTTAAAATTGATGAATTACTAGGATTATATATAGGCAAATTATTTGGAAAACTAAAAGAATCTAAAGGACCTAACAGCCTTTGGATTTCTGATTTTTGAAAATTTTCAGGAATCAGCTTTTCAACATTTTCTGATGGTCTGGGAACCATATCACGATTGTTAATACTACTAAACCTACTTTTTAAGTTAGATTTTACATTTGAATTTTTTAAGATGGTAGATTTTACATTTGAATTTTCTGTAATAAACTTTGGTTCTTTTTTATCAGTATCACTAACAACACTTTCTTCTGTATGAGATATAGAAGGAATATGATGGTATAATGAGTGCCCTGTGATCTTACGTTGCTGAAGAAGAACTTGATAAGTTTTTTTTGGTGTATGTAGACGTGTGAGTGTTGCATTTGATGTTTGTGCTTGCGTATGTTTTGAACCGTTAAACAAACCTTTCTGTAGAACTGGTAAATCTTGTAGTTGATTCTTAGAAGAAAACGGAATATCAATAACACTATCTTTTGCAGTCATGGTTTGATCATCTAATTTTCTAAGCTCATCAGGACTGGGGATAATATCTTTTTCTTCAACTGCTAAATCTGTATCAGTAGGAAAATCTCTCAAAGGCTGCACATCTGATATTATTCCTTTTCTGTTATCAAAATTTTGGCTACCATAATTACTGGATTGAACTGCTTTTTGTACTATTTCATTTTGCACTGGTAGCATTACAAGACTATCTTTTTTTTCTGAAAGATTATTTGATTTTGTTAAATTATTCAGAAATGATTGATGCTGATCTTTATTAAAACTAGAAAATGCAGCTGAATCAATATTCATCCTTTTATTTACATTACTTTCTCCCAGAAGATTACTTGAGTTGGATAGACTTTCTTGTATAACAAAATTAGCTGTGGATAAATCTTTATTGTAGTTATTTGTGAGGGGTGGAAAAGTAAACGAATACAACATTTTTTCCCCATTTGATAATGTTCCTGGGTGAATGTAAGAATTTATTAAAGCAGGATTTTCAGATAGTACTTCTTTTGAAACAAAACTTGGCATTGAATAAGAAACTTCATTCGAATTAGGATTAACAGCTAATAACTTTTTTGGTGGGGTTTGTTGATTTGTAGAAAAACCATAAACATTAAACGGTTTTGAATAAGAGACTAGTTTAAAATTAGGGTTAAGTGAAGTGAGAGTAGAAAAATATGGTTTCTTTGTTAATTGTTTTTTAGTTAAAAGTTCAGTTTGATTGTTGTATAAAAACATATTCTGGAACACAGCATGTTTATCAGCATCTATTTGCGCTTTTCGTTTTTCTCTCCTTTTTTTATGTTTCCTATGAAGTTGTTTATTTTCTTTATGCACATTAATAGTCCTATGTGATTGATTAACTAATGTTCTATTCCCTACAAATTTATTTTTCAATGTTATTTGCTGTGAATTATTACTTATTTGATAACCACTTTTCTTTGTACTATGATCTAAAAAAATTAAAAATATTTATAAAAATTTTTCTACTAATCGTATACCGTAATTTAGTTTAAAAGGAATATGGTAATTTAGTTTCAAATAATAACATACCAAATATATAGAAAATATGCTGCAGAAACATTGTTATGTTACATATTGTGTATATACATATGAAAATTTTTAAAAAGTTTATAACAATGATGTTGACATGTTCTTTTTACAAAATTAAATTATGCCAAATTTTAAAAAACCTTTGTATTATTTGTAATCGATTTTATATGTAATTTATACGTAATATTATTTAAAGGTATATATTTCTTTTCTATTTAAAAACATAACTACATTATTATTATTAAACTCTATTAACTATTCTATACTTGAAATTAAATTTGAAAAATGTTCAGAATTCTACAATTGTTTAAATGTCTCAATCAAACACATTTAAATTTTTATTTTGAATGCTAAAATTTATAAGATTTATTAAAAAAAATTTAAGTAAACTAATTAAAATATTCATACATATTTTATAACAGATATTTATACGTGAAACTGGGGTAAAATGCACTTTAAAAAAACTTCTAAAGTAAAAAAAAATATCAAAATCATTACAAATTTACTTGAAAACAAATGAATACAATATTGACAACACTGTAACAAGGCAAGAACACCATAGAATGTAAATTTTTTCTCCCCATGACCCCATTTTCCCCCATGCTTGGGGCAAAATGGGGTCATGGGGAGAACTCTTGTAAAAACATAATTATTCACTGTTTATGCATAGCTCACACACAAAATTTGGATTTTCCTTTTTTTCCTTGATTCCCAAACAGAAATAGTTAGCCCATCTATGGCATTCACTACTAAAAAACTCAATTTTTAGTACTCAAGGAATAGAGCTTCTTGCTATAAAGGCATGCTGTGTCTTTATTTGTTTATTTTGGGCTGTAGTTGTTTTCTCTCCTTGGCCTTCAGTAATGCCTTTTTGTAAGGTAAGGACATTAAAATGGTTGTTTTGTTGGTGTCCGTTTTGCATTAAATCATATATCAAATTAATAAAACCATAGTTTTAAACTAATAACAATTTATAAGCTAAATATAATTTAAAGCTAAGCTTAGGTCTTAAGTCTTAAATAATATGCAAGTAGTAGTACTAGCTAGTATTATAATCAAAATAGATTTTATTGTTAAATTAAATTTGTCGGTAACTAGATATTATTCAGATATAAAAGTTTTAGTTCAAAGCTTTAATTATTAAATTCAAGTTTTTTAAAAAAATTTGAAGAAAAACATGCATAAATTTGTATTTACCTTGTAACAATAATGATGCAAAAAAAGTGAACTATAGTTCAAAATGGCCTTGTCTCGTATTGAATTACTTCAAATCCAATCATTTGCTATCATTTTTAAGGCTCTGTATTTGCAAAACCCTACTTTACCCTAATACCCTATTTTACTTTAGTTTCCCCTATTTTATAATAACAATATTAGTAATACTGATTTATTTGTAATAGCAAACTTTAGTAACGTTACCTTTTTTTTAATTGTTTCTTGGCAGCATTTTAAACATTTTATAAGGCTCTATTTGTATTTTTGCAGTAAAACCAAAACTTTACTATTTCATACCAAGTTCTTAATTATGTTAAAAGTAGATTGCTTACAATTATGTAACAAGTACAATTATGTTAAGAGTGGATTGCTTACAAATATGTTTAAAGTAAATTGGGATTGAATAAAGATGAAGTTGTTAAATTAAAATTAAATATTTATAATCAAATTAAGAAATTATTTATAAACTTTTTTAGTTGTTTGCTAAACATGACCAAGCCTGTAAAAGTAATTTCTTCCAAACCAAGCCTGATAAAGAAGAAGAATAAAAGTTATAAAAATTTCAAACAAATAAAAGAAACAAGTTCACGAATTTTAAAAAACAAAACTTCATATGAATTAGTTGTTTTAATTTCAAATGGATTCTAAATTTAAAACTAAAAATATATAAATACAAAAATTACACTAATTTTAGCATTTGATAACTTTAGTACAGATTGCAACTTCAGCACTACTATATGCTACTTCAAAGCTTGTTGAAGATATGTAAACTGCTAGCATTTATTACTGGACATGCTTGACATGCATATGTTATATCTGGGTATGCATGTTTAGTATGCATGCATTTTAATTCTTGCAACTATTTAAAATTAGCATTTTTGTTTACGCAGTTTAATGTTTTAATGAGTTCATTGACCCAAAGCAGATGAATATGCACACTTAGTGTCAACCCATACAAAAAGTATTTTTATTACTTACATTTATCATGCTTTTTTCTTTTTGGTGATGACTGAGCATGTATTTTAAAAATTGTGTAATCTGCATTTCCATCTCTTTTAAGCATACATCTTTTGTCAGTATTGTGGAGACATAGAATACCATAGCATTGTTTACCATCAAACAAGCCAAAGTCATATATATCCTCTTTACAAGAGAGCTTTTTGCAAAGAGCTAAATTGTCAGATTCCCCTAATTTTTTAATGTTTGGTTGATTTATTCCAGACTTTAAATAATAACCACTAATAATGTTTGTAATTCGGCAACTACTTTTAACATCACCTAAAGATGAAAAAAAAAAATGAAGAAAAAAAAAGAAAAATAATTGACCAATTTAATTTCCAAAAAAAAAGGAAAAAAAAATGAAGAAAAAAAATGAAAAATAATTGACCAATTCAATTTCCAAAAAAGATGAAAAAAAAAAATGAAGAAAAAAAACTCTAGAGCAAAGCAAAACATTAGAAAAAAAAAAGAAACATTTTCAATTTCTTTATTAGGTTATATTATTTATCAATAAATTAAATGTTTCTTTAATAAAGTCTATGTTTTATACAAATAAAAAATATAAACTTAGATAAACATATAGTTATGTTTATTTTACAAATTGTCTATATGTTTGAATCCACTTTAATATGAAGTAGATCCAATTTAATTATTGATATAAATACAACACTGTCATACTTACATATAAAACTTAAGGATATAAATATAACTCTTATATTTACAAATAAACTTAATGATATAAATGTAACACTATCATATTTACATATGTATTCTATTCACTCACTATTTGTAATTTGCTTTACTCTAAATGATCATCAAATCAACTATTATTTATTTCTCTTTACAGGAGAAAAAAGTTATATTATAATTTAATTTGTTCTCCTTATTATTTGAATTTGTTCTCTTTATTATTCCTTAGTATTCTAATGCATTAACTTCTTAATTTTTTTTTTTCAAGTTTTTTTGCTGACTTTTTTAATGAGTGAGTAGTAAAGTATTAGGCTTTCCCAAAAAAATGGATTTAAATACTATACTTTATTCCAACTGTTTGTTTCTTCTACTTTATATTTGTTTTTTCTACTTAAAATTTAAAAATGCTTCAATAAACTTCAAAAATACTCAAAAAATTGTATTGACAAAAATTGTATGTCACAAACCTAGAAACACTCATTCAGCTCCCCTTTTGGAAGAACTAAAGTTTGACACCTTGGGGGAGCGAAGAAAGGTTCATGCAACAAAAATAGTAATGTCGGCATTGTCGGGAGTGTGCCATCCATCTTTGGCTAATATGTTTAAAATGAACGAGGACTCAAACCTTATTGTCAAAAAAGCGGCGAATCGACAAGGAAGTAAAGGCTTTCATATTATAGGGGCCAACATATTCAACAAAGTTGGCTTCTAATATATCCATCTTGCTATGCCATTGGCATATGCTACTCAAGCAGTGGAAGAGGAACCGGAAACAAAAGAACAAAAAAAAAAAAAAAAAAAAAAAAAAACTTTTTCTGAATTTATTTTATAAATTGTAAAAGTAATCGTAATTTTAAAGGCAAAGTTGTTCAACTGTAATTGAGTTTAAATAAAAATATATAATAATAATAATAATAATAATAATAATAATAATAATAATAATAATAATGGTATACACAACCTTACTAAGCTACAATAGAACACAAACTTATTTAAAAAATTTCACTTAAACCACCAAATGTTTTATTAGAAGATTACATTAAGAATGTATGCATTTCTAACTGTATGGTAATACTTATAGCCTAAGCCAAACAAATGCTGGCCTTTCAATTATGAATGGTGACCTATCAACTGTAATTAGATTTTAAACAACTGAAGGCATTTTACAGAAAAGTAAAAGTAAATTTTACTCCAGCCCTTTAAGAGTTACATTTGAAAGCTGTTGATTGTTGCAATAAATTGTTTAAAAAATGCTTTATTTCTGGATGTATAGAATATTTTCACACTAAAATTAAAACACCTAATTAAGAAACTAAAAGTTAAGTTTAAGTTTTTATCTTAAGTTTGTTTGTTTTGTAATAATTTATGTTATAAATGAAGTTTTACAAATCCGATTGAATGCATTATATCTTAACTGGATATCTAGATTTTATGTAAACTGTATACTCGTGCCATTCATATCTTAAGGAAATTTAAGTTTTCATGCTAGTATTTGTTGCCTAATTTTCTCACTATTTAAAAATCATATTACATATCTTATTGTTGGTCAAGAGTTAAAGAAACAGATTGGTATCTAAACAACATTGTATATCAAAAATTGATACTACTAGATCATATTATACTTATAAATACATCAGAGTTAGGTAAAAAATCTATGATATAGAAACAACTGTCAAATTTTGTTTTTTTTAATATTTTAAAGCTTGCACAATCAGTTACATTAAGATTCTAAACTGTAAGACTAAAAAAAACTGAAAAACTACATCCACAACAAAAAAAAGTGTTAATTAAGTACTAATTTTATTTAACTGCTATTAAATATTATTTTATTAACAGTATATATTCAAGTGAAGAAAAACAAGAGAGGTAGTATTATACTAGTGAGTGAACTCTGTGTAAAATCTATTCTTTTTTACTCCAGTTTTCCTCTGTTTTTAAAAGCAGAATTTAAACCATTTGTTTGAGCAAGTATGCAATGTCATTAATTTTGCTGCTATAATAAAGAGTAACCTTTGATTTTAAGAAATTTGAGGATAAATCTTGTAGCCATACATCCAAAAACCTATTTACAAACCTAATTACAAACCATAAATTTTTACAGTTTAAAAATGTTTGGTAATAAAACAATACTTGCTCTTAAAACTAATTCAAAAGTTGCCACTTTTGTAATATCAATGAAATCATTTACTTTTTTTAAGAAAAGACAAATAGCTATTGTAAAAAAAAATATGGCAACTACTTTTAAATTCTTTGAGTTATTTTTAACTACTTCTTAGAAATTAAACATTACCATACAGTTTTTACTTGATTTTAGATATAAAGCTCTAAAAAACGAATGGTTAATACAGACACAGAATGAAGTTTTATTACTAGAGATATAGCTTATATAGAAACTTTAATTGAGCATATGTGTTATAAGTTAGTGAAGTTAGAAGAATGATTATATTTATGCTATGTGCGAATAGTTTTTCAATGTAATATTAAAACAATGTTTTAACATTACATTGAAAAAACATTTATAAGTTTAGAAAAAGTTTGACTAGAACTAGAAATTTCATAATTCAATTAATTGTTAAAAATGTTTGTCACCGAATGCCAACTATATGAATGCCAACTATATAACTAATGGAAATTATATAAAAACTATAGACAGAGGTTTTCTAAATTTATCACTTGATTATTGTTTGCAGTGACTATATATTTTTCCTCATTATTTACAAAATTAAGAAAAAAAAAGGCATGCAGGAATTCACTTTGCAATATATTTCTGATAAGATTTGACATATTTTAATAACTTGAACATGTTATATAGTGCTATAATATCAGACGTATTTTTAAAAATTGTTTGTTCATAACACCATAAAAGAATTTTGTAAACAACACACTTCCTTTCAATTTCAAACACATTTTATCAATAATAATATTTTACTGATCGACTAAAGTTAATTAATAAAATTAATTAAACGATAGAGGTTATTAAAAAGCAAATAATATATACATGAACAAAGGGATTGACACAACGAAATGTCCATACATTGGTTGAGGGTAGTGGCTAGGGCAGCATTTAGTCATCGTGTTCAAGCCTGCCCAACTTTTTGTTTGTTTTTTAGTTATTTTTGTGATTTAGATTCTAAATAATAACAAGTCATTAACTATATTGAAATTGTTGTTTTTAATTCTTTATTTAAATTGTGTTATTTAAATACGATAGTATTTATAATAAACTGGAATGAGGTTTTGAGTATTTAAACATAAACATTAAAATATAATAAATTATCCGAAAACCGCATAATTTTTTATATTTTCCGTACATTACGCCCATTTCCCTTTGCTTAGCCACTCAAAGACGTGGTTTGAGCTGTAACTGTAACTTGAGTTGTAACGCCTGTAACTGTTTTGTTCAAAACTCAAACATTGCAATACACTTTACCAAGGCCGTAAATATGTTTTTATGTCAACAACAAAAAAACGCATAATATCAAACGTAATAGCAAGCATAAAAATGTATCAAAATATATTAGGGATAATTGATTAGAGTTTTTTTTTACTGTTATTTAATTTTTATGTTATTTAAAATTTTATTTAATGTTATTTTTTTTTAAAAAAAAAACTGTTCGTAATTTTTTGTACAATAATGTATTTTTTAATTATCCTAAAGATAACAATTCTTATGCATTACTATTTAAAAGTAATAAAGTAAAAACACTTTGTTACTAACTAGTCTAATAAAGCCGGTATTATTATTTTTAATATACAAGATATAAGTACGCAAACAACTTAGAAATTCCGGATATTTTGTGTTAACAAAAATCGCCTACTTGGTTTTTTAGAAAGAAAGAAATGCTTTTTCAGACTCTGAACTCGGTTTTTGAAACTTTTGTTCTACAATGTTGACTACCGCACTATTATGCTACAATATTAAAAGTAATATAAACAACGAGTCAGTGTTGAGCTCCTAGATTTGTCGAAAATATTTTCCTCAATTGCTCATGGTTTGTTGTTGAATAATTTGTTTTATGGAAGAAATCAAAAACGTTCAACTGGTTTACTGAGTATTTATTTAAGTAGAAAGTATAATTAAAAAGGCTATATTCAAATAGTGAAATTGATTTAAAACAATATAGTATGATTGATTTTAAACAATATACGAAATTATATATTTTAGAATGAAAAACTTAAAATAACAAAAAAATATAAACAAAAAAGCTTAAACTCCGGCTAACCGAAGAATAAATGTTTCTATTGGTCATACTGCATTTATATGCAACTACTACTTTAAACTGTGACCTAGAACAATAAAAGTTAGCATTTCAGGTAGCAAATATATTTTTGTTTAATGAACAAGTGAAAGTAATTCGAAAAGACGTAGATTTTATTCTGCTAAACTCGCTAAATTTTCCTAGTTTAACACTGAGCGGTTACACATCCATTCAACACCTAGCTGTTACACAGCCATTAAAAACCATATTTTGAGTAAAAAACTAAAGCAAAAATCTGAAAAAAATATAAAAAAATAATAAATATAACAAACTTTTGCTTAAAATAAAGTTTCAGAATGATCTAGGTATAGCATACTGACTTCCCTCAAATTTGTTACATTTTCCAATTCGATAATTTTCGATTCATATAAACAAAGTTTTTTATTTCTGATTTTTTATTATTACTTGCGTTGTTTTTTAATCGTTTAAAAAGTATTAATAGGTAGTAAGAATAACAATAACAAAATTTAAAGTTTATTATTTCATTTATCTTATTTTTTTTGTTTACTCAATACATTTATATCATAGACTAACGGTTATTAAGTTATATATTATACACTGTTTAGAACTTTATCATCACTTTCAGTATCTACATTTTTATCTAATTCTAATTTGTTATTTTTTTAACATTTTAAAGTTTAGTTATAATTATTCCAATTCAAAACTGACGCACCATAAGGTCCAATTGCCTGTCAATAATTAGAAAAAATTGCTTTATTTCTGCAAAGAAAACTATCACTAAAATTACTTTGACAATTGGGTAACATTGACATGTGTTAAATTAAATGTTTTTACTCGTCACCTGTTCACTAATGTTTAAATTATTTCACCAAGTGCTGTAGCCAGATAATGAATAAACAAATGTAACTATTTTTAACCGCACAATATTAAGTATAAACAACAACACAATACGGCGGAATAAATTAAACTAATTTCTAGTTTTTATTTGTTGCAGAAAAAGCTTTAGTTAAAAGATAAATAAAACCATACAATCATTTTACATGTGTTTTTATGACTACTAAGCATTTAAAATTTTTTAGCGTCATTTTTAAAATCATATTTTAGTTTTATGCAGCAATAAACAAATACACTTTTGAGTCCCGGATACAGTTATTACAATTGGCTATTTCATTTTTTATCACTTTCATGCACATAATATAATATATTATGTTCATTAAAGTAATAAAAAATAAAATAGCCACAAGGAAAAAGATAATTGACACTAATCCAGATACAGCTAGTTTTTTTAGCATCCATAAAATTGTAATACCGTATTAAAGAATACGGATAATTTTAAACAAAAAGAAGAGCGAGAGAGTCGAATCCAGCTAGCTATTCAAGCTATTACTGAAAAAAAAAATGTCATACGTACAAGCTGCTAAGTGTTATAATGTAGCAAAATCTACACTTTTTGACAGAACAAAAGGATTATCTAATAATCGAGGAGCGCCAAGAAAGATGAGCAACATCACTGAAACTATTATTGTTGATTTACTAAAACTTATGAGTGATATAGGCTTCGGCTTGAATAGAAAAGACGTGTTTATTGTTGTTGAAAACTATTTAAAAGAATCAAACCAACGTAGTCTATTCAAAGACGGCAAACCGACTAGAAAATGGTACTCCGGTTTCATGAATAAATATCGTAAAGAAATTTGCCCAAGAAAAGTCAGCGGTATGCAAACTATTAGAGCTGTGGCCACACAACCAGCTATAATTGACAATTGGTTTGAGCAATTAGCAGTAGCATATAATGAACATAATTTAGGCGATAAGCCGTTTCAAATATTTAACTGTGATGAGTCTGGTTTGCAATTTAATCAAGGCAAAGTCAAAATTATTTGTAGAAAAGGAACAAAAACCCTAAAAAGCTAGCACCATCGAATGAAAAGCAAATGACGACAATCTTGACATGTTGTGACGCATTCGGTAATTATTTACCTCATCAAATAATTTATAAAGGCAAACATGTTATGAAAGACTGGTGCAAAGGCGGTGCCTAGAATGGAATCCGAACATTTTTTGTCGTGGTTTGAAACAGTTTTTTTGCCTCACGCAAACAAACTTTCAGAAAGTTCTAATACTTGATGGCAATGCTTTACATATGAGCTTAGAGTTAAAAAAAAAAGCTTTAGAAAATTATATTTTACTTTGGCGTTTGCCGGCTCATACCAGCCAGTTTTTACAGCCACTAGATGTTGGCGTTTTTAAAATAGTAAAAGGCGCATGGAAGAGAATTATCGAAAATTATTTAACTAAAAATCACTTTCAAAGCCTGACTAATCGACATTTCCCGGCCATGTTTAAGGATCTCATCCAAAATGGTGGGTTTAAACCTGAAAATGCACGGAATGGTTTCAAAAATACTGGTATATTTCCACTCGATCGTTCGCAAATTTCTTCTTCCATTGGTACTACATCATTCCAAAAAACTTCCATTGGTACTGTGTTTCAAGCTGTCGAAAACAACAATATTGAAAATTTGTTTGATTCTTTAACAGTATCTAGTCCATTAGTTATGGGAAATGCTACCAATACACCTAACACTCCGTCAAGAATGTTAAATCGTGAATTTTTGCTTAAAAGTTTTGCTACTTTGAATAATGCTGTTCAACAAGTGGGCAAAGATATAAACAAATTAGTGTTAAATATGCTTTGAGATCAATTGATACCAACTCTAAATAAAAGAGTTCAAAAAAGTGAGAGAATAAAGCGACCAGCTAATTATAATATGACTTCGGCGGATGCCATAGCTTACGATGAAGCTGAACAAGCATCAAAAAAACAAAAATTAGATGAACAAGCTGCAAAGAAATTTACTAGAGAACAAAAATAGATTTCCACTGCTACTCAAAAAGCGAAAAATGCACTGAACAGAGAAGAAAAAAAAAGTTGAGACAATGTCAGTCGTCTAAAATACCAGGTAAAAAAGGTAGAAAGACAAAGAATCAATCAGAAGACCCTCAAGCTTTCCTTAAGCTTCAAATAACATTTTAGTATCTGATGATCTTCTATGTTATTCTTACGAAATTAATTGGACAAATAACTTAGATAACCAATGGCTTGCGTGTGAGCAGTGTTCAAATTGGTCATGCATTGAATGTGTCTTTAATTATCATCCAACCATGGAATTTATTTGTAACGAATGTGTATAAAATAATATATATTCTTTTTTTATTAAACGATTTCATTTTTTTAATGGATTAAAATAATTATTTTAATGTTAGTATTATTTGTGTATGTGTTTTTCTGTATTTTATACGCATCTGGAATTAGGGACATAAACACCTAATTCCGGATAAAAACAATATTTTTAAAAATAAAATAAAACAATGGGTTTATATTGCAAAAATAATATTTTTTATATCGTTTGATTTGTCTTGTTATGAAGTTATTTTATTTAAAAAAAAATTAATTTCAAATAATTTCTTTATATTGAGCTAGTTATGACAATTTAAGTCCTAAACCATCCGGAATTAGGGGTTTTTACGGTACTAAGTATTTTTTTAAAAGTTTTTAATATTCTTTCTGTATATACTTCAAGATCAATTATCAATTTTAAATCGCAAAAAATGCTGAATTGTTTGTAGTGACCTTTGATCTGTTTTTTAGTCATAGTGTACAATTAACCTCTTACAATGCCAAGTTATAAAAAATTACAGAGCAGCCACGGTGCGCTAGTTAGAGCGCTTGCTTCGGAATTTGAGAGATCCAAGGTTCAATACCTCCTCGGGCCATATTTGCAACATCGGTAAGGAAACTCATAGCTAAATGGTCTTCTACAAAGTTCTGTAACCTGATTGAGCACCTTTAAAACGAGATTTAAAATTGATAAAGAAAATTAATTAGTTTAGATTTACCTTGAGATAAGTTTAGGTTTGCATGAATAAAAATAAATATTCATAAATCTGCATATTCAGTCGCATAAATCTTATATCTTTAATTTGAATAAATTTGACTGACATTTTTAGTGTATGTCTACTTGTAAACTGAAAAAAAAATTACTGACTTACTGGATTAGGAAAAGCAATTAAAAACATTAAAAAATAAAAGTTTCAAAAATGTTTATATACATTTATATATTTATATTTTTACAGCTAAGTTTTTTTTTCACTGATTGTTGGCAACGCAAAATAGATTTAATAATTAAAAACCAGCTTTTGTAAGATTTTAATGCTTAAGAGTAAGCCCCTCCACTTCGAAATCTGTGTCGTTAACCATGTATAATAGCTAACAAAATGTAGCTAACCTAGATCTTAAAACGTAGATGTTATATTTTTTTTTTTTTTTTTTTTTTTTAACATCTTCACTTCCAACAAGGCTGCAAGCAACCACTATAAGAGTTGGAAGTTACTGGAAGAGAAAAGACTAAATCTGTAGAGCAAGATAACGATTGACTGATGACTTAAAAGATTGCAAATTATATGAATCAGGAAAGCAAGATGAAGGAAGCGAATTCCAAAGAACTGATGTTCGAGGAAAAAAACTAGAAGAATAAGAGTTTTTGAAGCACTTAGGAACAGTCACAGAAAAAGGATGAGACTTAATTGAATGGCGAGTAACACGAGAGTGAATTTTAGTAGATGGCACAAGGGACGCTAGCTCTTTAGAGCAGTGCCCATTATAGTATTTGTAGAAAAGAGAAAGAGAAGCAACATTACGACGATGTGACAAAGGTTGGAGATTGGCTGCAAGAGCGGGTCCAACTATGTTTACAATTCGTTTTTGCACCTTGTCTAAAAGAGAAAGAGCATTATTAGAAGATCCGCCCCAGATGTGGCAACAGTATTCCATACAGGGACGGATTTGAGATTTATAGAGATAGAGAATAGAATCTGGAGTAAGAAAGTGTCGAGCTCGATAAAGAGATGCAACCTTAGCAGATGCTAATTTTGCAATGGATTTGATATACGGTTTAAAAGAAAGATCAGAAGTAAGAGTTAATCCTAGAAGATGAATGGTAGATGACTCATCTAGTACATTACCATTCATAAATATAGGAAGATCTAAATTATTACGATAACGATTGGCCGAATAAAATTGAGTTTTATCTGAATTAAAGTTCACCAACCACTGTGAGCCCCATGCTATAGCAGAAGTGAGATCCTTTTCAAGCTCAGATACCCCCTCCAAGCAATCAGAGAGTGTAGGCTTCTTATCATGACAAGAGTAAATGGTAGTGTCGTCAGCGAATAATGCCACCTTAGATGTGAGAATATCTGGAAGATCGTTAATGTAAATTAAAAAGAGTATAGGGCCAAGGATTGAACCTTGAGGAACCCCTGAAGTTACAGGATGTGAAGAAGAGTGTTGTCCATCGAGGACAACTTTTATACTACGATTGGAAAGAAAGGACTCAATAATCTTAAAGACGTTACAGCTAATATATGAATCGCTAACTTGAAAAAGGGGACATGTCCTGCAAAATTTCACATAACATGTCCTTTTTTTCAAGTTAGCGATTCATATAAAGATTGTTAAATTACAGATCCCAGTTGGCCGCTATAGCGGCTAATTGGGGTATAAGCTATAGCTTATGTAGCTTCTTGTTATTAAATCTTTATTATCGCAAATGTCGATAGTTGCTATATTGTCAAAAGTGTTTATTTTTTAAAGTTTTTTTTTTTTTTTTTTTGTTTGCAATTTGGACTAAAACAATAATAATTTTGCAATTCACAAAAATTAACAAAACTCTCTTCATCGTTTCAAACTCATTCATATCGTTTTTATTGCTGAACTGCGAGCGACTACTTCACATATTTTTCTAAAGTTATTTATATTAAATTGGCTGTTCAAACTTTTAACTCTTATCTCTGATATATATACAAAAAAATTTAAATCTGACAAACTAGCCAAAGTCTGACAAATAGAAAAAAATAATTATAGAAAATAGAAAATATAGACAAGTGGAAAATATAGACAAATGGAAAAAAAAAAAATATACTCTAACAAAACAAAACAACATCATTTAAGAGATTGTAGAATAGTGCATTCACACCGACCGCCACGTAAAAATCCAGTTTTTTACTTTTTGTTCATAAGTAAACATTTTATTAGAAAGTGATATGAATGATCAGAGTGAACACAGGGGTGTGTATGGTGGTGTGTAACCTCCCCCTCCCCTCCCTCTAAAAAACAAAATCAAAACTTATAATCTCTTTTTTCAAGGAATACTGTTGTTTAGTCGCCATTTAACACATTTTAGTCGGCAGTTTTTTTGTTTCGACGACCTCTTTTTTTTTAGATAGCATTAGGCAGTTTTTAGAGATTCCTCGCCCCGCCCCCCCTCGCCCCACTCATTACTAAAATCGCCTCTGAATGTATTTTTTGTTGTTTAAAGTTTGTTATTATTTTTATAATTTATTAATCGTTATAATAATTTAAAAAAATAGCTAAAAAGTAATAACGTGAATGTTCAAATCGACATTTTTTTTTTACACACAATAGAAAAATAAGTTGTGTTAAACCTTTTTCCCATTTTATTAATTTGCTTTCTTTTCCAATAAATCAAGTGACTCCTCAATTTTTTTATCTTTGTAAAACAACGCCCGTTTTTGAAAGAAATCATTTGAGCAATAATTTTAGAAACATTTCACTAATTTTAACACAAAAATTTTTTAAAGTAAAAATGAAGTTTTACTGCTAAATGTGTAATAAAAACAAGTTTACTCAGTTTTAATGTTTTATGTATGTAAATTTACCTTTGATATCTCATGTATGTGATGTACATTTGTAAAAATGTTTTTTTTTTTTATTACTTCACATACGTTATCATAATTCGGTTAAAAAACATTACACCACGTATTTGAGAAATAATAAGAATCTGTTTTAAACTTTAAATTACTCGACAGACTCAACAGACATCCCATATTATAATCCCAGTTTATGATATTTACTAGCTTACCACCGGTAAAATAATTGTTTAATAGTTTATAATGAAAACAGTATTTTTATATATGTGTATACAAGTTTATGTAGGTGTGACCTAAACGTTTCCTAGTTGTTATGTAATGTATGGCGTTTTACGCTCACCAGTGAAATTTAAATTTAAAAGTAAAGAAAATTCTCTTTTTGAAAGGCAAAGTTTTTTAAATATAAATTAGACCTGGCATTTTTAAATTGTTGTTTTACTGCTCAGCGTGATCTAAACTTAATTTAAGTTATGGTTTCTAAACATTAATTTCTGAAAAAACAAATTTGAAAATCATAAAAATTATAAGTGCATACCCCGAAGCTGCTGTAGCATCAATATAATCAAAGGCCACCATTTTTTATATAGGTGATCTTTGGTGTGCGTCATAGTATTGAAATTATTGTATTGAACATTTGGCTACGTGTTTTAATGTCACGCAAATCTGTCTGTATTATTTAATAGCTTTTTCATTTTTTAATTTCACTTCTAAATATTTTCCTTTGTCTTTTAAAACTTTAATATTTATAATATAAAATATAAATCAATTGTAACAATATCAATGATAAAATTTCCAAAAACTTTTTTCTTGCACAAAGTGCTGGCGACCTCGCGTTAAAAATTACTGAACCCTTTTTGTTTCAGCGTTCGTTTGCATTATCTTCTGTTCATTTGATTGTAAGTTTTCATTGTTCAGGTGCACACGTTATTCCTGAAAAAAGTCTTTGTTTGAAAACAAAGCATTCACCCGTGCAAATTTAATGACCATTTTAGAGCGCTTAGACCAATCTTTACGCTTTAATGAACAATATTTAACACAAACTTTTTAAAATTTTTTGTTCCAACTTACAAGAACTAACGCAGCAATGCGTTTATTGCCTTTGTTTGAAAAGTAAAATAGTATGCTGAAACGTTTGTTTCCGGGAGGGCAAATTTAATTGAATTAATCGCAAACAAAAACTTTTACATATTGAGTTTTGATAAAACTTTTTATAAACCGTAGTCGATTGAAAATACTTCTTCTATAGACCAGATTAAAAAATTATTTAACACGAATACTAAGAATTATTTAAAATTTTAGTTGCTAATTTTAGTTAATAATAAATAGAAATTTTTTTATTAATAAATTAATACAAATTTTCAGTAACATTAAAAATATTCTTAATAAATTAAAAAAATTATTACGTTTTTAAGTTTTGTAACTTAAAAAGATTATTTTTGTTAATATAGAAAATATAATAGTTAGTATATAGTGAATGTTTTTTTCTTATACTGTGAGATTTATCCATTTATTTGAAATTATAAACAAGAATAACCAGGGATCAATTTTTTGCAACCCCCTCACTTCGAGAGATTTTGGAAACTTTACAAGGTGATAATTTTTGAACACTTAAATAAAACTTGATATTTGAAATCTATTGAAGAATATAAAACAAATGAAATAAAAAATGATCAAATTGATAAAACACAAAAGTATTTTGGTATTTTAAAAAAAGAAATTGTGGCAACCTTAACAGTATTCTCAGCCTTACCAAGTTTATTTCATGCAGTATCTGTCAGAAATAGTAACTACCAGTACCCACATTATTCCACGAATAAAAATAGTTCGTGTAAATACAAATAGGATTAAAGCTAATGATACCAATGAGTATAAGCCAGATCTTGGTCTATCCATTGTTATTGTATTTAAAATATGTTTATGTATATATACAGTTGCCATGTTAACGGGTATTGTCAAATATAGCTTAATTGCTGCTATTATATTTATAAATGAACAACTTATATCACAATATGTTTTTGTCGACACAAGTAAAATGCCTAAATTTTCAATGTGTAAAATGCGGGAATAAAGTGTTTTTGTTTCTTTTTGTTTGTCTGTTTTAATTTTGCTTTAAAAAGAAATATGAGTAGATGAACTTAAATCTATAAAATGTTCGGAATCTTTTTCAATTCAAAATATCTTTTGTATATTTAAATATATATTATGAAGTTTATTGGATATGTATACGCATATGTACGGATTTGTAAATTATTTTTTCAAACTTTTTTATTTTTTATTATTTTCAAACTTTTTAGTTTTGTCAAACTTAAAAATTATTTTTTAAACTTTTTGATTTTTTCAAACTTTTTAATTTGGTTTTTTAAACTTTTTTTAATTTCACTCTTTTATATATTATTGGAAATTGTAAATTTTTTTTTTTATTATTTTCACGAAGGGGCTTGATGATAAGACATTTTGTCTTCTACTTGCCCCAGTCAGCTTGCATTTGTATAAATTTATTTGAATGTAAGGTTAACATTGTAAAATGTGTCAAATGACGAAAAAAAAAAAAAAAAAAGGTGCGGAAAACCTAACCTTATTGTTACCCTAGCCCAAACATTAAGTCAAGGATGGTAAGTTTGTTCTTCTTAGTTTTTCACAGTATTAAAGATGGCTGGAAGCCCTGTTTGTTGCTTTGAGTTAAACAGATTCAACTATGGTTTTATCAGCAAGTTTATAAGAAGCCCAAATAGACACTGTATATTTATGGTGTGACCTTATAAACACCTTATATAACTTAAGAACCATATTTTCATCAATAAAATTTAATGTCTTTTTTTTATACCAAAAATTTGTAAGGTTTTAGAGGCAACTGTTTGAGTGCTCTATTTAGCGTTAGATGAAAAAATCACGCTCTTTTTTCGTTGTTGTTTTGTTTATAACAAGTTTTTTGAAGGTTTTACAGGCAACAGAGGTTATTGGAATAGAACAATAGTTTTTATCAAGCAATTTATCTTTGCTTTTTTGTTGAGACCAAACTAAAATTCGCTAGTTTCCAGAGAGCGGGTAGTGTTCCAGAGTTAAATGATTTATGAAAGATTTTTGTAAGTAGAAAAAAGATTTATAGTGGTTTAGATCGGTAAGTTTCTTAATAATGTCTGAAATAGAAAAACCTAAGTTAAATTAAAATAGAAAAAACCAATTAAAAAAAATAAACAACAAGTTGTCATTATAAGTTCATGAAAGTTTAATATCACTTTTACGATGGAAAATATTCTGAGCTTTTAAGTGTAAACATAGATTTGAATTAAGAGTTCAGAAGTATAACTACAAAGTTCAACTAAAATATCTTTCAGAGAACAATCTCAATCTTTATTTTTTAGCTGTTTGTTAACATATTTGTAGAAGAATTTTGGGTTTTTCTGGAATTTTAATATTACTTTTTTTATGTGCTCTTTTGCTTTAAATATTTCAGCTTTTACGAACGATTAAGAAGATTTTAATTTATTTTAAGTTTATTATTCTTCCAGTTAGTTGAGCAGTTAATATACCAAGCGGATTTTTTTGATCGGATTAAGTTTTTAATATCTGAAGTAACCCAAGGATTATTTTTTTCTTTGTCTTATTAACACTGTGGTTAAATACACGTAAACGGTACAATTGTTAGAAATTAAATAATGAAGCATTTTAGGGCTTCCTATATGTATATATTTGTTTGTATATATATTTTTATATATATAATAAATTATAATATAATATAATAAATTATGTATATATATATAATAAATTATGATATAATAAAAACCACCAAGAATGAAACAACCAACGTAGGTCTTTCTATATATATATATATATATATATATATATATATATATATATATATATATATATATATATATATATATATATATATATATATATATATATATATATATATATATATATATATATATATATATATATATATATATATATATATATATATGTATATATATACAGTGGCAGAACTTCAAAATTTGGGCCCCCCCGCAAAAGAATGTTTTTTTTGCGGAAAAGAGTTTTATAGTATAAATATTATTGAGAGTATAACTTTTTTTATATGAGGGCCCCCTATAGCTGGTAGACCCCCCCGCAACGCAGGGTCCTGCGTCCAGTAGTTCCGCCACAGTATATATATATATATATATATATATATATATATATATATATATATATATATATATATATATATATATATATATATATATATATATATATATATATATATATATATATAGTGAAAACTAAATAATTATTAAGATATATTTCAATTACATAACTAAAAGTTTCACGCAATAGCGATCATCAGATGTAACAACAATAGAAAGTAACGACAAAAATTATATACAAAAAATGCTATGGAGTGTCCGCGCTTTGATGACATTAAAGTTTTTTATTAGAAATTTAAAAAAAAAAACTTTAATGTCATCAAAACACTCCATAGCATTTTTTGTATATAATTTTTGTTGTTACTTTTTATTGTTGTTACATCTGATGATCGCTATTGCGTGAAACTTTTAGTTATGTAATTGAAATATATCTTAATAATTATTTAGTTTTTACTAGGGATGTACCGAAGCTTCGGCTTCGGCTTCGGCGTGCCGAAGCTTCGGCAATTTTGCCGAAGCTTCGGTTCGGCCGAAGCCAGGTCAATTTTTTGCCGAATCTTTGGCTTCGGCAAAAAATTTTAAGTAATTAAAGTTATAAGCTACTGTGGGACAAGTTATAAAAATAAGCTAATTGCCAGTGTCTAATAAAGTTATAAATTTAGGACTACAGAGTTAAAGTTGGAGTCTATACCATATACTTAGTATTATTTACTCCCAAGTGACTTGTTATGGAGGGGATAATAATAAATAAGTAAAAATATTTTGAAAAAAATAATAAAATTGGGGAAGGTCCTCATACACTTTGAAAGCTTCCAAGTGTGACTTTAGATGAACTGAAGCAGCATTTCTATGCAGAATAAAAACCTTTTAATTTAAAACAAATTAAAAGTTTTTAAAACCTTAATTTGTATTATGTAACAAATTCATATTAATTATTGTGTGGGATTACCGCAAATAGAACAAAATTTGGTTTCAACATTTGACCGATAAACCTTAGTAATCTCTCTTTAAAGAAGATTAAAGATACGTTGCTACTATTTTAAATTGTGTGTATGTTTAATTTTTTAAAATTTTATTTAACCATATTAATAAAAATTTACAAATTTTCATCGTAAATTTACAGAAATTGGTTAGGTGTCACTTATATAGATACAAAATAGTCAATGGAGTGACACATAAAAAACAAAAAGTTCTAAACAACAAAAAAGGAAGAAAAGCAAATGAAATATAAACGAGGATAATAAAAAAAGAAAAAAAAAGCCAACAAAAACTAGATAAATTAAAAGAAAAAGAAAAACAATGATAATAACTATCCTTGCTCTTTTATTAATATTATGAATACTTCTAAATTGAATTTATATATTAAACATGTAAACCAATATTCTGGTTTCTTCTTATGGTATTATGAAGACTTTTAAATTTTATTTAAAATAAATTAAAGGTTGAAGCTTTGATTACTTTGAGCTCTTATATTTATCATCAAAATTTATTTAAATTAAATAAACAATTTAAAACAAATAAATATCAGCCTGCTCAGTCCCTGTTTATTTATAAATATAAAGTAAATAATAATATAATTATAAATAAAAAATTTATAAAGTATTCTATTTATTATTTTATTTAAAGCTCACTCTACAGAGTTGTTAGATTACTTTGGAAGTTTTTATCACAGATAGTTAATATTTGATTTCAGATACTGATGCAGATTTATCCATTATAAATACAGAAGAAGAATGAATACTAAAATTTCAAAGTATAAAAGATTAAAAAAAGCTATAGAAAATGTTATGTAGTGTTAAGTTAAAAATAATTAAAAAAAAATACTTAAAAGTGTGTAAAAAAGAAGTTAAAAAGAAATCTATCACTTGTACTTTTTTTTAGCAGCAGGTTCAGGAATCCAAAATGGTCTTAACTTGGGTTTTTTTTAGTTTAGAAATTGTTCGTTTAAAGAATACAGAGAAGTAAAAAAAAGATATTGAAATAAATAGCAATAAAAAGATAAAGTGTGTTTCTAAGATTTTTTATGTTGTAGATACAACTAGATCAGCTAAGAGTGTTTATTTAAAGAAAGAGTGATCAAGTGCAAAAGATAAATTTACTCTAGTAATGTTCAGAGATTTTTATCCACTTCTATTAACAAAAGGTGCATTAAAAATAAAAATAAAATATACAGGACATGAAAAAATGTTATATAACATTGTATATTATATACGAAATACGTTATACATTATACATTATATACGAACATTATACATTATATACAAAATCGTCTAAAAATGAAAAAATATACAAAGATTATAAATATTTGTTCGAAAAAATTCGTAAACGCTTAAAAAAAATTTATTACTCTAGAATATTAGACAAATTTAAAAATAACTCTAAGCGCACTTGGCAAGTAATAAAAGAAATTACTGGCAATCAAATAACATGCTCAAGTTCCCTCCCCCAAATGATTATAGTTGATAACAAAAGTATTTATGAATCAAAAGCTATATCTAACGAATTTAATAAATACTTTATCGAAATCGGCCCTAAATTAGCTAATAATGTTCCCTTTACCCCTGTCGCATTTAATGATTTCTTAGTAACAAAGGATGATTGCAGCTGTTCCAAAGAAATATATTCAGAATTATCTTTTGATGAATTCCAAATCGCCTTCAAATCACTAAAAAAAAAAAAAAGCTATCAGAGCTGATGGAATAAATGGTGACATAATTATCGAGTGTTTTGATCATCTCAAAAATATTCTTTATAAAGTTTATAAATCATCTGTCCACCAAGGAGTTTTTCCTGATCGTCTAAAAATTGCAAAAGTTATTCCAATTTTGAAAAAGGAGACTGTTGCAATATCAGTAACTATCGCCCTATATCTATCCTTTCTACCTTTTCAAAAATCTTAGAGCGTATTATGTACAATAGAGTATACAATTATCTTGTCTCCAATAATCTTTTTTATTATAATCAATTTGGTTTTAAAAAAAATAATTCTACCGAACATGCAATCATCCAGTTTGTACGAGAAATCTCAAATTCCTTTCAAAGATCCCAATATACATTAGGTGTTTTTATTGACTTGTCGAAGGCTTTTGATACTGTCAACCATGAAATCCTTCTTGAAAAACTAAAATACTACGGATTAAACTATATAACTATAAAATGGCTTCGTAGTTACTTATCAAACCGCAAACAATTTGTTTTTATTAATAACTATAACCAAAGCCATTTGCTAAATATTTCCTGTGGTGTTCCCCAAGGCTCTATCTTGGGGCCACTTTTGTTCTTAATCTATATAAATGACTTAAATAAAGCCTCAAACTTAATGAGTATCATGTTTGACGACGACACCAACTTATTCCTGACCAATAATGACATATCCAAACTCTTTTCTACAATGAATGATGAACTCAAAAACATATCTACTTGGTTCAAATGTAACAAGTTAACTCTTAACATTAATAAAACCAAATGGGTTCTTTTCCATTCACTCTCTAAAAAACGCTATTTACCCCAACATTTGCCCAAAATATTTATTGATAAAGTTGAAATAAAAAGAGATTTTGTTACTAAATTTTTAGGAGTGGTTCTCGACGAGAACATTACATGGAAACCGCATATAGAATATATCTGCTCAAAAATGTCTAAAAGTAACGGAGTCTCATATAAATCTAGATCATATTTAAACAAAAAAGCCTTAACCTAACTCTATTATTCATTTATTCACACCTATCTTAATTATGCTAACATTGCGTGAGGAAGCACCGAAAAAAGTAAGCTAAAATGCCTTTTTCGCCGTCAGAAGCATGCGATCCGATTGATTAATTTTGCAGATCGTTTTAATCATTCCAAACCATTATTTATGAAGATGAAAATACTTAATATTTACGAGCTCAATGTTTATAACATTTTATGCTTTATTTACATGTGGAAAAACGATTTAACTTTACCTGTCTTTAAAAACCTTTTTTCTCTAAACCCAATTAATAAATATTTACTTAAAAATAAAAATTTTGTACATGAACCTATTTGCAGAACAAAATTTAACAAATTTTGCATTACATTTCAAGCACCCTATCTTTGGAATAAAATTGTTATACCTAATTTTGATATATCCAATACATTTCCGATCTTTAAAAGTAAACTTAAAAATTTTGTTTTATCTATTGATGATATATCTAAATACTTTTTATAGCAATCACGTATTTGTCTTTTTAATTGTAAGACTTGTATTTTCTCTTGCCTTTTAAAAAAAGAGATGTATTACTGTATTTACTATGTATATATATGTATTTATATATTTACGTTTTTATAAGATCTGATGATATGATCAGACTTTTTATTATATATAACATTAGTGGTTTGATTTATATTTCCAATTTATATCACGATTTATTGTAATTTTTTAGTTTTGTTTATGTATTGATTTTAAAAAAATTGTAAAAGGTTCTGATGATAAAATCATTACGATCTTCTTTCAGAAGCCTTGTCTGTTTATCTTTGTAAACAACGACAAAAACAAAAAAACAAAAAAACAAAAAAAAAAAAAAAATGGTTTGCACACAGAAAAAGAAAAACTAGAAGTAGGAAAATTTGGGGAGAATGTTTCAAAAAAGCTTAAGTTTAAAAAAAAAAAAACGCTCGATGCGGTCAAGTATCAGAAACGACATAATGAGAAACTTTTAAACAGGGGCGCTGAGAGCTTTTGCCCTGCCTGGAACAGCAATTCTGACTGGCGTCCTCATTTTTATACAATTTTTCTATATTATTAGTCAAGGACCTTAGTTTTGGTATCTTTTTTGTTTTACACCCCTGCTGATCTGAATGCTGATTAAATTTTAAGCATATATAGTGCCGAAGCTTCGGCTTCGGCAAAATTTCAGCTTCGGTACATCCCTAGTTTTTACTATATTACTTGCTCTACTAATTATATAAAACGCTGTATTGAGCACTCTTACTGGAAATATTAACATAATTCCTACAATATATATATATATATATATATATATATATATATATATATATATAATATATATATATATATATATATATATATATATATATATATATATATATATATATATATATATATATATACATATAGAAAGCCTTTCGTTGGCTGTTTCATTCTTGGTGGTTTTAATTTCTCGAATATAAAATGCTTTTACATTATATTATATATTTTTTTAAATATAATTTTTTTAACAAATATTGATAATTATTTTATTAAAAAAAATAATTTCAAAAAGTATACTTTTTTAACTAAAAAAAAAAAAAAAAATGATTTTGCGCTATATCTACTTGAGTACTAAAGTTCGGAAACGGATAAAATATGGAAATGCGGAAACCTTCAACGGGTAAAATGCTGGAATAACCCCAGTCATATCGCTACCTCAACTTAAACCATCAGTTGATGTAGCAGCACTCCTTGCATGTTCTCTATAAACCAATTGATGTATGCACTGAAGCTTACAAGCCCTTAACCCTGTTTCCGCATTCCCCCCCCCTCTTTTTACCGATTAAAACCTCTACCAATGTTTCAATTTACTTTTTTATGAGGCTTGTTGAACAAGCAGACATTAATTTTTTTTCAAATAAGACTTTGAAATTAAATTATTACATACCTCTAAAAACTAAAATAACTTATTCAGTTGCGTTTATATTTTCCTGTTCAAGTTTGTTTATCTAATAAAACCTTAAAAAGCCCAAGTCTTTAAAAGGGTAAAGCGATGTCCAATAAATTTACCCTTTTAAAGGGTAAGTCTTTAAAAGGGTAAATTTATTGGTTATTCTGATTGGTTATTGAGTTTTTATTTTATATTTATCTAAATTAAATTCTATTTACAAAATCAATATTAATTTCAATAATAAAACTTAAACAAACCCAAAATTTTTTCAAAGAATTAAGTTAATGCAAATGATTTTTCATGATTCTTATGACTAGTTGATTATACGCTACAAAAAACACAAAAATTATGAGACTGTGGTATTAATCAGACTGACGGGTTCTAAATGTTTTTATTTTCTATCACCATTATGTATTAATATGACATTATTAATACTCTTGTTGCTCTAATTATTACTTTGATATCTTTTTTAAAAAAAATTGAAATTGTTTTTCTATTATAATCATGATTATATTAGTCCAAACTATAATTTCTTAAAAAAGACTGGGACTAATTTACTTGACATTCTCATAAATACTTGAGTATGCGGACCTCCAATAAATATATTATAGTAAGCTTTACGGGTGTGAAAGTCATTATGGCAGCTAGAATTATTTTAATTTAATTTTTTGTAATTATTATTGTTTAAAGTCATGGTTTACAATTTTTTAGTCATGAACTGAAATTGGTTAACTCTTCAGCAGCCCCCATATAAAAAGCTGTTTATAATAATTGTTAATAGTAAAATTGTTGGAAGCTGCATCCAAATCAGAGACAAAAGCTAAACAATCTGATTTGTATATCTAGCTTAAGAGTCAGTTCCCATTTGTGTTACATTTCATTCTAAAAAGAATTTTAATATTTATAAGGTGTTTTTGGGCTTTTTGCTATTCGCTGTTGACCACAGGTGCTTGATGTGCTTAGGTCTAATAGTTGTAGGGGCAAACCCAAATTGTCAATAGAACTTGTCTTAAAGTTTGTTGTAGTTTTAATTGTATAATTAATTCAAATGCATTTAAAGCAAACTTTAATGCCAATGCTAGTATTTCTCAATAGGGCAGTGACTTTCTGCTTAATCAAACAATTTTCTCTATCTGTAACCATTAATTTTTGTACATAGACTGGTTTACATATATTGTGGCTTATATTTTTGTTTTAAGGATTATATTTGGTTTAAAAAATATTTTAAAATAATGTTTATGTAGTTCTTTTTTAAATTAAGTTTTGTGGAGATAAAAAACAGTTTGATGGTCTATAGAAGTACTATATTTATACTTTCAATTGATTGATAATTTACTTGTATTGATGTTTTATGAAAAAAAAATATATACCAGAATTTACAACAGATCTGCCTCAATTGTTAGTTTTTATCTTGCACAATTATTGTATAAAAATGATTTCAACATAGTGCAATACTAACTCCTTGCATGTTCAACCTAATTTTCAGTCAATCTAGGAGCATTCCTCACATGTTCTCCCTTATTGTCAGGCAAAGTAGTGCTGCTACATCAACTGAGGGTTTGGCAAGGGGCATCAATTTTATCATTCTTTGTTTTTTTCTTCTTTTTCTAAATGCTGTATGCTATAAAAATTGAAAAAACTAGTAACAATTTGTTATCTATATACACTAGTATATATAAAAAAGTAGAACATGCAAGGAGTGCTGCTACATTGACTAAAAGTTTTGATTTGATTTAAAGGTTTTATCACTTAAATTTTTTTTTTAAGTTTTAAAACTTTTTCTCATATTCTAAATTAAGTTTTTTAATTTTTTTCTGAATTAGAGTTGGTGTTTTAAAAATTAAAATGAACAGAATAAATTATTACCATGTTAACCTTAATCTGCAGAAGTAAATAAGTTCAGTACAAAATTGTAATAATAATAATTATAGTTATAATAGCATAATAATAACAATAATATATGCAACGATGATGATGATAATAATAGTAATAATAATGATAATAATAATAAAAATAATAATAATATTAACAGCAATAATCATAATAATAGTAGTAACAATATTAATTATAATAGTAATAATTTTGCATTAAATTTGTTTTTAATTATAGAATTTAAATTATATAAATGTGTATACGCTTATATAAAAACATTTGGTATATATTTTTTAGCCATGGATGTTCTATCATTTTTATATTTTATCTTTGTTTTGCAACTGTGGTATGTTGAAATAAAAGGTATATATTTTTCTTACTAAAATGTTTCAGTCAAATAAATAAAATCACATTTGATGATGATGATGATGATGATGATGATGATGATGATGATGATGATAATGATGATGATGATGATGATGATGATGATGATGATGATGATGATGATGATGATGATGATGATGATAATGGCGATGAAGCATTTTTGAGGGTTTTGAAAGCATTTTTGAAATTTTGAGGTTTTTGAAAATATTTAAGGAAATTTTAATGACTGTCAAACCAAAGAAGATTGTGGTGCATGTATCAAATCTGTATCTCCACAGTGTGCTTGGTGCGAAGATATCGTAAGTTAAACATTTAAGACTAATTAAAATATTAAATAAGTTTTAAAATCTTTTAAGTTAACATTTTATTATTATACATTTAATTATTTTATATTTATTATAAGTTATTAGTTTACCTTTATTATTATTAGTTAATATTTTAAGAATGAAATACAGATATGTATTATATTATAATACAATATCAGTTGATAAGTGGTCCAAAACACTGCATCTCTTACATATCCTTTTTCTGTGATTTAACTGGCTTGTTTAACTCTTTTGTTACCGATACCCCGCATAGCAGGTAATAAAATATATCATTAAAATACCAGTACCCCGCATAGCGGTGGATGAAGAGTTTTGCTTTCTGTCAACCCCGGGTTTTTTGAGCGACTTTAAAACTTAGCTTAATAGAAACTAGAATAATAATCCAATCATACAGTGAAAACCGCATGAAAAAAGCTCTGTTAGATTAGCTGTTATTCAATTTTGAAAAATGGCTAGTTCATAGTGTTTACGTCAAAAAAAATCTCAAATATTGACGAAATTTTAAACTTTGTACTTGAAGAAAGTGACAAAGATAGCAATCAAAGTATTGATCTTGGTGATAGTGACTTGAGTAATAATGAGGATGATAATTTAATAGAATTTGAAGTTGAAAACAGTATGACTTCTACTAATATTTAAAGAAAAGTTCAAGTTACAAATAAAAACAATGTCGATAAATTGGAAGCTGCTGTTCCTTTTTCTAATTCTATTTTACCATCAATTAACTATACTGAAAGTGAAAGCTTTTGCGTTTCAAGCACAAGTGACAGCAAAATTGAGACTTTTGACACTCATATAAAGAGCCCACGTACAAGAGGTGGAGGTATCAGACGTGTACGTGTTCGAGGGGGTACTGGTATTCAATGTAATAATAAAGTAATTTCTGTTAATAGTGATGCTGATCCTATACATGCTAACAATAGAGAACCTATTGCTAATGATGCTGCATTTAATGTCAATATACTTGATAATGTTCTCCAAGGTAGTATGCATAAACATTGTAGAGTGCATCATTGTGGTAGAGTGCCTAATCGTGGTAGAGTGCCTAGTTGTAATAAAGTACGTAATAGTAGTCAGAAACTTCCTCTGTCAACTTGGGAAAAAGTTGATAAAGATGTTCCTCTTTAAAAAGCTCCCTGAACTTTTTAACTTTTTAACTTTTAGGGTTTAAATGTTAGAATGGGGAAAAACCCAACTTGTCTTGATTTTTTTGAACTCTACTATCCAGATGAACTTATAACTTTGTTAGTTGCAGAAACCAATCGGTATGTAAGGCAGTTTTTTGCTGCTAATCCAGATAACTCTTCTTTTGTGGGAGGAAACTAATGTTGCAGAAATTAAAACCTTTATTGCTGTCATTCTTTTAATGGGAGTTATTTATAAACCCAAACTTAGTATGTATTGGTCAAAAGATGCATTGTATAATACTCCAATTTTTTCAGAAGTTATTAGTCGAAATCGTTTTAATATATTATTAAAGTTTTTTCATTTTAATAACAATGAAGATGAAAATTATGATGCAACTGATGAAAACAGAAATCGCCTTCATAAAGTACGACCAGTCATAAATATTCTGCGTAATCGATTTAAAACTGTATATAAACCAGGAAAAAATCTTAGTGTTGATGAATCGCTTGTCCTTTATAAGGGTCATTTACATTTCCGTCAATATATTAAAACCAAACGTGCTCGTTTTGGGATAAAGTTGTATGAACTAGCAACTTCAGAAGGAATAACACTAGACTTTCTTGTATACTGGGGTAAAGGAATGTTTGCTGATGATGATATAAATGATCAGATGCCTTCATCAGCAAGAATATTATCTGTGCTCATGGAACCTTTTATGGGTCACACTCTTTATACAGACAATTATTACACTAGTACAACACTTGCAAAGTATTTTCTTGATAACAAGACACATCTATGTGGCACAATTAGGTCAAATCGATATAATTATTCAAAAGATATTCTTAATGAGGTTTTAGAAAAAGGGGATGCAGTTTTTTATAAAAATAATGATGTAAACAGTCAAATGCTCGCTTGCAAATTCCGTTCATCAAAGATAAAGCTTCAGGTAAACAAAAAGTTGTCTACATGCTATCAACATGTCACCAACCATCCATGAGACTTATTGAAAATACTCGTGGAATAAATATTTAAAAACCAATTTGTGTAAAAGAATACAATGGCCAGATGGGTGGTGTAGATTGTGTTGACCAACAACTCCAGAGCTTGCACCTGTTACAAAAAACTTACAAGTGGTATCGTAAACTAGCATTGAGGCTTATTTCTCAGGGTATTTTAAATAGCCATAAAGTTTTTGTAAAGTACACTTGCCACAAGAGTACCACTTTCTTAGATTTTCTTCACGACATAATTAAAGTAATATTTTTATCATCACTTAAGTTAAACAAATCACTTGTTCCTGATGGTACTATACACAGGCTTACTGAGCATCATTTTCCAGGAACCAAACAGCCATCACATGATGCAACAGATAGACGTCCACCTAAATTATGCAGAGTTTGCTATGCACGACGAATTTTTAATAACAATGGCGAACCACTAAAAACTGTGCATGTATGCAAAACTTGCCCCGGTGAGCCAGGGCTACATATTGATAGCTGTTTTGAAATCTATCACACAGTGCTAGATTTAGTGTAGAAATTAGTGTATACCCATGTTTCTTTATTTGACATGTTTTACTGTTGTTACTTTTTGATTTTTTTATTTATTTTTGTTCTTTTTTGAAGAAAGCATCATAATTTAAATTTTTGACCTAAAGACTCACTAACCTAATAAATATAATAACTTATGATAAAATGATGTTCAAGACTTGAAACTTTTCAGAATTACTTATTATAATTGTCTGATTGTTGACTCTAAATTTGAAAAATATCTGATATAAATAAGATACATTTTTATTTGATTAAACTTACAATTAAAATATTATTTAGTTTTCAAAATCCGCCGTTAATTATCACAAGACCTGATATTTTTTTTTTTTTTTTTTAGTTTTAGTTTTATTTTATGAAAGATAAATTGCTACTTTAAAAAGGAGCCAATTTTTAAATAAATTGAACATTTTTTAAACCCATAATGAAGTTTCGATGGTAGTTGGGTTAAAACACCATTTTTTGTCACGGTAATATAAGGTTGCCGAGCCCGGTAACGAAAGGGTTAAAATAATTATTTTATCTTTAAATGTTAATTGAACTTATAAAAATTTTTAAGTAACCTTGAAATAAGGTTTTAAGTTACTTGATATAATAAAAATATATTCTAACATATTTATTTGCATTGTTTAATTTAGAATTGATTTCGAAAAGTTTTAATAACAAAAAATAACTATTATAGGTTCATGTTAAGTCATGACAATGACTTTAACCTGATTCTATATTGTGGCAAGTGAGGTTCCTTACTGTGGTAAAAGCAACTTACCTATGCACACACAGGAAAATAAAATTTTTAATATAAATCTTGCAATTTAATTCTGGGTAAGTGTAGGAGGAGCTTTTAAATGTTGGATATATAATTTTTCTATTATTGCAATAAAAATCAGTTCTGACATTTGCAAAAAAGTTTAATGCCAGAAAAAGCATCTAGTTTTTAAGAATTAAAACCAACATAATATGACATTCCAACCTTTTTATGTCATTTAAATAAAAGGTATTTTTTTATTTATTCTGGTTCACTCCCAACAAGGCTGCAACTAACCACTATTTAGTTAGGAGTTACTAGAAAAAAAGAATAGAGTTATAGAACAAAGAAATGGTTGACAGAAGACTTAAAAAGTTGAAGATTGTATGAGTCAGGAAAACATAAAGATGGGAGAAAGTTCCAAAGGGTTAAAGTGCGGGGAAAAAAGCCAGGCGAATAAAAGTTTTCGGAGCATGCTGGGACAAATACAGTAAAAGAATGAGACTTTGATGAATGACGAGTCAAGCGAGAATGAGTTTTGGTTGATGGAACTAGAGATAAAAGCAGCCATGATAGTATTTGTAGAAAAGAGATGCAACTTTACAACAACGGGAAAGAGGCGATTTGACCACGGCATATTTTAAAAATTTAAAAACGCGCTACAAAAACTTACCTAAACTTATCTGGAAAAAAAATTTAAAAAAATAATAAATATTAACGAAAAAGAAAGCAATAGTCATAGCAAAATGTAACTTGCGTGGTCATATAAAGACGTGAAATAGCAGGTCTTCCTGTGAAAGCTTGTAAGTAGTGAAATGATAGGATGAATCTGAAAATGAAGTTTGAGATGAAAGATTTAAAGAGATCATTATGAAAACTTGTCCACATTACACAGAGTACAGAAACATGGATGTTAAACAAGAAAAAAAAGAAAAGAAAAAAGTCAATTTAAACCATTAAAATTAGATGAGAAATAGAAAAATTATTAGAATTGATAAGTTTTTTATAATAATTTTTTTTTTTTTATGTTTTATTATTGATTTTTATGTTTGTTTAATAATTGTCTAGCATTTTATTTATATTTAATTAAAAT
>NC_061159.1:16803452-16865952 GCF_022113875.1 Hydra vulgaris | reverse complement strand
AACCTTCCATTTTTCTGGTGATGGACTGCTTGGTGGTTTTGTTTTACCAAGTGATGGAAAATGTCATTTAGAAAACAATGACTATATAGGATGGAACAAGTTTGATTATCCATCCTTATCCCAAATTCGAGCATTGATGGTTGAGAATGAAATAGTTCCAATTTTTGCAACCACGGGTAACACAGATCTATATAACAAAGTAGCAAACTTTTTTGGCCAAGCATCTGGTGCAGTAGCAGCTCGGTTGAATAACGATTCATCAAATGTAGTTCCTTTGATCAAAGAAGCATACTTAAAAATTGCTCAAATTGTTAATATAAGAGCTGATCCGCCAAAAGGTGTTGATATAAAATTTCGAGCTAAGTGCAGGTAAAACTTTGCTTATATAAAACATTAATTTTTTTTTTTTTTTATTTAATTAAAATTATTTAAAGTATTAATTACTTAAAACTTATTATTTTAAATTATTTAAAAAATTGATTAGTTGAAATAATATAGTTTCAAACATTCGGAAAAAATTTAAAATTAAAATAAATAGTTAGTAATAGTAATATAAGATATATTTTAAAATTAGGAATGGAAATCAGCTTCGGAATTTTGATATCAAATATATAGATTGGCTTAGTGTTAATAATAATATACACATTATTATTAACTTCACTTATCAATTAACATACTTGCCACGTGTCAATATAAGAAAGGCTATTTTTTTATTTATTTTTGTTTGTTTTTTGTTGCTATTAAAAAACCATAAATACCTACAGTTAAATTGAGGTAATATATTCAAGTTTTCTTTTAGGTAAATTGTTTTCACTTCAGATTAGAAGCCAACCTGGCCCAATATATTACTTATAGTCATATAAAAAAACTCTAACCCTGACTTTCCTTATAGAAGAGTCAAAGGTCTGCAAAGAGAAATCTCTCTCTCTCTGCATAACCACCGACAATTTTCATTTTTCATCTTTTCAACTCTCTTCTTTCTTGAACTAAATATATATAGATTATATTTGCCAAAATAAAGGTGGCATCAAAAGAAACATTTGGCCTTATATAAAGAAAAATATGGCTAAATATGTCCTTCTCATTTCAAATAAATATGTCCTTCCCATTTCAAAAAAAGTAATAGAAATAAGAAGTTTTCTTGTATCGTTCCAGTAACTTCTGAGTTCTGTAAGATTCTAGTAAGTTCTTAATTTTGAATGCTTTGAATCCATAGTAACTTTTTTTTTTGGTAACTTTTTATGCTGACGGCTTTTGTATAAAAGTTAATGCAAGAGTCAAAAAAAAATAAAGCCAATCAAGTGTTCAGGCAAGTAACAAGTATTATTTTAAGCCTATCATTGCTGCATCTCTAACAACACTGTTGCAAGTATAATTTTTTTTTTATTTTAAACAACTTCGCTTTTAACAAGACTGCAAGCAACCACTAATTAGTGTTGGAAGTTACTGGAAGAGAAAAGATGTGCACATTATAGTATTTTTAGAAAGGAGAAAGAGAAGCAACATTACAATGATGTGATAATGGTTAAAGGTTGGCTGCAAGAGCAGGTCCAACTATGTTTACAATACGTTTTTGCACCTTGTCTAAAATAGAAAGGGTATCATTAGAAGATCTGCCCCAGATATGGCAACAGTATTCCATACAAGGACGGATTTGAGATTTATAGAGATAGAGAATAGAATCCATAGTAAGAAAGTGTCGAGCTTGATAAAGAGAAGCAACTTTAGCAGATGCTAATTTGGCAACAGATTTGATATATGGTTTCCAAGAAAGATCGGAAGTAAAAGTTAATCCTAGAAGATAAAGGGTAGATGACTCATTGAGTACATTACCGTTCATAAATATAGGAAGGTCTAAATTATTGCAATAACGATTGGCTGAAAAAAATTGAGTTTTATCTGAATTAAAATTCACCAGCCACTGTGAGCTCTGTGCTGTAGCAGAAGTGAGATCCTTTTCAAGCTCAAATGCTCCCTCCAAGCAATCAGAGAGTGTTGGCCTTTTATCATGACAAGGATAAATGGTAGTATCATCAGCAAACAATGCCACCTTAGATGTGTGAGAATATCTGGAAGATCGTTAATGTAAATTAAAAAGAGTATAGGGCCAAGGATTGAACCTTGAGGAACCCCTGAGGTTACAGTGTAAGAAGAAGAGTGCTGTCCATCGAGGACAACTTTTATACTTCGATCGGAAAGGAAAGATTCAATAATCTTTAAGATGTTTCCATATACACGGTAGGAAGAAAGCATATGGAGAAGACCAGCATGTCAAACCTTATCAAACACTTTAGAAATGTCAAGAGCAACGGCCTTAACCTCTCCACCTTTATCTAATGCACGATAACCCCTATCGGTTATTACTATTAGCAAATCAGCCGTAGAACTCCATATTGATGATCAGAAAGTAAGTTATTAGATTCAAGATGATAGATTAAGTCTTTATTAATTAAAGATTCAAAAACTTTGCTTATGATAGGAAGAAGACTAATGGGACAGTAGTTAGACAAATCAGATCGCTCTCCAGAATTTTTGAAAATAGGGAAAACAGAGCTTCTTTCCAGCAGGCTGAAAAAAAAGATTCTGATAAGCACTTGTTGAATAGTTTTGAAAGGATAAGCAACAGCTCAGGAAAACACTTCTGCAAGACTATAACAGGTATGTTGTTTGGGCCACAAGCTGTAGAGTCTAAGCAGGAAATCACTTTAGCTACAGAAGCTGGAGTGATACAAATGTTAAGCCTTCTCAGGAGAGGCGTGCGGTAGCACACCTTGAATGACCACGCATATATATTTTTTTTGTTGATAACATGGCCATGATTTTTTTGCATTTATTAAAAATGACGCATTTTAAAAACGCGCTGAAAAAATAAAAACATTAAAATAACATATATGGGCAATTCCATTTTTAACTTACGTTACACGCGCAACAACTTTATCAAATATTTGCTTATTTAAACTTTTAAATTAAACTTTTAGCAGTTTTGTATGAAAGCTGTTAGTCTAATAAATAAAATAAGCTTAAAAGTTTTGAGTTCGGCCAAAAGAGAGCAAGCTTATTACTGAAAATGCCACATGCACTTATGTTACACAGAAAACAAGGTAAAAAAACTGATTTAACTTATAGGTCTCATTTCTGCGAATCAGTAATGCAGTTTGTATTAGAAACTTTCACAAAATGCAGAGAATTCTATACCAATTTAAAGTTTTTATAAAAACTTTTTTAAAATAAACTTGCTTTTTTGATACTGTATTTTTTACTTAAGTTACATCTCTTGCATTATTGTGCGGTTATCATGATTTTTTTAATCTATTATTAAGAGTTAGAGTTACGTAACAAAAGAATTGCAAAAGTATTGAACTCATTCATTAAAAATAATTAACAAAGAAATTTTTTAAAAACTGGTGGCACTCTTCCTGAGTGATTTTTCATAACATTCATTAAAGTTATCAAACCGAAAACAGTTTTTTCGCAAGACCAAGAGCAACTTCAGAAAAATATTTTAGTTTTACATCTTTATTATTACTTAATTGAGTCATTGGTTTGTTGAAGTTTTTACTTGCACTTCTTACGTTTATGTGTATTGCTTTATTTTTATAAGATTGATTTTTTAAAATGCTGCTAAGTATTCACATTTGAATCTTTTATAAACATCTATATGTCAACCAAAATAATAGTACATAAACAAACAAAAAAACAACAACAATAAAATAAATAATTTTGATACATATAAAAAAAAACTTTTTTTTTTTAATTCTCCTTATATAAAAAGTTTCAGTTAAGACCTTGTCAAGAAATAATAATTTCTTAATGACGTAATTCATTTAGTAAACAAAAACTTAACGAAAAATCGCCAGAATTTTATTAAATGCATAAAAACAAATAAAAATATATATATATATTTATATATTATTTTTATCTTTTTATTTTGTCATTAATTATAAATATGTACATGTGCATTATTGTTAGGTTATTATTTTCTCATAAATAATTATAATAATAAATTATTAATAATAAAAAAAAAACAATAAGATGACTAATTAGTTTGATTTTTTCAGCACGTTTTTAAAATGCGTCTTTTTTAATATATGCAAAAAAAAAATCGTGGCCATGTTATCAATAAAAATATATATATGCGTGGTCATTCAAGGCATGCAACCGCATGCCTCTCCTGAGAAGGCCTGAATGTCAAGCAATGTATCAACCTGTTTGATGGCTATATCAGGTAGAATGCAACTAGTGGAATCAAGAGATGATATTGATGAAAAGTTCTTAGCAAACAATACAGCTTTGTCTTTAGGTGAGGTGACAAAGTCTGAACCATACAAGAGAGGTGGAATTACAGATTTGCCCTTATTATTGATACTATTAAAGATTCTCCAGAAGTCACGAAAGCTTAATTTTTGAGATGAAATACGAGATTTCATGACCTGAGAAAAGCAGGCTTTGGCATTAGACAAAACCTTTTTACAATGGTTTCTAGCTTTAGTAAACAGACGTCTGTTTTCTGGAGAACTGTTTTGCTGATAGATATGGAAGTAATGGTTTTAATTGACAATTGCAGCAGCACAATGTGAGGAAAACCATGGAGAAGAGTGAGGCTTGACCTGGGATTGTCGAGAAGGAATAAAGAATTCCATGTCAGCCTAAATCCTTGAAGTTATGTAAGAAGCACATTTGTCAACAGGAAGATAAAAGATTTCTACCCAAGGGCCATCACGAAGAAAATCATGGAAAGAATCCCAATCAGTTTAAAGGTAGTTGTAAGATGTATGATGATAGGGGGATTCTGATGATAAAGAAGAATGAGATAATAGTTTTAGAGAGATCAAACTGTGATCAGAGTCAGCTAAGGGTGGATGTGAAGAAACTGAGCACTGGCTAGGATTAGAAACAAGACATAAGTCGAGTAGAGAAGGTAAATGATTTGGATTGTCTGGAAAGCGAGTTGGAAAGTTGACTATTTGAGTTATGGATTGAGAAAGGCAAAAGTTGTGAGCTTTAATTCATGCAGAGTCACTGACACTAGAGCCAAGTTATTCAGTGTTATGAGCATTAAAGTCACTGACAACAACAATATTGGCTGAGAGATGAAGAGAGAGGGCTTGGTCAATATGAACAGAAATAAAATCAAGAAGAGTGCAGTCTTGAGATGAAGTAGAGCGATATAGAACAAAGAGAAAAGCAATAAAGTGAAGTGGTGCTAAACAAAAGCACATAAAAGAGTAGTCTGTGGATTCAAACCTAGTTTCCTGGCAAATGGATGAATTCTTATGAATGTAAATGCCCAATATTCTTAAATAACAATATATTCCATGATTAACATATCCTTTAAACTTTACATGCAATAGGTTTAGCAAATGTTGAATAAATTGTTTTATCACAAGTTTTATAACTAAAATAATTTATGCAAGTTTTAATTTTTAATTTTTTATTTATTTTAATTCTTTCATGGAAATTTACAAAATTGAATTTTCCACTCCACGGTGACATGTAGACACCCAAACGTTGTTTGCTAATGTAAGTAAAAAAAAAGTCTTAAAAAGTTGAAAGATGCAAAAATGCAAAGATTAACCCCCACTTTGATAATAATCAAAAACTAATTTAAACTCATTTCAAAAAAACATTTTACTGATATCTTAAAAGAGTTAGCATGAAGACTATCTGTAGCAACTTTTATGAAAGGAAATTTAATTTTGAATTGCTCTAGCTAACTCTGCATAAAAATTTATTTTTTTCTCTTGTTAAAGGTTTTTATTATTATCTCAGCAAACATTTGTTAGGTGACATTTTGCGTGTCACAATTTGCTTTTGATTTAAATTGTGCATCAGAAAATATTTATCTGCAAGTTTAACTTTTAAAATGATTTGAAAAGTATATTAGAGAATTCCAAACTGATGCCAAATCTCGTCAAATAACCGGCATTGGTAAGGAAGATGTGAACTTTGTGTTAAATATTCTGCTTTGGTGGTCTGTGACAAGAATATTATTTTATTGTTAGAGCACCTTAACAGTAAAAAAAAGAAAAAAAAAATGCTGGAATTCCAGAGTCTTGAATGGATCCCTGAGACTGTACTACAGAAAAAAAATCGTCAGACAAAAAAAATCGACGTCAGACACTTATGATTTCTGAATAAGAAATTAAAATCAACAGAGTTTATCTAAAATGTTTATCTGTAGTTTAGATTTTTTGTTTATCTAAAAAATGTATTGATAGCATATTTACTTAAAAAAAAAATTTAAGTATAGAATCAAAAGTTATAGACTGTTGAATATAGTAAAAAAAAAAAAAGAAGCCATTTTGCTTAAAGAAGGAAATTTTATGCTAAACACTGTTTAAGTAATGTTTTTTTTAAGAACCACATTAGATATTAATCTAACATTTTTCCACATTCTATTCTCATATATATATACCAAATCAATGAGTTTTTGCAGTTTTTGAGATGGTCCATAATTGCTCTACTCTGCATTGAATGATCCTTTTATATCTTGAAAAGACATTTTACTATTAAAAATAAGCTAAAAAGAATTTAAAAGTGGAGGACTTTATAAAGAAATATTAATAGACTAAAAAAATATAAATAATAAACCACTATAATTTATTATAAAAATCAATCAATAAATAATCAATAACCAAAATCTAAATAAAACAAGGTTAACAAAATGGTTAACAAAAACAAGGCTAAACAAAACAGTTTATAGTATAACAAGATTTTTTGAGATTGACAGGTTGACCTACTTATTAACAAGTCTTCCCGAGAACGTATACAATCACACGCCTTGTTCGTCCATGTTTTAAGTAATTCTTTTAGACAAACTGACCATGACAGTTCGCATCTTTTAACTTATAAAGCGTTTTAATAATTTGCGGCAAAAAGCTAAACTAATCTACTAAGAAAAAAACACAATCTTTAAAAAAGGAAATAAAATTGTAACGAAATATCAAGTTTAATTAAATAAACTAGAAAATTTAATTATTAAGAAAAGTAAACAAAATTTTTTTTTTCTTTTTTTTATAAATTTTTTATGCAACTTTTGTATTCTTTTTTTTAGAGTCTTTGTTAAACATTCACTTTTATAACGATTTAACAACAAATGAAAGTTTTCATATGCAATTTACTCACAAATTTTATCAGCCCATATAGTAAAGATACCTATTTGCTATGTACACTAGAACTATAAGAAATTTTGTTAATTTTTTTTCTTACATTTATTCATTTATTAAGTTTATTCGTTTTTACTTTTTTTTGCTTTTAAAAATATAATTTTGCTGTATTTGACGTTTTTTCTCAATACTTATATAATAGAAAAATAAGAAAATAAATTGTTATTTATTTGCAAATATTATTATTTTATTAATAAATTTTGTAATAACGAAATAAGTTAAATAAAAGAATAACACAGCATTTCCCGCGTTTGATGCATGTCTGTAAATTTTTCCTTTATATTTACCAATTTCCAATGTTAATATGAATTACTAGAGATAATGAACGTAACAATTGCTGTTTAAAAAAATTTAAAAGCTTAAAAAAAAGTTTTAAATAGGCTCCTAAAAATTTCATTAAAAATCAGTAAATTAACAATGTACTAGTCCACAAGGTTTTGGAACATTGTTTTATTTTTTTACATGAAAAACTTGTTAAAAATTTTTTTTATAAAAAATAATTTAGCAGTTTGTTTTCTCGCTTTTCTGTGCATTGATAAAAACAGTAAAGTTTAGCAAAGACATTTAAAAAAACAAATTTAAAAATTGTCGATGTTTCTAGCGTTAATAATAAAGTATCAATTTTGGTAGTGGAAAATAACAAATGTCCTAAAAATAAGAAAACAAAAAAAGTAAAATATTTAGGTATATTATGTTTTTGAAAACAATTTTCTTTTTTTAATATTCCATTTTTTTAGCTAATTTTATTTAGATTTTCTATTTTGTATAGTCTTCGGTTCTTTTCTTTGAGTAATGCTGTTTTATTCTTTAGTTTCTTATAGCTTTATTTTGCCACAAACTCTTAAAACTTTTGCTATATAAAAATGTCGTCAAGTTGTCTAAAAAGTTAATTTAAGCGTGGACAAACAAGGTGTGCAACTGCACGCTCTTTCTGGGAAGGCTTGTATTCAGTAATTTTTTTTTGATATTATTAAGGGCTATCAAGTATTTTAAAATCTAAAAACAGTTTTTTTCACTATTTTTTTAATATAGTAAAGGGAAGCTTACATTGGATCAATCTTTTTGTAATGATGTTGATATTGGAGAGCAGGTTTTTTTTTTTTTTTTAATGTATGGTTTATAAATGCCAATTAAAAATATTATATATATATATATCTATATATATATATCTATATATATATATCTATATATATATATCTATATATATATATATATATATATGTATATATATATATATATATATATATATATATATATATATATATATATATATATATATATATATATATATATATCGATCTTCTCCATTTAGCCAGCGCTGTCACGCTCAATTCTTTTTGCACTCATCCACACACTTGCATAAACTTAAACAAGCGCATAAAAATGCACTTGCTCAAAAAATAAAAGCATTTTGTTTTAAATTGCAACAAAACCTTTTTTGTTCATTTGTTTAACTTTTAAGAAATGCAGCTTCTTTTTTTTTGAAGTTTTTTTTACAATTGTTTTATCTAGTATTTATTCAATACATTCTTTTCACAATTTTTATTTTAATTTAAATAGCAGATAAAAATGAATTTTTATATCGCGCAGGCTAACTTAAAAATGACCATCTTGTCAGCGTTTTTTCGTGTGCTGGCATTAAATTTCAAACAGAGAAGACTGATATAAATATATATATATATATATATATATATATATATAATATATATATATATATATATATATAAATATATATATATATATATATATATATATATATATATATATATATATATATATATACATATATATATGTATGTATGTATAATATATATATATATATATATATATATATATATATATATATATATATATATATATATACACATATATATATATGTATATATATATATATATATATATATATATATATATATATATATATATATATATATATATATATATATATATATATATATATATTTGATAATCATTTAAGGTGACATTTAGTGCTGAGATGAAAACAAGTGACTGCAGCAACGCAGAAAAAGATCTAGAGTGAGCTCATTACTTTTCAAAAATTATTCAATTTAAGGTATATGGAGTCGGGTAGAATTGAATGAACCCAAGCCTGTTAAACCCATTTCTATTTCTAGTTTGAGTTTTTTTTTTCCTCAGTGAGATTTTTTTTTATTATGACAGTAATTAAAGTATAAATTTTTAAAAATCTTTGTTATGCCAAGTGTTTTTTTTTTTCTTTTTCAGTTTTTTAATCAAAACAAGCTTTGATGACGTAAGCGTGAAATTACAAGTTATATGTGAATGTCCATGTGGAAATACAAGCGTAAGTCTGTTTAAATTTGATACTAATCACGATACTGTTATACTTGTATACATTATATTTTATTATTATGTTTTGTATTTACTAAGCTATTTATTTATTTATTTTCGCATAGATAAATTTTTTTTTTTTAGATTCAAAATAGTGAGCAATGTAGTAAAAGAGGAAATTTGAGTTGTGGTATTTGTTTTTGTGACAAGTAAGTTTGAGTTTCATATTTGTTTTTGTGACAAGTTTGAGTTTCATATCTTTGTTTTTGTGACAAGTAAGTTTCATATATGTTCAAGTTGTTTTGGGACATTCTTGTTATTCTGTATCATTCTGAATGAGTTCATTCAGAATAAGGATTTGTTATGATGAATTTTTATGTTTTTTTTTTAATTTTATAAAAAGATTTCTTTTTGATAATATTATCGTTTTTTATTGGAGATGAAAAGTAATATTTAATTGATATTCAATTTAAAAGAAAAGAGAAAAAAAGAGATAAAATACCAATTTTCCATACATGTAATAGCCTTATGTTTGTAGAACATAGTGAATATACTATCTCTACAATAATTAATATGTAGAATATATTGATATAACCCTTGGAGTTAGGGTCGGCATTCAGCAATGCTGATCTAACTGCTGACCTGAAAGTGTTTGAGGTTGGCAAAAAATTGCTGACCTTGTTTCTATTTTTTATGGTCAGACCATTGTATCAAATAATTTTTGCCGACCTGATGCCGACCTCAAAAATATTGAGGTCAGCAAATTATTGCCGACCTCATTTTTCATAATTCCGAGGGTTGTTGATAAAATTAGTGATTTTAGTTGGGAAGTATTATGCAGCCTATAGACATAAGAGCTACTGATGTTTTCTATTAGCTACTGATGTTTATGTCTACAAACTACAAAGTAATAAAAAAAATAAATGTTGATCTTGGTTTTTAAAATAATTTGGCTAATGGCTGTCATAGGATTTGGAAAAAGGCTAAAAAATTTGGTCATAAAAGTGTTCACTATACTAATTGAAGTAATGTAAGAGATTTTTTATAAACTCTGGAAGAGTTTTTTATGAACTAAAACAATCAAAGAATTTTTTTTTTTTTTAGTTTATCTATTTTATTTATTGTTATTATTTTTATTCAGATTTACTATTATTATTTTAATTATATTTCATCAAAAAGAATTATTATTATTTATTTTTTTTAAGTTTACTTTTACTTATATTTCATTGAATAGTTTTCTCACTCATGAGAAGAGATTCGATGAGATACCATTTATTTAGATTATTTTATTAATTATTTTTAAAAGTCATTATTTAAAGCATTTAATTTTTTTTTTGCATTTCATCATATAGTTTTCTCACCTATGAGAAAAGATACCATGAGATATAAAAATAATACCATTAATTTTTATTTGTTGGTGTGACACAATAATCGCATATATTTGACTAACGGAGCAGATCATTAATGTAGACCTGGAAGATGTGATAAAAAAACAGATTGTAGATAGTGTTGTTGATTTATTGATATTAGAGACTGCTGATGTCTACAGGTGTGATGATTTGGTACATTAATAGGTTCCATTTGGTTGTCTGATATTGTCTCATTAGGTTTTTGTCCACTTTCTAGTCAGGTAAGTAGAGAGTTTAACACACTTACTTATTGCGCTTGTGAGCTAGCACATCAGGGCCAGGTGTAAGACCTACTGAATGGATTTCAATTGATCAAATACACACATTAGTCACCGTAGATCACAGTCCTTCACTCTTAGCCAAAAGAGTTAAGACCCTGTACTGGTGTCAAATGATGTGCTATGAGTGAGATTTTAGAACCGCATAGTCAGCGAGCGCAAATTTGATGGATATTGTGGAGCTTTCGAATGAATGTTTACATGAGTATCAGCATACTCATTAGTGCCGTAACCACATGTGTGCTTGAGTTTTAGCATACTCATTAGCACCGTAACCACATCCAGCAGGATAGTCTAATGTCTGTTTTTTATTGTAATGTACATTGGAAAAAGTTAAGGCTCACCAGTCACAAACAATATATTTATATTTGTTTATGCAACACAATAATTACAAATAGGTTACTAAATAAACTATCTAGTTAGATAGACCTGGGAAATGTAATAATAAAAACAGATAGTGTTACATCAGGGTAGATGATGCAACTAAATATCATTAACATTTATTAATTTTAATAATTGTTATTTTATTAACTATTTTTAAAAGTCATTGTTTAAAGCATTTAAATTTTTTTTTTATATTTTATTTAATAATTTTCTCACCCATCAGAAAAAATACAATGAGATAAAAAAAAAATACTAAAATTTTAAGATTATTTTATTAACTATTTTAAAATAGTTAATTTTTAATATATTTTTAATAAATAGTTTAAATAGTTTAACATTGTTTAAAGCATTTAATTTTTTGTTGTTGTTGTTATTTCTTATTATTTCTAAATAGTTTTTTTTTTTTTAAGTTTTTGTAAAAAATAATTATTTTGTCAAAATAGTTTATTTTTAATAGTTTAAATAGTTGAACATTCATTTAATTTTTTTTTATTTTTTTTTATTTTTTTTCGTTACTTATTATTTCCAATTAGTTTTTTTTTTAAGTTTTTGTAAAAAATAATTATCTTGTCATAATGAAACAAGTATTTTTTGTTTATTAAGTATCTTGTTTTTTAAAGGGAAAAATTTGCTGGACGATTTTGTCAGTGTACTTTGGAAGAAGCAAACAACCAAACTCTTTGCAGGTGTGTTTAATGTACAATAAATGAATTTTTAAGTAATATTAAAGATTTTAAAGCTTTTTAAAAAATCTCCTTTTTTTATTAAATAAAACAATGTAAAAAAATAAACAATGCATTACACAACTAATTAATTATATTACACAAATTAATTATATTACACAAATTAATTATATTACACAAATTACAATTTTCAAAACATAAAAATATACAAATAGTTACAAAAAAAATCTTATAAATATTTATAAAAAATATTTATTAATAAAAATATATAAAATAAATATTTTAAAAACAAACAAAATGATAAAAATTGATTTTAAAGTTGTAAACAATAGTTAATTTTTTCCTGCCTATGATTGTGAATAATAGATCTTTTCAACTCTACTCATAAGTTTTTGTATATATCACCTTGGTTGTGGCTATGCAACTCTTTTTGTTTGAATCTCTTGTTGAGTGTATAGCTCTAAAATGCAGTTTAATGGTTCTGTGGTAATAGTAAGGTTCCTGGAACTTTTGTTAAGGCCACATAAGGTGTCTGTTACAACTTTGTAGTGGTTGATTAGCATTGAGGCAACTGATTATAGCGTAAAGTTTCATACATAATCTATAATTGATTCAAAGTCTCCATTGATTTAAAACTTTAATAAAGTACTTTAAATAAATAAAAAAACACCAAATTTCTTTGATCTATTCTTTTACATATATGCATCAATTATCATATATGCATCAATTATGCATCAATTATCATATAGCATCAATTAACTTTTCTTGGTATATGTTTATTATTTTGTTTTAAAAGTTCAACATTTAAAACATTCTCATCAACATTTTAACATCAATATTAACTTGATTTTATTTTATTTTTGACTATTGTTAGTGTTGACTAGTGATAAGACTATTTTTCAACTTAGCGATTAGACAATCATTGTCTTATTTTTGTCCTGGTCATGTAAATCTTTTATTCATGTACTTTGTAATTGTAAATATTCTTTAACAGCAAAATATAGCAAGAAAAAAATAAACACGACTTGTCTCGACACTTGGGGATCCCTTCGATAATATGCTTTGTACATTTCGTATGCTTAATAATTTCATTTGTAGAATTCTCATAAAAATCATTATTTAAACACTTTTTTGAAAACATGCCTAAGTTTTTAAAATTTTGTTGCAAAACTCATTTGATGAGTTTAATCAACACAGTGAAGTCCTACAAATCATTAAGATAATTTTTTTTATCTTTAAAATTATTATTTAATGATAGTGTTGGATCCAATTTACATCATTTGTAGGACTTCACTGTGTTGATTATACCATGATTATATTTACATTCTCAGTATTTGTAGGACTTCACAGTGTTGGTTATACCATGATCATATTTAGATCCTCAGTATTTGTAGGACTTAACTGTATTAATTATACCTTGACCATATTTACATTCTCAGTATTTGTAAAACTTCACTGTGTTGATTATACCCCTTATACTCGTTTATTTCGTTATTTTTTTATTATCCAGTTATTTCATATGTTTTCATTTTATTAAGGATATTGAGGTTTATAGTGTCAAAAGTCTTCATTAAATCAATAAATAAACTGCCAACAAGATTTCCTTCATGGGTACTCTTCCTTACATCGTCTGTAACCAGTGTTACCCCTGACTGTGTTGATTTTCTTTTACAATATTCAAACTGGGTGTCATAAAAATATTGGTTTGGTATTTCTTGCAACTGTTAATAGGCAGCTTTTTCCATAATTTTTTAATCTTTTATTAGGTTTTAAGATATACTGTAATGAAGAGGAGGTTATTATACAAAAATTAAAATAAAAAAGAGAAAGTTATTTAAAAAAAGCTAATTTTTGTTTATTTAGAGTGCCAAATGTTGAGTCTGTTTGTAGCGGAAAAGGTGATTGCGAGTGTGGCGAATGTATTTGCAATAAAGGCATGGTAAGTTTTTAATTAGTTTTAATTACATGAAATTAAAGAACAGTGAACATTATGCTTTTTATGTTTTAATTAACATTAATGTTAATTAAAATATAATTGAGAAACTATACAGTTTATGTTTAGTTTCTCAATTATATATATATATATATATATATATATATATATATATATATATATATATATATATATATATATATATATATATATATATATATATATATATATATATATATATATATATATATATATATATATATGTATATATGTATATATATTTAAATATATATATATATATATATATATATATATATATATATATATATATATATATATATATATATTCAAATATATATATTCAAATACTATAATGCTCTAAAGAGCTAGCGTCTCTTGTACCATCTACTAAAATTCATTCTTGTGTTACTCATCATTCAATTAAGTCTCATCCTTTTTCTGTTATTGTTCCTAAGTGCTCCAAAAACTCTTATTTGTCTAGTTTTTTCCCTCAAACATCTGTTCTTTGGAATTCGCTTCCTTCATTTTGCTTTCCTGATTCATATAATTTGCAATCTTTTAAGTCGTCTTTCAATCGTTATCTTGCTCCACAATCCTCATCTTTTCTCTTCCAGTAACTTCCAAGACTAATTAGTGGTTGCTTGCAGCCTTGTTGGACGCGAAGATGTTTAAAAAAAAAAAATTCATTTTAAAAAACCTTTTTTTAAATTAAAAAGGGTTATTTTATTTTGTAACTGAATATTTTTTAAGTTGTACTGCCCGAGTTGTTTGTTTTATTTAGTGATTTTTGAGTCTGGGAAGTTTATAAAAAATTACTAAAATTTTTATGCTTTTTTTATATAAAGCAAAAATGTTATCAAACTACATACACTAAAATATGAAATGTACACATATAAAAAAAGCATTATCATGATGAGTTAAATAAATGCTTTTTATAAAATATTGCATATATATATATATATATATATATATATATATATATATATATATATATACATTTATAATTATATAAATGTCATTATAAAAATAAAATTTTAGTTTATGGTAAAATATCCATGTACTTTTTACATATATATATATATTTTTTTTTAAAATAGTTAAATGAGTTTGGTGAAATTGATCACATCTATGGTGATCAATGTCAATGTAGTAATACAACATGTGGAAGATCTAATGGTGGAAAGTTATGCGGAGGACCAGATAGAGGAATGTGTGATTGTGGAAAATGTTTGTGTAATGCAAATTGGCAAGGAAATGCATGTGAAGAGCAATGTGATAAAGGCACAAGTATGTGCATGAATAATGATGGGGTACAATTTTTTTTTATCATTTTATTTTACAAGCATTTAATTGATTTTATTTTTATCCATATTAAATATTTATTTAGGTGGAATGCAGTGGAAAAGGCACCTGTAAGTGCAATAATTGTGTTTGTAATGCTGGTTACATTGGTGATTTATGTCAAGAATGTGTTTCGGTAATTACTGTTTTCAATTTAGATTAAAATCTTATATTAAAATAAGAACTGCTGACTAGAATTGTTAAAAAAACAGATTTTTAATGGATAAAATTTTGAATTGTTTTAGAACTGTCCAGATGCTTGTCAAGACTTTAGAGAATGTGTCAAATGCAAAGTATTTGATACAAGTGATTTAAACAAAGAACAGTGTGAACTAGAATGTGCTAAATGGAACATTTCTTCTTTTAAGCTGCAAGATAAAGTCCCTGAAGGTTTTATGTTGTTTATAATGTAAAAAAAAATTTTTTTTAATTAAAAAGTTACTCGAACCATATATATAATATATATATATATATATATATATATATATATATATATATATATATATATATATATATATATATATATATATATATATATATATTTATTTATATATGTATATATATATATGTATATATACATATATATGTATATATATATATATATATATATGTATGTTGTATTCTGTTGGAAATAGTATGACTTGTGGGTAAAAAGTGATCAATATTATTATAGATGAAATTATAATAAAATAATTTAAATTAAAAGTGTATGATTTTTTTTATAAAACTTCATTCTAATAGTATCACTCAAAGTATCATTCTAATAACAGTTCAATCAACTTTAGTTAAAACTTCTGTTTGCTGTTTTTTAATACATTATTGTATATATTTAGTATGTTGCTGTTTTTTAATACATTGTTGTATATATTTAGTACGTCACTGTTTTTTAATACATTGTTTTATATATTTAGTATGTTGTTGTATTGTTTTAATACATTGTTGTACATATTTAGTACGCCACTGTATTGTTTTAATATATTGTTGTACATATTTAGTATGTTACTACATTGTTTTAATACATTGTTGTACATATTTAGTACGTCGCTGTATTGTTCGTGATGAAGATGATTGCTCTTTTGTATTTTCATACAATAAAAATAATATCACTGGAGAAATAGAGCTTTTGGTACAACGTGAAAGAAGTAAGTGAATATTCTTTTGTAATAAGAATCTCAGGCTGTAGCCTTAAACCTAAATAAAATTGATAATGTCAAAATGAAATAAGGATAGGTAAGGACTTTAGTACTGATGGATTTGGATTTATCAGTAATGAATTTGGGTAGGCTAAATATATAGTACAATTGAAAATTAATAAAAATTATTTTTTTCATTGGATATTTACTATTATTGTATTATATTTATTATTTTACTATAGTTGTTTTTATTAATTATTAGTAATACTAATACTTTTAAATACTTAGATGTTGCATTTTTTAGTATGTATTTGATTTGGTAGTTTTATATAAATTTTATACTAATAATTCAGTTGTGGAAACACATTAAATTTAATAATTTTAAAAAAATTACAAAAGTAACTAAAGAATAGTATGCAACCATGATCTTAAAAATCTATCAAGGCAATTTACTAAATAGATGTTTTTATTTGAAGCTCTGAAGTAGTAGTACATGATAACAACAGTATATAATAGCAGCAGTACATAACAGCTACAGTACACAGTTGCCACTGTGAATCACAGCGATTGCCAGGTTTGAACACACTCAATTTTTTTTTGTTATCAAGAAATAACACAGTCGTTAAATTAAGTAAGGTTATTGAGAACCTCCATAGAAATTTTTTAAGTAACGATTAATATATTCCATTAAATTAGCATAATTAGTCCTAAATTCCATAACAGCAGATTCAATATCACTAATAATTTTTTCTCCTAAGGTAGCTTCATTGCTTGAATTTTTCTTAAACATTCAATAACTGGAAATAAATCAAGTTTTCCTTGATCAGCAATATGGCTAGCAAGAACATCTAACTTATCTAAAAGTCACTTGGCATCATTGCCATCCCAATGCCGTAGTAATCTCTTGAAAATATATAATTTAAGTTTAATGATTGTTCAAAGCCAGGTCATAATTTTGATTAAAGATTTTTAAAAGTTGTAACTATTCTAATTAATATATGCAACTCATGTAGTGAAACTAAATTATCTATAATTGTTTCTGGATTATCTTTAAGATATAAAACCTCTTGGATTTATAACATTTTTATAATTAGCTATCTTTGATTTTGGTATTCCAGCTTCTTCGTATTTATTGTATTGATAATCAAGAAAACCAAGAGTTTGTTTTACTCCACAATCGAAAAAACTCTCCTTCACACCACAAACAACTATATTTTCAAGTATGGCTTGTAATGACAAACATTGAGTCATTAAAACAATGTAAGAGTTTGTCAGAGTTGTTTAATTCTTTAAAATTTATATTAAAATTTAAAGTGATCAAAATAATTTCTTTATTCAATTATTACCTTTACGACAAGTCTATTATTATTATAAAAAGAAAAAAATTTTTTACAAGTCTCGATTTTTTCCCAGTTGTTAAAGTGCAAAATTACTTCTTTACAATATCTTTGAGTAGAACTTCTTTACAATATCTTTGAGTAGAACTTCTTTACATTATCTTTGAGTAGAATTTCTTTACAATATCTTTGAATAGAACTTCTTTACAATATCTTTGAGTAGAATTTCTTTACAATATCTTGAGTAGAACTTCTTTACAATATCTTTAAGTAGAACTTCTTTACATTATCTTTGAGTAGAACTTCTTTACAATATCTTTAAGTAGAACTTCTTTACAATATCTTTAAGTAGAACTTCTTTACATTATATTTGAGTAGAACTTTTTTACAATATCTTTGAGTAGAACATCTTTACATTATCTTTGAGTAGAACTTCTTTACAATATCTTTAAGTAGAAAAGTTAAATTAAAAACTAAAATACTAAACAATTTGTTCAAATGTTATATTCAAATACAATATCTAATAAGAAAAATGTCTTCATCACTTTCAACATGAAATTTTCTTTTTTCTTTTATTGCTTTTTTTCTAAATAATTTTATTTTTTTATTTTTTTATTTAATCTTGTTTAGTTTATTTTCAACAGGAGTGTCTGTGAGTGTTTGTGAGTGTTTGTGAGTGTTTATGAGTGTCTGTGAGTGTTTTTGAGCGTCTGTGAGTGTTTATGAGTGTCTGTGAGTGTTTATGAGTGTCTGTGAGTGTTTATGAGTGTCTGTAAGTGTTTAGGTATGTTGACCTTGACATTTATGTCCTTTAACAGACTTTTTTGATCCAGCCATCATAAACAGTCTTTATTTTTTAAATTTGTTTGGTGATTGATGTTAATAGCAACACTGGATAGTTGACTATTAAACTGTCAGTTTTTTTTTAAAGTTAAAAATGCAACACACTACAGGTGTAGTTTGATGTCAGACATGGAAATGAATGGGTAAAAGCTAAAACATAAACAATAGTAATAGCTGGATTAAAAACATTTGGAAGTGACTGGTTCTAGACAATCTATTACTGATAAAGCAAAAAGTTCTTTATCAGGAAATATGTTAAGATCAAAGAGTATGGTAAATCTTTCCATGACAAATTCTGCAGAAAGGAGTTAAGGTTCATCATTAATGATACGGTAAACCTTAACTTAAATTAACCTTAATGATTAATGAATGATTAATTGGTTAAGTTACTATTGATGCAGATAAGAAACAAAACAGGACCAGGATTAAAAGGAGGTATCCCAGAAGTTAAAATAAAGAGGAGTGTTAGTCTTCAAAAATGAAATAAAGCAGTTAGAAATGGTTTGTTAATCTCAAAAATTTTCCTAGATACATTATATAAAGTAAGCTTATGGAGAAAACCAGCATGCAAAACTTTAGATACGTCAAGAGAAATAGCCCTAGAATCACCGCCTCTATCTTATGCATGATAGAACCTTTCAGTCACAGCAGTTCAGGTAAGTGATTAAGGTTGTCTCGAAAATAAGTCACAAAGTTAAGTAAGCTGAGTAAGCTATCTGAGTAAGCTATCTGAGTCAGAAATTGAGAAATGCTTAGTGGTGTTAGAGCCAAACCATTTAGTGTAATGAATAATAAAGTCACCAATAACAACAATATTGACAGGGGAAAAGAAAAAGAGCATGGTCAATTTGATTAGAAGTTAAATTTTAAAGAGTGCAGTCTTAAAAAGAAGGAAAACAAAGAACAAAGAGAAAGGTGATTGAGTGAAGAGGGGCTAAGTGGAAGCATATAAAGCACATAATTTCAAACTTGATTTTTCAATATATAGGTAAATTGATGCATAAGTATATGCCAAGCATGTGATTGATAAAGTCTTTGCTAGTCAAAGGATAGTTCCCTTCAATACGGAGATCTGAAGATGAAACAGTTTGATTTAAATTAGTCTGGTAAAAAAAAAAAGGGAAGATGCAACTGATGTAAAGTTACTTCAAAGATCATGAGTATTTTTGGAAGATATTTTGAAACAGCTAGGTGCTGGTGATGATTTTTTATGTTTAATATTTTTGGTTATGGTTTAAATTTAAAGAAAATTTGATTCATTCATAGTGGACACTATCCACAGCACATGTGCAGCATGGCACTGTTAATGCTTTGATATTTTAAAGCTGTTTGGAATCAACCTCTTTGAGAGCTACCAAAAGTTAATATTTGCTAAAAATCAAGGCATCATCTCTAGCTATTACTTAACCAAGAGCATGAGGCAGGGGAATTTTGGCTGGGTGCAGTTAACATCTGCCCAAGATTTAGTATTTTTATCCAGACGCCATCTTTAGCCTTTACTTAACCATGAGCCTTAAGGCTGGGAAGTCTTTTTTTTTTGCTCCTAGACTTTGCTTAAAAAAAACTGTTACATAATGCCAGTAGTAGGCTGATCATCATGATGATGGTTCAGAATCATCATGATCACCTTACTCAGAGTTAGAAATTATTTCCTGTAAGCAGTTCTTGCATTAGGAAAAACACTACATCTAACAGAATTCTAGAAAAAGGTGAGCATAAGTTTTATATTAAGAGTCACTAGTTGGTAACTGAGCTCCCACTGTATCAGAAATTTAAGCAAAACACAAACATACATATAGTTATTTATGGGTAAGCAAACACTGTGCCAGAGGTTCAGACACTTACATATAGTACCTTACATTTAGTACAAACATATATAGTAACTTACAGGTGAATGAACATTGAACACCGGCTCAGTGTACTGCTTCTGTTAGAATATTGTGGAATTCAAGAAAATTTGTCAGACATCATCTCTTTGAAAAAAAAGGTGTTGTTCTTCAGTAAAAATTAGATAGTGATACAATTGTAAAGTTTTACATAGTTTTGAATGCAGGGTTTTGTTTATTAGAGTAAATGTAATATATATGTTTGAAGAGCATAAATTTAAAATTTTTGAACAACGCATACTTTTACATAGAAAACGATTAGATATCATGGATTGAAAATTAGGTTTTTTTTATAACAGATAGGGGTATGCTTGATTCATCAAACATAAACCTATCTGTAATAAAAAGGGTGTTTGAATAAACCAGTCTGCTCTTTAGCAAAAACATTCTGAAAATAGCGGCTTAAGGTTTTGCAAATGAATTTGTTGTTGACTGTTATAAAGCAATTAGGTCCCTTTAATTCACTTAATGATAACTAATTTAAGTTTGTATACATTTTAGTTTTTTTTCGAAACCATTTAAATGTGCATCTAATCAATGTTTTATTAATTTGAATTTGAGAGGAATTTAAGAATATATATATATATATATATATATATATATATATATATATATATATATATATATTATATATATATATATATATATATATATATATATATATATGTATATATATATATATATTATTAAGTGCATATATATTATATGCATATATAATATAAACATTAAAATAATATCACTTATAAATGCATATATATTAAATATTAAAATAATGAAATCAATTGTTGTTTGTATGACTTTTTTTTTTTAAATAAAATTTATACACTCTAACTTACATAACAGATACTATTTGTTAACTGTTCATACACAAACTATATATTTACTTTGTACACACCTTCGTCATAATGTTACATTTGCTTAGGTTTACTGGTATTGGTGCACAAATAATTGTTTATATTTTTATTGACTAGTTTGCCCTGCTGAACCTGACATTTTGGCTATCATTCTTGGAGTAATAGCTGGTATTGTGGGAATAGGTTTGGCTTTGTTACTGATATGGAAGCTCTTGGCTACTATTCAGGTATGCATTAGTTTCAGGTCGCTAGCTTGAGTTTTTTAATTCGAGTTGTGTACTGAAGTAGTTTTTAGTTGAATGATGTCGTTATACAAATATTGAAGTCGTTATTCAAATATTTAGGATCGACGCGAGTTTGCTCGTTTCGATAAAGAAACCAAGAATGCAAAATGGAACACTGTAAAAATTTTCTCATTTTTCAAAATTTTCTTCTCAAGTTTTTTTTTTTTTCTCGATTTGTGTTTATTAACGCAATTGTTATTTATTCAGGGAGAGAATCCGATCTTTAAGCAAGCCACTTCCACTTTTCAAAATCCTATGTATGGCAATCAACCTCAAGAGACTCCAGAAGAGCACGTGTCTTGAGTTTTTCAACTATATTAGCAATTTAAGAAACACTGAAATTTCAACAAATTTCGGTTACTATAGTTACAGCTGATCGTTGAATAAGAGAAAAAAAATATTTTCAAATGAAGTTCAACTTTTTAGTTAGCATAGTAATGTAAATAAGCGAGGACGAGAAGATATTTTATAAATTATTTTTATTATTGTTTTAAATATTTTCTCACCTTGTTGTCATATTTAATCTAATATTTACATGTTTGCGCATGCGTTTTGTATAAGAAGTTTTACGAATTGCATGAAAAAAAATTTCCGTCCTTTTTTTTAATTTTTTTTTTTTTTTAATCTTTTTTAAAGTTTTAGAAAAATTTTTCCTTAAAATATTTTTTTTTTAATTTTTGTTGTTGTTGACGTTGTAGTAGCTTTTATGCTGTGTAAATTTATTTTATTTATTTTCTTTTATTATGTACAGTCTTATTTACTAGATTTTTTTTTTAATTTCGATTTTTTGTATATGTTATTTTTAATCTTCAGTTTTTTAATATCGTCGAAATCTTTGATATCGTTGAAAAACTCCGAATATTACACTATTAACAAAACATTTGTATAAATATTTTGCTTTATTAAAATCCTAATTTTTTTTTTAATACTTGGTATTTTATACTCAGGTATTTCAATAACATAGTTACAATTTTTATTATTTTTTCAATGCATTTTTGTTTTCTGTAACTAACTTGAGTAGAATTTTCTATAGTTATATATAATTTTATATAGAAGAACTTTAAAATGCTCTGGTATTAACTACATAGACAACATTTGGAACAATTCTCTAATAAATAAAATAATTAATTCGTCATGTATTCAAGAAAACTAGGCAATGAATTAGACACTAAAAAATGACGCTCAACAATGATATACATTGTTAAAATCAGTTTTTGGCAATGAGTCACGCAATGAATAAAAATGGTTTAATTAAATTTTTTTGTGTGAAACTTGTCATAGTGCGTTGCTCCTAGTTTCTTCATTGCTAACAAGTTAAAATATGTTTTCAATTTCTTGTAGATTTTCATTAACATTTGATTGCGTGTGCTAATAATTGGTGCTTATCACTGACCTCGGGGTTTTGTTTCATGAGATTTTTCATCTTTGTAAAAGAATATTTATTTGATGAAATCTGGCTTGAATATATTTTCATTTGACAAGCATGTGAAATTAACCAGCTTGTTTTCTCCTGCGCACACAAAATAAAACTAACGCCAAAGTTACAAAAAATATATGATACCACAGTTGAGCAAGTATAACGCTAGTTATCCGTTATATTGGCATTATTATTATCCGTTATATTGGGACGACTAAATTAGCGCAAATATCATATGTGCAAACTTGGCATAAGTGCGAAACGTTGCCAAAAACTGGCGTATGTGCAAATTGGCATAAGTGCGCCGTACAAATTTGCAAATATTAACATAAGCGTGAAATAGTTACAAAAACTGGGATAAGTGCGCCAAAAGAATTTGCAAATATTAGAACTGGCATAAGTCCCAGTTTGCACTTATGCACTTCGCACTTATGAAATTCGCGCTAATTCAGCCTCCTGGTTATATTTGCTCAATTGCTTTGGCGTTAATTTGAAAAAAAATAAATAAACTAACCACATTAGAGCTATATTTGGTGTTACATTTAACATACTAATCTATTTGTACAAGCATAATACAACATAGACGATTATTCGTCAGATTTTTTTTCCCATGAACTTTGGGAACTTCCCACAGTTTACGAGAAAAAAAAGTCAGACGAAATATCGTCTAAATTCAGTACAAAAACAAGCGTTTAAAAATAATCATTACAGTAACATTTTTTATTTGACTATAGTTTGAGAATGTAAAGCAATGTAATAAAGTTAATTGAAAAATAGTTACAACAATTACACGCCTTAAGCTTACTTAAAAAAAGTTATCAAATAATGTTGTGTTAACCGTAATAAGCTTTTAATAAATATTAAAAAATATATAATTTATACTTGAGTAACAAGATGTTGTTACTCAATGGTATGTTAAATATTTCTAAATAAAATAGAGATAACCAAAAAAAATATCTTTAAATCATGTGTGGTTTATTGTTATATAACAATTTAATTGATTATAACTATTTTTAAAAAAATATAACCTTACCATTGATGTTAGGTACGCCACTAAAAAATAAAAAAATAAGAAGGCTAATTGAAAAAAAAAAACGCCTTAAAAAGTTTATATAGTTATAATATAATTATATAACTAATAATAAGTTAATTGTAATAACTTATTAATAACTAATTGTAAGTTGATTTATGTTTGTTTGTGCTCTGTTTATTCTCTGATGCAGCGTGAGCTCAGTAACTAGCTACTTACTCCAACTACAAAATCTACACTCACCTTAGACTCCTACACTCCTTAGAAACCTAGACTCCTACACTCCTTAGAAACCTACACTCACCTTAGACTAGATTTTGTTAGATGCAGTGTTTTTCCTAATGCACTTCCAAAATGCCATGCCTGGTTTTCTCAAAGTACTGTTGCGGGAAGTAACTCCTTTTAACTACTCCAGGTCAGGTCAAGATAATCAAGATCAATCTTGCTACTGGTATCACGTAACCCAGTACCACCTGCCACAAGCCCTGATGCCTTGCAGAGTGTGCTCTTCTTAGGCAAAGGCTAGGAGAAATAAGCTCCGACTAAAAATTCCCCTGCCTTGGGGCTCTTGGTTGAGTAAAGGCTAGAGATAGTGTCTTGATAAAAACATTCATCGTGGGCAGATGTTAACTGCATCCAGCTAAACATCCCCTGCCTTGGGGCTCTTGGTTGAGTAAAGGCTAGAGATGGTGTTTCGATAAAAATACTCATCTTGGGCAGATGTTAACTGCATCCAGCTACTGTCTTGTAGAAGGCCTCCTCGGCAAAGACTTTAGGGGTAAGCAGAAAAATTCTGCTCGAACCCCTTCTTCATCTATTAGGCTGGCGTAGATGTAACCTGTGTTACATTGTTTCCTGCCTAGGATGATGAATGCTGGATCTCCTTGACTCTACTCATAGAACTTTGCTTATGCCTCCTTGATAATGGCTATGCAAATCTTCCTGTTATCTCCATATGAGGGTACAGCTCTAAAACTCAATTTAATGGTTCTGAGGCCGGCTGGTAGTAAGGTTTCCCAAACTCTGTGGTAGCTCTCAAAGAGGCTGATTCTATCAACAGCTGCAAAATATCAGAGTATTAACAGTGCCATGTTGCGCATGGATGGTGTCCCTGTTAATGCTTTTAATGTGCATTGTCAAGGCCACATAAGGAGCCCTATGTCACGGCTTAGGGTTAATTAACAGGACTGAGACAACTGCATAGCTCATTGATTTGGAGGCTCTGCTCTATCTATGAATGAGTCAAGTTCTCATTAAACCCAAATCATGACCAAAGTAACCAAAAATTTTAAACCTAAAAAACCATCCCCACCACCTAAATGTTTTAATATATCTTTTACAAATATTTGCGGTCTGCGAAGCAACTTTCCGTCAGTTGAGTCTTACCTCATTCAAAATTCACCAGACTTGCTTGCACTCAGTGAAACAAATTTAATTTCTGCAATTCCTTCTTCAGATGTCAGTGTTGATGGGTACTATCCTTTGATTCGTAAAGACTCCAATAGTCACATGCTAGGTTTAGGGGTATACATACGCATTAATTCCCCTATTTGTCGTGAAATCAGGTTCGAATCCTTTGACCATTCTTTTATGTGTTTTCGCCTAGCACCTCTTCACTCTATCACCTTTCTCTTTGTTCTTTATTGTTATCCTTCTTCCCATGATTGCGCTCTTTTAGATGTTATCTCTGATCAAATTGACCATGCCCTCTCTCTTTACCCATCTGCCAATATTGTTGTTGTTGTTGATTTTAATGCTCATCACACTGAATGGCTTGGCTCTAGCACCACTGATCCTGCTCGCACTAAAGCCTTTGACTTCTGCGTTTCTCAATCTCTTACTCAGATAGTTAACTTTGTGACTCGTTTTCCTGACAACCCTAATCATTTACCTTTTCTCCTTGACTTATGTTTTGCCTCTAACCCTAGCTTATGTTCAGTTTCTCCCTTTTCTCCCATAGGTTGTTCTGACCATGCAATTATCTCTATAAATCTTTCTTCTCGTACTTCTTTTTTGGGCTCACCTTATCATCGCACCACCTACTACTACCCTAAAGCTGACTGGGATTCCTTTCGTGATTTTCTTCGTGATGGTCCTTGGGCTGATGTTTTTCTCTCAGCTGATAAATGCGCCTCCTACGTAACCTCCTGGATTCAGTCTGGAATGGAAGCTTTTATTCCTTCTCGTCGGTTTCAAGTCAAGCCTCATTCTACTCCATGGTTTTCTCCTTCTTGTGCGGCTGCTATATCTAATCGTAATCATTTTTTTCATCTTTTTCAAAAGAACAACTCTCTTGAGAACAAACGGCTATTTATTATTGCAAATCGGTGTAAAAAGGTGCTTTCTGATGCTAAACTCCATTATTCTCAGTTCACTAAATCTCGCATCTTATCACAGAAGTTAGGCTCTAAAGACTTTTGGAAAATCTTCAACAGCATTATTAACAAGGGTAGATCTAACATTTCATCTCTCATTCATGGGACTGATCTTATTACCTTTCCCAAGGATAAGGCTGAACTATTTGCAAAGAACTTTTCTTCTATTTCCACTCTTGAATCTTATGGACATTCTCTTCCTTCCATTTCAGTCAAACAGGTTGACCCATTGTTAGACATTCAAATCACTCCGGCTTCTGTTGCCAAAGTCATATCACAATTAAACTCATCTACAGCTTGTGGTCCTGATAACATTCCTGTCACAGTCTTGTAGAATTGTTCTCCGGAACTTTCTTCAATTCTCTCTAAACTATTTAACAAGTGTTTGACTGAGTCTTGTTTTTCTGCTTGTTGGAAAATGGCATCTGTGGTTCCAATATTCAAAAACTCTGGAGAAAACTCTGACCCCTCTAATTATCGTCCGATCAGTCTTCCTTCTGTTATTAGCAAGATCTTTGAGTCTTTGATCAACAAACTCCTCACATTTCATCTTGAGTCAAATAAACTACTGTCAGACAATCAATACTGTTTTCGATCCTCTCACTCTACGACCGACTTGCTAACTGCTGTAACTGAAAGATTTTATAGTGCATTAGGTGGAGGCGGTGAGCCTAGGGCTATTGCTATCGACATATCTAAAGCTTTCAATAAAGTTTGGCATGCTGGTCTTCTCCATAAGCTTGCTTCATATGGTGTTTCTGGGAAAGTTTTTGAGATTATTAAATTATTTCTTTCTTACCGGTTTATTAAAGTCATCCTTGAAGGCCAACACTCTTCTTTATTTCCAGTAGCTTCTGGAATTCGCCAAGGTTCCATCCTGGGCCCTGTTTTGTTTCTTATCTACATAAACGGTCATCCTGACAACCTTTCATCTAAAGTAGCTCTTTTTGCTGATGACTCAACTTTATACTCCTGTCTTGACAAATAGTCTTCTCTTTTCGATCGCCTAGAACAAGCAGCTGATCTTGAATCCGATCTTACTTCAGTAATAGATTGGGGTTCACAGTGGCTAGTGAATTTCAACTCTACAAAACCCAGTTGTTTACTGCAAACAACTACCGTAATATGGTCAACATTCCTATATTAATGAATGGCAATCCTCTTACTGAGTCTTCCTCTTTACGTCTTCTTCGATTATCGCTTACTACTGACCTTTCATGGAAACCATATATACAATCGATTGCTAAATTAGCTTCTGCTAAGGTTGCTTCTCTTTATCGTGCTCGTCATTTCCTTACTTCTAATTCCATTCTCTACCTCTACAAACCTCTTATTCGTCCCTGTATAGAATACTGTTGCCATATTTGGGCCGGTTCTTCTAACGATTCACTTTCTCTTCTTGACAAGGTCCGAAAACGCATTGTAAATGTTGTTGGACCTGGACTATCTGCTAAGCTTGAGCCTCTTTCCCATCGTCGTAAAGTTGCATCTCTTTCTCTTTTCTACAAATACTATCATGGTCACTGCTCAAAGGAGTTATCATCTCTAGTTCCATCAACTAAAATTCATTCTCGTTTTACTCGTCATTCAGCTAAGTCTCATTCGTTTACTGTATCTGTCCCTGCATGCTCTAAAAACTTTTATTCATCTAGTTTTTTTCCCCGCACTTCAATCCTTTGGAACTCTCTCCCATCTCCATGTTTTCCTGACTCATACAACTTTCAACTTTTCAAGTCTTCTGTCAACCGTTTCCTTGCTCTATAACTCTGTTCTTTTTTTTTCCTAGTAACTCCCAACTTAATAGTGGTTGCTTGCAGCCTTGTTGGGATATGTATACCATTGGTATCAAATGTTGTCTCTATTATAGAAACAACATATAGGGACCCTATATGTTGTTATATATATATATAAGAACAGAAAGTAAAAAAGGTGTATTTTGTTCTTTAATAAATTAAGATATTATCCTTTAATTAGTCTTTAACAATTATTTTGAAAAAATGTAATTGTATAATTCCTTAGATTCAATAAATAGAGCTTCCTTAGAGTCAATGCCCCCAAAGAAAAGATGTAGTTGTATAATTCCTTAGAGTCCTCCAAAGATTAGAAAAGAAAAAGGATAACCAACAAATAATACTTTAAAAATTAATGGAATATAAATTCAAAGTAAAAAGTTACATGTAGCTTCCAGAGTGCTTCCAAATGTTATTTTCACTAAAGAATACAAAATAAAAACGTTAAAATATCTAATTTTTAGATTGGTCATTTATGAGAATTTAGAAAAAATACAACTTCCATTGCTATCCAATCTCAATGGCATTAAAGATTAAAAAATGAAAAGGGAATAAAAAAGATTAGAAATTTTATCTCATTTATAATCATTTTTAAAAGTGTAAAATTATTATTGGTATAAGATGTCTATCTGGCATATCTATCTAAACATTTCAAAATAAAAACTATTTAATCTAAATTGCATAAAATTAAATTTTCAATTTGTATTATTAATTAATCAATACAAGTAGCAATATATCGTCGCGTTGGTTTGATAAGGTTCTGACTAACAAGGTTCTAACTGACATGGTTCTCACTGACAAGGTTCTGGTTCTAACTGACAAAGTTCTGACTGACATTTTTGACAAAATTGACTTAAATCATGACGAACAAAATAATTGACTTAAATCATGACGAACAAAATAAACTGAAATCTACTGCGATATAACGTAAAACAAGCAAACTGCTAATGTGCCAAAGTTCTATCTGCAACTTTAGTTAACTAATATTTAGTTTGACAAGGCTTTAACTAACCCTAACTGCATATTCTCTTACTGGTTTTTATTAATTAAATATGATAGAGAATTTTACGTCCATTAAAATTCATATAAAAAAATAGGTCTGAAAATCAACATAAAGTGTTCTAATTTGACACCGATCTAGAAAAAAGTACCACTAAAGCTATTATTTAACATTAAAAAAAAAATCTTTGTAACGCTTTGTAGTTTTAGTCAAATTGACACATGTGACATTGCGAAACAAAAAACACTGGTTTTGATTAGCATAGAAATAACTATTATAATTCAAAATAAATAAGGGGGTTTATTAGCTAAAATTATTTTTTTAATTTTAAAATAATGATGTTTTTGCATTAATAAATTTACAAACTAACCGCAGTCAATGTTAGTACGATTTGCCGCGCCATTCCCATACGGTAAGTCGATCTAACTATATTTTGCAGTGCCTACCCTAAAAAGTCAAAACTTGTTCATTTTTCTTCATATATATTCAATGGTTACTCGATATATGTGCACTTGAAACGTTGATGTTACAAAGTATCTTATTTTAACTTGTTAAATCTTGTAAAACCCTATTATTAAAGTTAATGGTATTTTATATTTCCAGCTAGTATTTAATAAATCAAATATGATAGTAATATTAAAATTTAAACAACTTGTAATAAAACGTTTTTGATAAAAACCAGTCTGCGTAGGTAAAGTAAAAATGATTTGAAAGGAACTTTTTCTGGAAGTTTTTTTTGAAAGTTTAAAAGTAAAAAAAAAAAGCAATTTGAAAAGTATTAATTTTCGTTTTAAGTAGAATATCAGCAGAAAATGGAAAGAGTAGTATTTGATATTGAAAGCAGTTATGATAGTGACTAATTTGTAGCTCCAACCAGTGAAAGTAACGAAAACTGCTACGAATCAAATATACGATTAGTAACCTAATGTAACTTTTTTGTGTGACTTTGGCCATGCATTTAAATATTAAATTAGCTAAATTTAGAAGCTTCGGAAAAGTTTTTTAAAAAGATTTTTACTTTTTATTTACTTTTTGTTTAAACTGGACGAAAAGGCGTTTTAATTTAACCAGAACTGATCAAGATTCTAAACAAAATATTGTTGAAGAAGCTTCTTGAGAAAATGCCAATAATGTTTATGAGGTAGACATGACGTTCATTCATGAAATACAATCTAGGAGTGGTGTTAAGTGACAAACAAGAAAGCCAAATATGTAGTGTTCACCCTCGATCATCCTCATCTAAATCTTAAAACTTTTTGTAAAATTTTTTGTGAATTTTTTTTTTTTTCATTATTTATGGTTTGTTTTTACATCTACAAAGTTATTTTAACATTAAAATCTACTATTATATACAAAGTGAACCATTTTTAACCGTTTATGAATGGTTCAATTAGTATATATTAGTATACTAGAGATACTATTATCTCCTATATACTAGTATCTATAATAGTATCTAATAGATACTATTATAGATACTATTAGATACTATTATATTTGTAATAATACTCTACTAGGGATCGAGTTCACCGAAGAAAAATTTCTGAAAATGAATATCTAAACTTGAACCTGGGGACGTAATAAAAAAAAGGCATGCCATGCTGGTAAAAATTATACAAGTCAAAGAGGAAAATAAGTACCGAATAAGATCATTCAAACAAACAAAAAACGGCCTGGCAAATTGTAAGTAAGAATGTGCTAAGAAAATATCAAAAGATTATCGAAACGATATTTTTTTTTCTTTTTATGTCTTAAATTTAGCTATTAAAAAGAAGCATTTCTTTATTACTTGAGCTAATTGCACAACCACTGCTGCACCAAAAAGAAACCACGAGGAAAACAATGATTGTGATACATAGTGATTCATTTGCAATGAAGAAACTGATGACCACGCTGAAAAACAATTTTTTTTTTTGAGTAAAAAGCAGTACGTCTATAGATATTTTTTTTATGTAAAAGGAGAAAAAGTCCGTGTTTGCAAAATATTTTACCTAACTACACTTTCAATTTCACAAAACCAATTTCAATAGCTCGCAACATCAAAGATGTTAAAACAAATACTCCTGCACAAGATCTACGAGGTAAAATCATGAAAGGCAAATAAACACTGCACAGTGATGCCAACTCAGCTAGGGATCACAGTTGAGTCAGATTATTGTCGTGTAAGTACCAATAGAAAGAATCTTAAGTCACACATTATTGCTTCAAAAATGTATAATCTTTATACAGAGGAATGTATAAATGAAAATATTGAGCCAGTAAAAAAATCTATGTACTACCATATTTTCTCTACCAAATTTAATTTTGGTTTTTACATTTCTAAAATAGATAGGTGCAACCTTTGTGAGAAGTTTAAAGTTGCTGAAAATATAGATACTACGTCTGAAAAATTGAGAGAAGACTTTGAAAACACCAAGTTTTAAAAAAGAAATGAAAGATATACGTGCTGAAGAAAAAAAAGGATAAAAATGTTCCGGTTTTACTTTTCGACCTTGAAAATGTTATTTTGACTCCGCATGCAGAAATTTCCTTTTTTATCTGAGAAAGCTAAGCGTGTATAATTTGACATCAATTTATAACTTTTAATATATTATTTTTCAACAACCAAAAAAAGTGTACGGTACATTATGAACTGATTCAATAGCGGGAAAACTAAGGGATCAAATTCAACGAAGAAAAAATTCTGAAAATGAATATCTAAACCCTGAACCTGGGGACGTAATAAAAAAAAGGCATGCCATGCTGGTAAAAATTATACAAGTCAAAGAGTCAGACTTCTGCGATCCTCAAAATCGGAACCGTTTATTATCAAATGCAGTGTTACATTTTTTAAAAGACAATCCGATCATCAACTCATTCACCATAAAATATTCCCTTCCAGGTCATTCATACGTCCTGGGGGAAATTTCATGCCCGTAGCGAAATTGAAAAGCTCGTGAGGAAAATTGCTTTTTATAGTTTTTTAATTAGATTGAAACAAGTAATCCTTATCGTATCATTCAAATGAAAACACATGACTTGGATATAAATAAACCACATGAAAAGGATTATTCAGTAACAACAATGTTTTTTTATTACAAGTTAGTTCCTTTTTCTAACGTTGCTGGGCTAAAATTTACTCAATCAACTCACATTATACATTTTAAATTTAGCCATGATAAAAATAAACCTATGAACCTATGAAAAACCTAACAGAAAGAATGCAGCAATAAGTCCATCAACATCAACTATTTTGAATTTAAAATCAAAGATTCAAAATTGTACAAAGGAACTTGCAAACTTAAAAAAAAAAGACATTAGAGCTGCATTTCCGTTTATGCCTCTCAAGGACAGAGATTACTATCGAGTTGTTCTTCACCTATAAAATAAATAGATACTATGAAAAACTTTTAAGGGTTGTACTTAATGTAATGGTTTTAAAATGTACCAATAAAATGTAGTACAAAAAAGAATATAAATGAGTAAACAAAATGTTGTAACTTTGTTTTGTGACTGAAACATAATTTATGAAAATTAGCTTTTCATTAAATTATTGTTTTAGTTACAAAATTTAAATCTATGTGTATGTAAAAAGATAATTTAAGTAAACTTAGTAATATTTTTTTTGTAATTAGCTTTGTAATTACTATTTCTACTGTCTAAACCAATTTAAAGTTTGATTTTTTATACCATAGTTCTTCATTTTTGTCAGTAAATCTCATGGTTGACGGTGTCAAATGCCTATGGCAAATCAATAAAGATCCCTAATGTGAATTTTTTTTCTGATCTGCGTATCCTATTCGAGAGGTCAAGGATTGCATGCTCAGTTGAGGGTACTTTTTGAAAACCATATTGACCTTTATTTATAATTTGGTAGCTTTTAAATATTCATTTTATTTATTATTGATTATTTTTTTACGACTCTACACCCCTGGTTTAAAGAATTTCTCCTGATTTATAAATTCGTATAATTTTAGAGATTTTTAGTTTATCAGGTACAATACCTGTTGTTACGGATGAGTTAAATACTTGGTAAATTGGATTACGTATCTCCTTAAAAACATCTGACACTACTTTGCAAGAGATATCACCGATACCTGGGAACTTGATTTTAAGCAATTTTAACGCTATTTCAAGCTCGTCTTGATTTATTTTATTGAAATTTAAAGTGTGAGCCTGTTAAATGTATTATTTGGGCATTAAATTTTTGACGCAAGATCAGTTGGCAATGTAGTAGCTAAATTCATTGGAAGTATCTCGCTTGTTGTTTGATTCACTTTCATTAATTATTACTCTAGAATGCATTTTGTTAAAATTAGATTTACTTTTACCAATTATTTCCTTCATAATGTCCCATGTCTTTTTAAAGTCTCCATTAAATTTTTGTATTTGATTAGAATAATAAAAAGTTTTATGTTTTTTTTTTTAATTTTTTAAGTAGGTTTTTCTATCGCTTGTTGAGGGATAGGTTTGCTTCGCTCTATTTTTTAAGTATTTTACGTATAGTTTTTGCTTTTGTTTTGAAGATTTTCTTATTTCTTTTGTTATCTATAGAAAATTTAAATACTTTGCTTTTATTTCTTTTTCTTGAATTGGAAAACCTTTATTATATTGTAGGATAAATAAATTTATAAAGTTAATGTACCCAGAGTTTGTGTTTCCTAGATTATATTCTTGGTAGACCTTTTGCCAAATTAAATTTTTGAGTTTCATCGATAATTTCATCGATATTGAGTTTCATCTTTTATAACATAAGATTTTTGAATTGTTAATTTTTGTGGAATTTTGTGACAAAAAGAAGTATATTGGTTATCTCAAATATCTGTTTTTATTATACCTGATTTTAGAGAAGTGTCTTGTATTGAGTTTGTTATATATTATCAATATCAGTAATAGATTCGGAAGTTACCCTGGTAGGTTTGTTGATAATGGGGAAGATATTAAGTTGAAACATGTCGTCAAAGAAATTTTCAGTAATCGCATGCTCGTTGTACATTAAAATATATTTGTTTACATCTCCAATAATGAATAACTTTTTTTGTTCTCTTTTTTTGTAATTATATGTTTCATTTAATTCGAAAATTTACAAATATCGCCATAAGATGGTCTGTAACATGTAGAAACTAGAAAGTTCTTTGAGACAGGTTAGTAACTTCCATTGTGAGGACCTCACTATCGCTATCAGAGTTTAAAAGAACATTTATCATCTTAATGTCTAGATTATTCCGTATATAATTCACAATTCCTCCTCCTCTTTTGCTAACTGATCTTTCAGAGAATATTTTGTAGTTTGAAATTTGGAGGTCAGAGTTTGTTTCTGCTGCTTCGTCAGAGCAGCTAGTTTTTGTAAGGCAGATCATACTGAAAGTATGTTTACATTCAAGGAGATAGTTATTTAATTTTTCTAAATCAATAAGCAAACTTCTAATGTTTATGTGTATTACCGTAAAGTTATTTATAGTGGTTTTTAGTTCAAATTTAAAATTTTGTATATCAAAATATTCAGATTCAGAGTATTTTTCGTTTAAAAAGCTAAAGTTTTTAAAAGCTCTGCAAAAAATTTTGTCAAATTTAATAATTGTGTTCTTACCAGCTTGACAAAGTCGTTTAACTTCCTCCCATAGTTTCTTTCGATGTTCTATTATTTCTTTCTTCGTATATATATATATATATATATATATATATATATATATATATATATATATATATATATATATATATATATATATATATATATATATATATATATATATATAATCCAGTCTCTGGATTATTAAAAACTTTAGTTTTATCTAAATAATTCAGCAGTTTTAAGATTATTGTTCTTGGTAACTTAACTTTTCGATTTCCAATACAATGGGCTCTTTCAATTTCAATTTCGTCAGATATGTTAAGTTTATTTTTAATTAACGTCCGGGTCCGAACAGAAAATGCCAGCGAACGTCCCTCGGACGACGCTTACCCACTGTAAATTAGCGCTTATTCAGCCTCCCAGTATATATCCTAGTGGACATGCGTCGTCCGCTGGACGTCCAGACGTGCACCGGACAACGCATGCCCACTCGAATTGAGGTCATGAACAATATTAACCGTTTTAAATGATTAACAAAAAAAAAATTTTTGTTAGCAATACATTAAAATATTTCTCAGATGTGGTCGACTGAACAAGAAGTTACTTTTATATTATATTTCAAGTTGTTATCTAAAAATCTTGTTTAGTACTGGTTAATTTCACTATTGTTAATTTCACTTAAATAAGATGAAAATATTTTTGGAGAAAACTCCATTGTTTTTCTTAACATAAAATTGAAGCTTTGTGTAAATTTGAGTTTATACACATTTAAGTACCGAGCACACGTAGAAGTGGTTTGCAAGAGGTATTTCCACCAGCTACAGTTTTCAAACAATATTCTGCACGCTGTTTTTGTTTTAAATAAAAACAAAAACAGCGTTTATGCATAATAGAAATAAAGTCGGCCTTAAAATAGAGCCCTAAAAACCCTTGCAAATTATGGAGTACGAAAAAGTATTAGTTTCATCATTGTATAAATATTGGTTTCTGTTTTTCAGGTATGATTTGAACCAAAGTAGGTTTTTATTTTTCACTGCGTAGTTTGCAACTTTTTTTATCGTATATATGGATTTAAGGTAACAAAAGCTTTTAATAGATCAATAAACGTCTGATTTCATCGATTTTTTTGTTTTAACTAGTTTTCATTGATCTGCCACCGAAATATGGTGTATTTTTAATTAAAATGTTATTGGTAGCTCAGATTGTTTGAATCCGTTGAATCGGTCATTTTTTAAATTACAATAATTTTATTATTTCAACATAATTTTTTTTTTGCAGGTGGGAAATTCCCATAAAATTCTTTTAAATATTATATGCATAATGAAGTTTTAACGATACCGAAGATTTGATTGATGAACATGTGAAAGAAGAAGATTCTAAAAACAAAATTTAGTACTCTAAATTGTTTAACAACTATTCTAATTTTTTTTAAAGTACATAAGGGCAATTCGACGGTGGAAATTGAAAAAGTAGTCGAATTTTATTCTTTCTTTCGTCAACTTTTAGCAAATAAATATTGATGTAGACACATGAAAGTTTATTTAAAGTATACCTTTAATACTAAAATTAATTTATTTAAGTCATTTTTATGCCTCCGAAAGTTACGCTTTTTCTCATTGTCGCATGATAAAAAAGGTATCATTGTAAAATGTTATTTTAACCATGAATTTATTTGCATAATCGGAATTAATTTAACGTGAAAATGAAGCTAACATGTTCAAATTATTGCTTATCAGAGTTTGTACTTTATAAAATATATATCTCTTAAGAAAATAACGAAAGAACTATTGCGATTTTAATGTAACGTAAGTTAACAAAAACATGATTAAGTTTTGTTTTTTCTAAAATTTAGTTAAAAGAACTTATTTTTGTTAATAATATATGCGAAATCTTTATCACGTTAGTCTACCAGAAACAATAATGTCATTAAAAGGAAAGAACAAGAAAAAACTTTTAAATTTTGTTTAGTGAATACATTGTTTATATTGATGTGTATTTTTATTGTTATATTTATATGTCATGTATTTTTGTTTATGCATTTTATGCATTTTTTACTTTTATTAACCTTAGTTTTATGTATAATAAGTGTTTTTCTAATTATATATTTTCTTTATTTGTTTATTATACTTACAATATATTTTTGTTTTTATATTATAAAAACTAAAATTATTATATTCATCGAGTCTTTATATTCTTTTATCGATATCGTTTTTATGTCATCGTTATTAGTTACGTTTTGTCAGTTTATTACTGTTTGTAACAGTAACTATGTATATATAATTGATTGTTGTATGGAAGATTGTATTGATTGAATTCTTTTAGTTTTTATAATTTTTGTTGACGTAATTAATGAACAGCCTTCTACTAAATATTTATTTAACAATTCTGTTATATATGTATTGTATTTATTATTATCATGTTTTTATTTTATTCATTATTATTGAGTGTTAATTATACTTACTGGTACTATTATTATTGTTATTCTTATTATTATACAATTAATTATTATTATTAATGCTGTTTTGTTAATTTATTGCTATTTTTATTAAAACTATAACTATGTGTCTATAATATGTTTTATATCATCAAAGAGATTTTTACTTTATATTAGTTTTTATAACTATTTGTAACGACCGTGGAAGTTAGATCTTTTTTCCAAAATATGTAATTGATTGATTGATTGATTGAAAGAATATTAAATGTTACATTTTACATTTAAAGTTTTGAAAAACGATGCTGAGTTAAAGCACATTTTTATTCTAAATTTGTATAACATAACTTAAAACTACATACATTTACTTAGTTTTGGTGACAAAATGAATTACGTCATTAAGAGGTTAAGGCCATCGCTCTTGACATTTCTAAAGCACTTGATAAAGTTTAGCATGCTGGTCTTCTCCATAAACTTTCTTTTTACAGTGGTAATCTGTAAGAAGATTCTTATCTGGTAACATCTTTAAGATAATTGAATCCTTCCTTTCTAATTGTAGTATAAAAGTTTTTCTTGATGGACAGCACTTTTCTTCTTATTCTGTAACCTCAGGGGTTCTTCATGGTTCAATCCTTGGCTCTATATTCTTTTTAATTTACATTAACGATCTTCCAGATATTCTTACATCTTACGCTGATGATACTACTATTTATTCTTGCCATGATAAGAAACAACCTCTCTCTGATTGCTTATAGGGGGCATTTGATCTTGAAAAGGATCTCCCTTCTGCTATGACATGGGTTCACAGTGGTTGGTGAACTTTAACTCAGATAAAACCCAATTTTTTTCAGCCAATTGTTATCGCAATAATTTAGACCTTCCTATATTTATGAACGGTAATGTACTCGATGAGTCATCTATCCTTCATCTTCTAGGATTAACTCTTACTTCTGATCTTGCTAGGAAACCAAATATCAAATCCGTTGCAAATTAGCATCTGCTAAAGTTGCATCTCCTTATCGAGCTCGACACTTTCTTACTCTGGATTCTATTCTCTATCTCTATAAACCTCAAATCCGTCCTTGTATGGAATACTGTTGCCATATCTGGGGCAGATCTTCTAATGATGCTCTTTCTCCTTTAGACAAGGTACAAAAACGCATTGTAAACATAGTTGGACCTGTTCTTGCAGCCAACCTTCAACCATTATCACATCGTTAAAATGTTGCTTCTCTTTCTCTTTTCTAAAAATGCTATAATGGGCACTGCTCCAAAGAGCTAGCGCCTCTTTTGCCATCTACTAAAATTCATTCTTGTGTTACTCGTCATTCAATTAAGTCTCATCCTTTTTCTGTTATTGTTCATAAGTGCTCCAAAAACTCTTATTCGTCTAGTTTTTTTCCTTGAACATCAGTTCTTTGGAATTCGCTTCTTTCATCTTGTTTTCTTGATTCATATAATTTCCCCTCTTTTAAGTCGTCTGCCAATCGTTATCTTGCTCTACAATCTTCATCTTTTCTCTTCCAGTAACTTCCAACACTAATTAGTGGTTGCTTGCAGCCTTGTTGGAAGCGAATATGTTAAAAAAAAAAAATTAATTTGTGTTGGTGTGACCAGGTTCGTGTTGATGTGACCAGATTCTGACTGAAACTTTTTATATTAGAATTTAGAAAAATATATATATTTTTTTTAAATATTAATTAAATTTTTTATAATATTCCTTTTTTATCTATTTATGTATTCTTATTTTAGTTGACATATAAATGCACATAAATAAAAATGAGAATTAAATAAATATTTGTATTTAGACATAAAAAAAAAGATTTATTTGCTTTTCTCCTAAAATAAAAAAAATCAGTTATCTTATTTACTTTTATTTTAGTAAAACAAATCGTTTGTAAATGCAACTATGGGTCATCAATAAATCACGTCACCCTATATTTGTCAATTCTTAACTCCTCCCCTCCCGTCTCAAACGATCACATATACCTGAACCCATCTCCCTCTTAGACTATAATAGCAGCTTTTTCGTCAAAAGACTTTTTAAAAGATTTAATTGTAAATAGTTTGCTGCATTTTAAAAATTTAGCCTAATGAAAATAAGGCAATACGCATAAACGTAAAGAGTGTAAGTATAAACTTCGACAAACCAAAAATTTTCTTATTTAAACGACTCAAATAAGTATTAATAAAGTTGTAATACTAAAATTTTTTAAAGTTGCTCCTGGTCTTGCGTAAATTACAAAAATTGCGTAAATTACGAAAATTACATAACTTTAATAAATGTTATGAAAAATCACTAACATAACATAAAAAAAAAAAAGTTTTTTTAAATTTCCTGTGTTAATTATTCTTAATGAATGAGTTCAATACTTTTGCAACTCTTTTGTTACGTAACTTTAACTCTCAATAATAGATATAAAAAATCCACGATATATATCGCTCGATAACGTAAGTGATGTAATGTAAGTTAAATATATATGGCCGGGTGAATAAAAATCAGCAATTGCTTTTTCTAAGTAATTGTTCAGCATTACGCGAATAAAAACCAGCAATTTTCCTTTAGTTTTTGTTGACGTAAAGCTGAGGAATTAAGAACTTAGTAAATTGCTTAACATTACGTGAATAAAAATTCCAACCAAACTCCTTTAGTTTTTATTTACGTAAAGCTGACCAATTACTGAATGAAAGCCATTGCTCATATAATATAAATAAAAAGAGAGTCGTTTAAAATGAGTTAAGTCTTATTTTATTGAATTACTATTTTTGTAAATATGCTTTTCGATAAAAAAGTTTAAAATTGAGAAAGATTAAAGGCCGAACTAAATTTTAAAAATGGCGAATCTCGTTATAGAGCAACCAAGGGTGTGCAAGTGAGGTATATACATCAAACGATAGCAACACAGTTTTTAAAAGTTTTTTTAAAAGTTAAAATAATGAACATATTATTCTAGCCACAATTTTATGAGCTTACGCTAATGATTTATCAAAATTTTATAATTGGAAAACATACGGGAAAAAAAACAAGTTAATAGTAGAATGTGTAATTATATTTTATCAACAAATAAATTACAAAGATTCTTCCGTCAAAAAATTCATTATCAAGGCACAGCCCTTATTAAATAAAGCTTTGAAATTCGATATAAATAAACTGTTGTGTAACATCTAAACGTGCATTTGCATATGCTTAAAACGTGATTGGCTCAACCAAATCACAATTTCACACGAGATTCGAAAAACAGATAAAAATTCAAAAATAGTATTTCCAGAAATACTAATATAATTTATATATATAAATATAAGTTAGAAATTGTTGCAAGTCTATTTATAAGACCAATTAACGTTGCGAGTTACAGAATCTTAAATGCAAATTCATGCGAGTTCACTACATCAAAAGAACCATTCACAGAACAGTTTTTCGAGTCCATTTAGTTTTTGTTTTTTGAGTGTGCTTTAGATCTTTAAGTTGGTTTATTATGTGCTTTACTTTATCATGTGAAATTCCAAAGTCCTGTAAAAAAAAAAAAAAAAAGGTAAAATACTCTAGCTTAAAATAAAAATCAAATCAGTATATTAGGACAAAAAAAATTTGTTCCTAGTTTGTCTTTATCAAAGCGTAATAAGTAAATCTAAAGGAGCCTGCGGGGAAAGAAATCACTTTAACTTACTAGATAAGGGGAGATAGAACATCTCATTAAAAATTCTAGATATAAATTGGAGTAATTTTCACGCAATACACCTTTGGCTTGTTATAAGGACTATATAACAAAATTTTCTGAAAATAGCGAAAGTCATTATTTCTACTCAAGTCAAAGCGTTTTCAAACCTTGCAATAAAACTTTTGAAAAATATCTTAATTTCATTAAAACCGTAAGATGCCTTCATATACTACCAAATTTCATTATACCAAACAAATATGCTGTGAATTGTTAAGGGAATTATAATGAATTTAATAATTGTCATGTTTTAAATTATCTCAAGATGAAGCAGAGAAACAGAAATGGATTAACGTGCTTCCTACACGGAAAAATTTTTATTATAGACAAATTTTTTATAAGCAAAAAACATTGGCCTGAAAAAACAGAAATGATTAGGATTCATGATTAGGATTCGCTAATCTAAGCCTGAGGATCAGCAACTTCGCTAATCTAAGCCTGAGGATCAGCAACTTCGCTAATCTAAGCCTGAGGATCAGCAACTTCGCTAATCTAAGCCCGAGGGTTAGAACTTAATTATTTTATTAAAAAAAAATAAAATAAATTCGTTTTCTGAATTCTATTCTGACAAAAAATTACACACGCACACAAAAAATTGAAATATTGTAATATCTTGGCACGAAGATATATTAATATGCATTTTTATGTCAAAGGATTTTAAAAAAAGATTCATGACAATAATTGTTTATGTTAAGTGTACACTGTGTTCACCACTAAAAACTTTTTAAGCTTTTAAATATTAGCGTTTTTTTAAGTATATATCGAATCATTAATCAAAATTGCTTTGACTTCTATTCACAGTTTTTGAAGTTATTAATTTAGCTCAAAATGTAAAAAGAAGCCATTAACTTCGTTTAAAAACTTGACAACTATTCTTTCAGGTAAAGAATTTAAAATTAAAAAGAAACTGAACTTTATTACAAGACACTTGAGAATATTGTGAAACAAAAGTTTCTCTATAGCTTATCACTGCTTTTTATTATATAAACTCAAATATTTATGTAACAATTAAACTTTCTGAAAAGTGCCAAAAACTATTAACAATAGAAATTATCAAGATGAAAAAGATAACATTTTACAATCAGTTTCTTTATCATTTTAAATACTGTTAGTATTTCTGCATAAAAGCAGAATAAGAGATCACAACTAATCTTTGCAAGATAAAAATTTAAATAATTTACAATTATTTTTAGAATAATTTAAAGTTATAAAATCAGGGCATGGATCTAATGTGTTACCCATGATACCAGAAAAGCCCTTGTGCAAACCACTGAAGGATTAATAGCTGTCTATAAGCATTTGTTTTCATACGGTTATGATTACGTTTTGCTTTGTGAGCTACAAAGTGACAGAATTGAAGGAGAACTTTTTGTTTTTAGATTTTCAGACAACACAGCAAATGTTTTAACAAGTGCCGCCGATGCTTTCTCTGTTTAAAAAGGATTTAGCTAAATTTGCTGCAACGTTTCTAAAATCAGTAGGAGTAGGATAGCCCAATAAAAAAGTCATACATGTGAACATCATTTTGTAACATTTATGTATCAATTGAAACATGCATTCATTATGCGAGTCTTTCTAAAATTAAAGAAATCTCTGCTTCCATTGTGGCAGGGTGGTGGAGAATAATGTGAGGATAAACCTATAGAAACAAATGAAGCTTAAGACTTCATTGATTTTATAGATTTATAGATTTCAAAGAGAATTTTGTCAGTTTCTCGTGATTATACTTACCAGTTATTTAGAATTAGCTTAAACTTTTTGAAAAAAACACAAAACAAAACAAAAACAGAGCTGTTTTAGAAAAAGACTTATAAACATTCTGTCTATAATGTTTAGATATAATGATTTTGGTTTATCATCGAAAAATCTTTTTAAGAATTCAGAAAACGTTCTTCTGCATCAAAATCAGAACTTGAAAAAAAACTGAGCAAAAAATGTCTTTATCAAGTATTAATTAAGAAACACTTTATCAGATAAAAAAGATACCTTTGTTGAGTAATATTTATTTACAGATAAACTTAATTAATATCTATTATTAATAACAATCGTTTTTAACTAGCTAATGGTGTTTATTATATTGATTTTTTACATTTAAAAAAAATAATAACTTTTTTACATTTTTATAAAATCTTCTAGAGAGTATTTCTTCATCAAATTATCACAAAGTGTTCTGCATTTTTTTATGGATATCAAATTATCACAATTTATCAAGTGTTCTGCATTTTTTTATAGATATCAAATTATCACAATTTATCAAGTGTTCTGCATTTTTTTATAGATATCAAATTATCACAATTTATCAAGTGTTCTGCATTTTTTTTATAGATATCAAATTATCACAATTTATCAAGTGTTCTGCATTTTTTTTATAGATATCAAATTATCACAATTTATCTGTTCTGCATTTTTTTTATAGATATCAAATTATCACAATTTATCTGTTCTGCATTTTTTTATAGATATCAAATTATCACAATTTATCAAGTGTTCTGCATTTTTTTATAGATATCAAATTATCACAATTTATCTGTTCTGCATTTTTTTATAGATATCAAATTATCACAATTTATCAAGTGTTCTGCATTTTTTTATAGATATCAAATTATCACAATTTATCAAGTGTTCTGCATTTTTTTATAGATATCAAATTATCACAATTTATCAAGTGTTCTGCATTTTTTTATAGATATCAAATTATCACAATTTATCAAGTGTTCTGCATTTTTTTATAGATATCAAATTATCACAATTTATCAAGTGTTCTGCATTTTTTTATAGATATCAAATTATCACAATTTATCAAGTGTTCTGCATTTTTTTATAGAGTAAGTTTTATTATATTAACTTATTATTCATTTTTTTAAAGTTTTTTTTTTGTTATTATTTTTATATATTTATTATTAAGCTTTTATTAATACTAAATTATTTTCATTGTAAAATTATTTTACATTTATTATTATTTTAATTGATTATTATTATTTTAATTGAGTTTACAAAATGTTGTTTTGGTTATAAACTTTATAAGCGTTTAGTATTGACTTTTGCTAGCAAAATTAGAAAATCAACTTTCTTTCTTATAATAGTCTTTGGCTTATTTTATTTTACAAAAGAAAAAATATCATACCGTCAGATCTTTTTCGTTTAAACCAATTAGTTCTCTGCCACTTCTAATCTTATTAGTAAAAAAAATATCTTTATACTCTCCATACCCAATTTTATCCAACCACAAACTGACGTCATTACTTGTCCAATCAGTTAAAGACTTCTTATCAAGACACTCTAAAATTAAGTATTATGTGTAAAATTATTCAAGAAAAGTAATAAAGCCTGAAAATTATAAAATAAAATGAAAATAAATGGAAAAATGAAAAATAAAATAAAAATAAATGAAAAAATGGAAAACAAAATAAAATAAAAATAAATGGAAAAATGGCAAATTAAATAAAATAAAAATAAATGAAAAAATGGCAAACAAAACAAAATAAAAATAAATGGAAAAATGGCAAACAAAATAAAACGAAATAAATGGAAACATGGTAAACAAAATAAAATTAATGGAAAAATAGAAAGCAACATAAAATTAAAAATAAAATTAAAAAATGTCAAACAAAATAAAATAAAAATAAATGGAAAAATGACAAACAAAATAAAACGAAAATAAATGAAAAAATAAAAAACAACATAAAGTTAAAAAAAATGGAAAAACGGCAGAAAAAAAAAAAAAAAAAAAAAATTAAAATATATATAACTTTAAAGTTAGTAAATTAAAAATTACATATAAAATAAAAAATATATATAAAACAACATAAAATGAAAATAAATGAAAAAATAAAAAACATAAAGTTAAAATAAATGGAAAAACGGCAAAAAAAAATAAATAAATGAAAATATATACAACTATAAATCTATGCAATACAGAAATTTCAAAGAACCAAAAGAAACTTCTTAACCATAATTGACACTTTGTACCTTCTTTGAAATATTCATCTTATATGGATATATTGTTTATCCACAACATAAAAAGTCATTTTGAAATAATTCCTGGAATAGCGTGGTCTACAACTACACCATACACAAAGACAACAAATCGAATATCTCTTTAAGATATTATAAACTTCTCTTAAAGAACAAACCTTGCTGCTTTCATTAAAAAATGGTTAAATTTTTTCTCTTTACCATAATTAAAGATTATTGTTTCAGAATATTTGGACTAAGAGTGAGAACAAGAAAAACTTTTATAGTAGTGGCCTAGAGATAACACACTTCAGTAGTAGCCTAATCGCATTTGGATCTTTTGCAGCTTTAGATAAAACCCCAATTTTAATAAAAATTTTGGTTTACATATTTTTAATTAAATATGTAAACAGACCTATTTTTGAACAAAACTGCAGTTTAAAAATTTAAGAAATTCTGTTAGCAAGTTATTAGTATTAACTGAAATGCTAGTGGGTGTACTACCAAAATACATACTGTAGCAGTCGTGTTGAATAATTGCTATTTCCCCACCAATGCAAACTTGATTCAAAACTGTTAATCTAAGGTGTAGTACCTTGACTTAGTAGTAGCTGTAATAATAATTAATTAGTAGTAGTAGCTGTAATAAATAATTTTTATTGTGGTCATATTTAGTAATCTCTTTAAAGTATTCATAGCAGCAACCTCTAGCATTTATTTAAACTTTTATTATTGTATTTTATATGTATTTGTTTAAACTATTAAAAAACTTTACCTATGCTATCAATACAAGAAAATAAGTAAGTCTTTAAAGTAAGTCTACAAATATTAAGTTCTCTGGACTTTCATTAAACTGGACTTTATGTTAGCTGCTTTAAACTAAAAGTTTAAAGTAGCTAACAACCTGTTGTCAAAGTAGGAGTAACTACAATGTTAAGAAAATGATTGTTCACCAGGCATAACAGAACAGTGACTTAATTTTCTGCACTGGAAGCAAATATTTTAAAATAAATTCTATATCAACTTAATGCCTGAACTGCAACAGTTTAAAAATTGCATTGCAGAATATTAGCGCCAAACAAACACAACACTTAACTCACCATATGCGTCAGAAGGAGAAAAAAATCGACATGAAACAGCATTTCGGTTAAAACTGTTCATCATTTTATTATTGCTTAATTGGGATGAAGTTTCCATCTAAAAAATAAAGTTTAATTGCCATATTTTGACTAATTATACACAAAAAAGTAATATATAATATACAACTTTTTTTATAATATTTAACATATAATTATAGTTATACTTAAATCAGCGCCAAAAAAAAGTAAAGAACACTAAGTTCCAATACTCTCAAATTACTAAATCTTATATTTTATCTCAGAGGTTAGCTTCTAGAGACTTTTGGAAAATCTTCAACTATGTCATTAAGAATGGTCTAACATTCCACCTCTGATACTGATCTTATTACTCTCCCAAGGATAAGCCTTTTCTTTAATTCATTTTTGAATCTGATGACCACACTCTTTCTGTTATAGTAGAGAAACAGATTAATTTATTGTTAGACATTTAAAAGGTTTTCTTTTTCTTTTTCTTTTTCTCTTTTCTACAAAAACTACTACAAAAACTTTTCTACAAATCTTTTTCTCTTTTCTACAAAAACTGAATTATGACATTATTCAAAAGAGCTTTACATTTATAGTTATATCAACCAAAATTTATTCATATTTGACTTGCCAATCAGCAAACTCGCATCCTTTTACTGCATATGTCCCTTCATGTTATAAAATCTTTCATTGATTTAATTTTTTTCATTGCACATCAATGCTTTAAAATTCTCTCCTGTCTTCACGTTCCAGACTCAAATACAATTTACAGTTTTCAAAGTCTCAACAGTGCTTGAACAACTCTTTATAAATATATATATATATATATATATATATATATATATATATATATATATATATATAACAACTCATTGTTTTTTGGTAACTCCCAGCATAAATATTGGCTGCTTTTAGTCTTGTTGAGAGTAAATAAGTTTAAAAAAAATGAGTTAAAACCATGGAAACCAGAGCTAGATTATTTATATAAAATTATTCAATGTTATTAAGTTACAAATGAGATGCTCGTTATCTCAGCTATTCTAGCATTTACAGACTTTTTTTAAAAGCTTGTGACCTAATTTTTAATCCAGTGTAAGAAGATTATTTCACATTATAAGATTCATTCAGATTTCTATCATTTCACAACATAAAATATTTCTGACATATCTATTTTTCACTCTTTTATTTAAGCTCTAGAATGTTCTAATAGTTTTCCATTTACTATCAGATGTATTTTTAAAAAAGAGCGATTTAAGATGTGTGGTTACATTTGTGTCTAAATAAAGTGGATTTTTGAACAGCAATTTTAACAATAAATTAAAGCCTAACTCTCTGAGTACTTATACTAAACTTCATTCTCTTTTTCACTAAAACCTCTACATCAACATCAAGTGCTATTATTATTATTATTATTATTATTATTATTATTATTATTATTATTACTATTATTATTAATAATAATAATTATCAGTAATAACAAAAATGATAATATGGTTTTATAATGATTATTTATCATACTTTCAAGTTAAATATTTTTTATTGAATAACAAATATTGAATTTTGTGATAAAAACAGCATTTATGGTTTTTAAAAAACTAAAAATTTAAAGAGCAGAAGTATTCCCAGATATTAAAATTCACAATCACTTAATTAACCCCTTGAATGTTTTTATTTTCTTGACATCTTTACAAAATATTAGGTAAAAATGCAGAGTAATAGAACCATTTATAGATTTTAAATTAATAGAAATTTATAAAAATAATAACTAATAAGAATTTAAATGAATAATTGAAAAAAAAAAAAAAAAAAATTAAAAAACCTCATCATCAGAATCTTTGTTTTCAAACTGCTCATAGTAAAAGTTTAACTCTTGATTGGCCTTTTTAAGAGCTGAGTTAATACCATACTCTAATTCTTCGGACAACATCTATATATGTACATATTTACAATAATATAATTTTAAATAAAAATTATAAAAAATCTTTTTTATTAGTGGTATGGCATAAAAGATACTTGGCATAAAAAAATGGAAAAAATATTCAAACTTAACAAACACACAAATAAATTAAAATTCAAAAAACATACTGGTTTGGAAATCCACAATTTTTCATTGACTTCATTAATGAATGACTTTGATAATGTTAAAAACTCTGCAGCCTCTTGAGTGTTGCAAGTCTTCAAATAATTTTACAAAAAAATGAATAATTATTATTATATATCATAATACCAAATATAATAAAAATTAAAATTATTTATAATTAACTATAATTATAAATCATCATAAGTATTTTTAATCAAATATAAAAACAAACCAAAAATTTTTAAAAAACTGCAAAACAGCAAAAAACAAGCAAAAATTGTAAAACAGCAAAGTAGCAAAAAACCCAGACATTATTTTAGACAAACAAAAAGAATGAAATAATATATTATTATTATTAATATAATAATATAATTAATGATTATTTTTATATATATAAGGAAAAAGATTTTTTCAATATTTTTTTTAAATATCAAAAGCTATCTTTATATGAAAGAACTGTTATCAGGTTTTAGTTATGAAAAAATCTTAATCAACAACTTCGTATTTGTATTGATTTGACACAACTAAATAAAAATACAAAACACAAATTTATGAATTAAAAAGTGTAGATGCATTAGCTTAACTAAAAAATGTAAACATGATGGCTAAATTAGACAATAACTCAGCATATTGGCAGTTACCCATTGATTGGGTAAGTCAGTAAAAGTATACGTTTACTAGACCTTTTGGTAATTTTTGCCTAACAAAGGATCCATTTGGGTTAACATCACTTCAAGAAATCATTAATAAAAAAATGGATCATGTAAATTGAGGATCTAAAAAAACAGTAGTAAAAAGTAAAGATTACTTTTATGTCTTTAGCAACACAGAAAGTGATTATAATAAAAATCTATTTGAATTACTAAGTAAATTTGCGGAACTTGAATTTTTTTTTTTTTTTTAATTTTAATTTATCTCTTCAAGGCGGAGAAGGCCTCTACAGATGAGGAGGCTACTTAATTGTGGTTTTAACCCTCTCTCAACTCTATAACTCTGAAACACCAACTTTGATGGACAAGGGTGCTTCGCTGAGAAACAAATTAAGCGCAGTACTACCAGGGACGTGGTGGGGATCGAAGAGTTACCCTAGGTCATGAAGTCTATTTCAGTCGAGGCCAATAGAACCACAACTACTTTTAGTTGTGGTTAAAACCCTCTCTCAACTCTATAACTACAAAACATAAACCTTGACAAAAAAAGCTGTTGTGCGGAGAAACAAGTTAAGAGCTGCACTACCAGAGACATGGTGGGTATTGAACTTAGAACTGGTTGCTTATGAAGCAAATGCTCTACCACTACACCACTACCACAACATTAAGTTAATGGGTAAAGAACTAACCTGCACTCTTGCCTTATTAAATTACTCTAAATAACCTCATTACAATGGAATTTTTTTCAATTTTATGTATAATAGTTAAAACTATTGAAGTGAAGGAAAAATTATTTTATACTAACTTATTATAATAAAATAATACAAAAAATTACCAAAATTTTTTGTTTACTTATACTTTTGCATACTTTGAATACAAATATAATTATACACGATATCTTACACAACCATAAATACAAAATACTTACAGAATTAAAACTTTGAAATTTCTCAGCCATTTGCTTTAATGATGAAGCAAGTTCATAAAGTTCTTGATGGACATCATTGATTAAGGAAGCAGCTTTCACACTAAACACAACGGAAAAATCTATAGAAATTTTAATGAGCTAAATATGAATTAGGATGGAATCATGATATTATCACAATGACAGAGAGGCATTTCCTAAGAAATTTAAAATAAGAAATTAAAAAAAAAAAAAAAATGTACTTCTTGACAAGAACTAAAACAGCAATTGCAACAGGCTTTAATAGCTTTACTTCATGTCCACTCAAAGCTCTATAATTACATTTACAGTGTCTGCTTGGTTCATTCCAAGAGCGTAGAGCTTCTTCAAAATCCTAAGACATATTTTAAAAATATACATACTTTTTTGTAACTATTATATACATATATTTTTAATAATCTGATGTCATAAAAACTTTTATTCCATCATGAATTCAAAAATTTTTTACTCTTCTATTTTGTGTTTTCATGTTTATTACTTTTATTTTTTTATTATATATTTGCTTTTTATTTTTTGTTATATATTTGTTTTTGTTCTTTGTTATATATATATATATATATATATATATATATATATATATATATATATATATATATATATATATATATATATATATATATATATATATATATATATATTTTTTGTTTATAGACTACTAATTGACTTTAATAAGCTAATTCAAAAACATTTATATAAACCAAATCAACTTTTATTTTTTATAAATTTTTGGCCAAAAAAAAAAAAAAAAACTCACTCGATCCTTTTTAAGCATAGTAGCTCTGTTTTTATGAATAATCTGAATTATTCCAGGAGGTTGCATCCAAGCTTCACCATCAACTTGAACAGGAACTTCTTCATCAGTTATTGTAATTTTTACGCTGTGACACTATTAATATAAAATATTTTAACCTTTTTTATTTATAAGTGCATCATTTTCTTGGTGGTAGGCTTGTTTTGCGTTGGATAAAATAAAACAGAAACAAATAGCATAATATCTATAAATTTTGGCAAGTTAATATATTTATGGTAAAATGTTAAGTAACCTGTGATATTCTATGATGCTGCATGCCACCAAACACTTTAGACATACCCATTTGACTTGCTCCAAGTACAGCAACAACTTCAAGCATTTTATCATCAAATGATGGTAAAGTAAAACCCTTAACAAAAAATTCAAAAAAAATTTTTCACAAGAAATTAAATAACTTATTTGGAAGTAAAAAATTTCATCACAAACATTTATAACACATCTTCAATGCAAGCATTTATAACACATTTTAAATTGTTACTTATTAAAGTTTAACAAATAAAAAACTAATCAAATTTTTTTTTAATGAGTTTTTAAAAATTGAAGCAAAAAAGTCTTTTAAGAAAAATCTTTTTTGAGAAAACTTTCAAAAAAAATGAGCACTACACACAGGGGCTACTAAAAGTACAAATGTAAGTATTCTTCTTTAGAGCGAGTATTATTACTCCTTTCCGCAAAAACACAAATGGTAATTTTTGCCACATGTCATCACAAACTCATTAACTATATAAACTTAATTTTATTAAATTAAAAAAAAATCTGGTGTTAAATGATAAAATATTTCCATACATCTAGCTCTTTTTTTGTTCCCCAAAAGTTCGAGCCACCAATGTAACTGAAAAAAAAATCAATATGCTATGAGTTTTTTAATGACACATTAAAAAAATATTTTGCAGTGCCTTTTAAAGTGAAAGAGATTAAACTTTATCTTATAAAAAATTTCAACTTAAAAATTAATTCTATTATATTGGTAAACATTTAGTATTTCAACTGTGATATTTAAAGACTAGACAACATTATATATATATAACATATATATAATCTGATAATGCTTGTGTTTTTGAAAGCTACTATGGTGCAAAGCATTGTGGTATTGTAATTAATAATAAACAATACCACAATTACAATTCAAACAACAACTTAACAATTCAATAACTTTTTAATAAAAATGAAAATCTAAATTTTTTCTTAATGACAACAAATGTTTTAATTTTATAATCTATTTCTGATTAACTGATTGCAAAGGTTTTTGCAATCAGTTAATCAGAAAATGATTAACTGATTGCAAAAACCTTTGCAATCAGTTAATCAGAAATAGATTATAAAATTAAAACATTTGTTTTTATTCAAATTCATTAAAAAATTTTTTTAATTTTTTGTTAAGGGTTTCACTTTACCATCATTTGATGATAAAATGCTTGAAGTTGACAAAAACCAGTTAATCATGGTTTTTGTGGTATAGATATATGATTATGATAATATATTTATTGTTACTTTAATAATTTATTCTTTTAACTACAATTGTTTCAAAAAAATGCTGGTTATAAATAATAAAATACTTCAAAAATACCTCTGTATGTTGAGTACAACAATGCCTTGTAAACTGGGTAAATTTATCTTATGTCCGTCAACCTTTTAACAAGAAATAAAAAATATGTTACCAATAATACAACTAAATATAATAAAAGTTTAACATAGTAAATTTAAAAAAAAGGTATTTTAAAACCAGCTCAAATATCAATAGTATTTTATTTAAAAACAGATAGAAGATTTATAGAAGTAGAGAATGTTATTAGGAGTAAATGTTCAGCATGATTAATAGAGACAGCCATAGCATATTCTAATTATGCAATGGGTTGGATGGTTTACATGAAGTGCCAGTAGTAAAGATAACCTAAGAAATTATTTTATTATATATAAATTATAAAGTAGAGGATTCAGTAAAAGTGTTGTCATTCATCAATATAGAAACGTCAACACTAATTCAACTATTATTAGAATTAAACAACAATCTTAGTAGTAAGATTATCTGGAATACTACAAATATAAATGAAAAACAACACAGGACTAAAGTAAAACTCTATGGTACCTTGAAAGTTATCAGAAATGAAGAAGAGCATTGTCAAACAAGTATGACTTTAATACTGAAATTAGAAAGAAATGATATAATAATTTAAAAAACATTTAAAAAACCCCAAATAAAAAGAGCTTATTCAAAGAATCAGCATGCTAAAATTTATCCAAAGCCTATGATTTGTCAAATAGCACTTAGGTTGCTAACTTCCATCTAATGCACAATAGATAGTTTCTGCTGTTTAACAAGGCATCACTAAAATAAGGAATCCAAGTTATTGTCAGTAAGTTATTGGACTCAAGATAATACATTTGATATTTGTTAATTAAAGACTCAAACACAATAAAATACTAAATGATAGTTTAATGATATTAGATAGAAATCAGATTCGAAAATTTTATATAAAACACTTTTAAAGAGAAGTTCTAAACAGTTCTATAGAACCTATTTTATAAATGAGAAAGAAATGTCGTCCAGACCACAAGATATAGAGGAGTTTAGATGTGAAACAACTTTATCTGCTGTTAGAAATCCAAATCACTCCTGCAACAGAAGCAGAAGTGATTTGGATTTCTAACAGCAGATAAACCTAACTAAGTATGAAAGATGTTAGACTTTTTTTTGTAAATGACACCATTAAAAATTTTTCCAAAATCTTGCCAACCAAACTACTGAGTTGAAGACTATTGCTATACTGTTAGAAGCAACTTTATATTACAGACATATCAGACAATAGTGAAATGAAACATGGATAAGAAAAAAATTTTTCAATGGTAAAGTAGCACAATAAAAATATGCAAAAAAAAATTAATTTTAAAAACTATGCAAAATAATGTCAGCCTAATAATAAGCCACTAGCCAGGACTTGTTTATGTGGTTGCTGTATTACAAAAATAATGATTCATTTTAGTTTTGTAATAAAAAAAAAAATTAAAAAAAACCTTTTCACAAATAAATATTATAACAAATTACATTAATACCTCCAGATGAACATTTTGATCCAAGTTTCTGTACGTTCTATTCACAATTTCTTTACCACCAAGTACACCATACCATATCATATTTTTTGTACGACTCCTATAAAATTTTTTATAAAATGTCTACCTAACTTGTTCTTATATTATCTGACTTAATATATATTATCTTATATCATACTATAATTTAAATTATACAATAACACACACTAGATAAAAATATAAGAAAGTTCAACATTTGACATGTGACACTTTTCAGGCCATGATTTTCTATGAAGTCATCTTAATTATTATTGGTGAACTTAATACTATTGTTAGTAGTATTGCCCTTTTGAGCGTGTTTGACACAGAACTCTTGGCAGCCATTGCAACTGAGATAATGATGATAAAGATTCACAGCTTCGTTTTTTATAAGAAAAAGCTAATATATTAGCTTATCGCTAAACTTAATCCTGTTAGTAATTGTAGTGCCTATTCAAGCATGTTTGACACCCATTGGCAGCCATTGCAACCGAGGTAATGGCGAGAAAGAGTGGCAGCACTTTTTGTTAAAAGAAAACATGAACGAAAGTGTATGCAAATATCTAACTTATGTAAACTTCTAATTACGTAATGTTAAGACATACTAAAACATCAAGTTTTACAGTTTTACTTTTACTTAAAAACTGCATTGCGGCAACACCTTTTTAATTTTGATCTATAACTTAATCTTTTGATCTATATATTTTTATTTTTATATTTATTTTTGTTTTAAGTCTTTTGTTGGTAAAGTAGTTATAAAATTTTTGCCGAGTGGTTAGCTCTCAGAATTTCAGAAGCAAAGCAGAAAGTATGGTTTGAATCCTAGCAATGGCATCTTTTTTTAAAGTCTTTTTTGATTTCTCTAAAATACAAAATAAAACACTTTTGAAGTTTTATAGATATTATATGTATAATATATGCATATGTAAAGATTTTATGCACAATAACAAACAAAAGAGAGAGAATTTTTAAAAAAGCATCAAAACACCAGAAGAAATTTGTTGCACATATGTCATGATAGAGATACTTGTGTTATTAATGTGCTCAGGCAATTAGCCCTAATAAGCTGAGGATAATCTGAAAAAAAAAATGATGGTCTGAAACTTATTAAAGAAAGACAGTACAATAGTCACTGTCTGGGACTTGTGCAACTTTTTTTTCTTTTTAGCAATGGTGAACATTAGATCAACAATAGATCATACAGAGTATTGCAATAGTGTTGTCATTATACCCAGCATCTCTGCCAGAGGGACTATCACGTCTGCTGCCAATAGTATGCTGTCTTCTGAAGTAGTTTTCTAAAACATCTTGACAAATTCTTTCAGAAAGAATTTGTCAAGATGTTTTAAAGTAACACCGTATTCTAAGAAAAACTTACCAACTTCTTTGAACGAATGTACAGCTATCTGGATACTTCATAAGCTTGCATAGAAATAAACATATTAAACTGGGTTTAGCAGTATAATTCTTTTCATTTTGATTGTCAATAGACTTTTCCTATTTTTTTAAAATATAAAAGAAAACTGTCAAGCAATTCAAAACATACATCATTAACAGACTCATATGGTTTTAGATTTTCTTTTAAATTTTTTATAGCTTTATTTTTACTTGAAACATGCAAACAGACAAAAAATTTATCCATCATAAGACAAAATTGAGCAGTTCCAGCATATTCTGGGGGAGCAAATACTTGTAAAACTTTGCTAACTGTGTCACTTAACACTTAAGCAGCCAAATAAACGTGCATTACTGAATATGGTGTTAAATTAATGTGATCACTTATGAGTTTATTTACTAATCTTAAACCACATTCTAAGTCCTAATAGTAATTTTGGAACATGACTCAAAAGTGGGTGCAGACCAATGTTTCACATATATCGAGTACCTTATTCAAAACCAGAATTTGCAAGGCAGTTACAAGCTGTTTTAATCAAGCATCTGAAATCTTTATCTTTTTTATTAGGAAAAAATCAAAGTTTTTAATTTGTTTTCATATATTTTAATCTGCAATGAAGAGATTTATGTTTTGTGTAATTAACTAAAAATTTCTTTAATCAATATTCTAAAACTATTTTAAATTTTTTTGAAACTAAATTTCATTCTATGTTTTACTAAAACTGCAATTAAATGTGAAAAATTAATTGTCACTAAATTAGATTTCCTTGAAAATCTAGTTTTATGGCAATAAATGTTGAGAACTTTTCCAATGTCATATTTTTTCTTACTCTATTATATATATATATATATATATATATATATATATATATATATATATATATATATATATATATATATATATATATAACGTCACATTTCTTTATACTTCATAACAAAATATTTTTATTCCTTATTATATTCTTTACAACACCAAACAATTATTTTCTTAGTAGTTATAAAAAATATTTTGAAAGACCACGCATTTACATAAAGCTTCCAACAAATGCAAAATAATGTTTATTAATTTTTGTGTTGTGGTATTATGTACAAAACTTTTCCCTTAATGTAATACAATTAATTTAAAGAGTTTTATTCAGTAACCGGAACTGATACACACAAAGCAGATTATACACCTACAACAGATTCCTAATTTTAATTAAAAATATTTTATTCACCTATATTTTTCAGGGTGTTCTTCCCTTTTATTATGAAAATCCAAAGCAATCTTTGCATCAATGCCTATACCAAAATAATTGTTCATAACACATTTCTCATTGAAGTTCTTTCTAAAACTTAAAAAAAAATTGAAGCATATATATGTATATGTATATGTATATATATATATATATATATATATATATATATATATATATATATATATATATATATATATAATAAAAATATAAGTTTGCAAACTATCAAAGAACTATATAATTTCTTCCTTATTAATGAGTATAATCAATTCACTTAAATAAATTTCCTAGATGATTAAAAAAATAATAATAATAACGAGAATTTAAGGAGTGCATTCAAATTTTAACTTTATTTAAGGTAATTCAAGGGAAATTAAGGTTTTTATCTTTTAAGGATATTTAAAGTTTTTAAGGAGTAGCGGGAACCCTGTATGTATATATGTATGTATGTATGTATGTATGTATGTATGTATGTATGTACATACATACATACATACATACATACATACATATGTATGTATGTATGTATGTATGTATGTATGTATGTATGTATGTATGTATGTATGTATGTATGTATGTACGATTGCTCTCGAATACTGACCACGGAAATTATATTTAGTTGCGAAAAACTGGCCAGGTTTTTTAGCCGTTTTGAGAACATTTAAGTTTATGTATGAAACAAAAAATTTTTGTTTTTCGGACATACATAGAAACATAAAAAACTTGAATGTTCTCAAAACATCTTGGTGCGGAAGAATATAAAGAATATTCGCACTAAAAACCCGCCAAATCAACGAACAAACTAATTCTATTGGTTCAAAAAATATGCTGACTAAGCGAAATAAAGTTTTAGAGTATTTTATTAAAATATTTTAGAATTAGTATTATACACGATTTGTTTTGCGATTTCTAACATAAATTGTTTTAAGAATATATTATCAATACTATGGCTCATTCTCGGAGCCACAAATCTTTAATCCACCTGCAAAGCCTATATTTTAGAATTAGTATTATTCACAATTTGTTTTGAGATTTCTAACATATATCGTTTTAAGAATATATTATCAATATTATGGCTCATTCTCGGAGCCACATCTACAAAGCCGTAAATCTTATAAACTATTATTTGTTTACAAAAATAAATATTTTAAATATATATTATTTAAATTGTCAAAATTTTGAAAGTTTGCAGGCTGTCAAGCAGCAACTTTCGAAAAAAATGACAAAAAATGACGGTATTATGAGGATAAAAATGACAAAAAATGAAAAAAAAAAGTTCAATAATTTTATTTAGAAAATAACAAACAAAATCATCCGCCATCAATAATTTCTTTTAAAAATGAAAATCTCAACATCTTTTTGTTGTTTAACACGCAATAAAACGTTTTTCTAAAGTCTAAAATAATTAACATAAATAAATAAATTTTCCTAACTAATTATAACTGAACTAACATTTCAAGCTCTATTATATTTACAAAAACTTTCAAACTTTTAACGACTACTTTAATTTTTTGCAATGCTTAATTAATCTATCCATATCACTTTTACGTTTTAAACCAACTTTTTCTGTTCATTTCTATGAGATGTAGCATTTTCAAGACTTCTTTTTGTGCTGTTTACCATTTCATGGGCAATTTTTATACCCATCATGTCTTCCTTAATAATGGCACTTTGCATAGATTTTGCTGCTTCATCGAGCATTCTCTGAGCAAGCTGAAATTCAAGATCTGCATTTTTTTTATCATTCTTTAGAACTTTTTCCTGTTAATCTAAATTTTTATTTTTATTTTCAACTTTTTCAAGCATTTCTTTCTGTTCTTTTTCTTTATTCATTAGTTCTTGCTCATGAAAATAATTTTTTCTTTTTTCTTCCTCTTCTTCAGCTTTTCTTTTTTTATATATTTTATGAGCATTTTGAACAGCTTGAACAACGTCTTCGGAGAGTGCATCAACATTATATGCTCCTCTGCAACTTCTTGCATATTCTTTTGATATTCTCAAAGCCATTAATGTTTCATCATTTAGATTTACTCTCTCAGGAGTCAATGTATTTTTGTTATCAGATAAACTTTGCTCAGCACTGGCATTTCCATTCTGACTTGTTAAACAGCTCTTAACAATTTTACTGAGATTACCCATACTTTGTTTTTCCATACTCATTGTTACTTTCAAAAACATTAGCCCAATAATGGTCTACTCTTTTTAGTTTTTTTGTATCAGAATCTATATTAGATTCTGATACAAAATATATATTAGCTTTTGATATATTAGCTGCTTGATATAATTTCCATTCATCTTTCACAAATGATACCTGTACAAAAATTAAGATAAAATTGTTATGGAGAAAGTGTTAACATTTAAAATTAAAAGAAAATTTAATTATATTAAAATTAAAATAGTTCGTTAACTAATAATTTACAAACAACAATTTCTGATTCGAGCTCATTAATATTAATAATGTATATATATATATATATATATATATATATATATATATATATATATATATATATATATATATATATATTATATTACAGTTATTTAATATAAATTTATTTAAATATTCACCTCCCTTTCCGTAATTACATGTGGCATCGTAACTGCTATTCGCCCAATTGCATTAACAGTCCAAGGTTCTGATCTCATTTGAGCACCCAAACAAGTCATATCTTTTAATATCTGCGAATCAAGTGGAAGTTTTTTTTGCAAGTGTTTCACAACAGATATATATCCATCTCTCATTTGCTGTAAGCAGACAAATCTTTTTTTTTCACATGATATTTTGTTCACCTAAAACATATTTATATTGAAAATCTACATCAATGAAAATGAATAAAAAAACTTAATTTTCAATAATAAAATATCAAATGATTAATAAAATAAACAAAATAGTTTTTTTTAAAAAAAATTATATAGAGACACTACACTTTATTAGCTAGTCGTATAATAGACTATTAGAATAAAAAATAATAATAATGAAAGAAAAATAACTTCATAGGTAAAATAAAAAATTCTCTTTTAGTATTAACTGCAGAAAAATCCCATTAAGTTAGACTCTCACAGGGAATAGATAAATAGTCCGACTTGTGTCCAAATAAGCTAAGCTTTTTGTATGTATAGAAAGCTCAAGGGGAATTGAAAATCTGTCCGACTTAGTACAAATCCAACTTATCCAGGGTCCGAATTAATGGGATTCTACTGTATAAAATTACTCAAATCATTACCTTGAACTAGGTATGTAAATCAAATGCAAGCTGCTCAGCATCCTCACCGACAACATTAATTGCTTTTCGAAAAGCATTATGCACTGTGTGCAAAGTGTAACTTACAAATGGTAACAAGCCATTAAAACCATTGCTATGAAGATCAGCATTTAACAATCTCCAAATGGCTTTGTTAATATTAGGACCATCTGCTGAAATATTAAAAAGATGATCCCATGGTAAATAAAACCTTTCATTATGATGTAAATCTGCTAGCATTGTTTTGACATCTTCTGCTGTTGCTCTGCCAAAGAACAGCGATGTTAAATATTTTGTAACAACTTGGTTTTCGTCTTCTGACCAAAAACAACATAAAAGATCCATTTGTTTTCTTTATTGTGAAGTAGCTGTTTCATCAAACATTAAAGTGAATGCACCTTGACTTAATGTGATACTATTACATAAACGCTTTTCCAACAATGGCCCAAGGCCATCTTGCAAAATATATGAAGCTTTTTGCCGACTCATAGTAAAACCTTGACTTATTTTACTATCTGGAAACATTCTTTGGAACAATATTGGTGTGTTGTCACAATGTCTTAAGGCAAGATCATTCTCTGCCACTTTAAAAAGCCACATAGCTTCTGCAGCAGAATTTTTTTCATTTATAGAGAACAGAGAATTGTATAACTTTTTCTCCTCTAATAGAGTTTTTGTTAAAATCTACATATAAATGACGAGCAGTTTTTGAAAACCTTAGATCAGACACTGACTTATGTTTAGGTTTTGAAGAATGCTGATATAGTGCTTGGAAACCAACTGAACTGAATTTTAAATCACTTTTGCATAGTTTACAGATAGCATATTCAGAGTTTCTTTTTTCAGCCCATAATTGGATTTTCACTAGATTTTTATCTAAGTTTTCCAACCACACATCATTCCACTTAACCATTATACTATATAATCTATTGATAAATATACTAAAAACTAAATATGAAAATCACTAACTTAACTAATTCTATACTATAGAATGATTTATTTTTTTAAATAATAACACCAATTTAGCAATACAAATGGATAATTAAAATTAAAATGTGAACATAAAAGATTGTAACTGTTATTATAAAATAGTTTTGAAAATTAAATAAAAAACTAAGTAACATAACGTCTAAAACAACTTAAAAATATCAAAAACAGCAATTCTAAGTATTTAAAAAAAACTTTAAAGTGTAAAAAATTCAAGAAAAAAATGAAAAAATGACAGAAACTAACAAAAAAATGAAAAAAAAATAAAGAAAAAAAAAGAACCCAAAAAAAAAATGAAAAAAATGACCACTTGACAGCCTGAACTTTATTATAAATTATATATTTTATTAGTATATTCTTATTTTTTATTTTAAAAGTATGTATTCTTTATGTAAATGTAATTTTGTGTATCTGTTTTTTATTGCAATGTATCTTTTAAAGCAATTTTTATGATTTAATTTGTAAACAAATACTTAAAAAAATATTTTCTTTTTCAATGAAGTTAATAACCATCATTAAAGTTAATAAAACTAATTATATAACAAATATATAAGAAGTTTCTGGTTACTAAACACAAACAACGCATACAAAGTAACTCTCGGATGAACAAACACCGCGCCTAAAGTTACGACAGAACACAAATATAACAAATTATTAGATATAAAGTAAAGTTTCTAGATAATGGTTTACTAACTCTAATTATTTTCGCTTCAGTTGCCATTCTTAAAAACTCGTTATCCTTTTTTCTGTTTTAAGTACTAATTAAAATTAAAAAGCCCACTCACTAAACATCATCAGCGATATTGTGAGGCAGTTTTGCTTCCTCGTCATATAGTATTTTTAACCTTTTTAGTTGATTTTTATCTAGGTAATTTAACTTTTTTAGTAATTCAATGATTTAATTATTTCATTTGTTTATCTGACTAAGAAGAATTGTTTCAAATATGTTAAACTTTTCAAACTAGGCGAAACATAAAATAGATAATAAAAAAATTAACTTTTTTATTTATAAAAAAGTTAATTTTTTTAATGATGTTACTTTATATAAAAAACATCGCCTAATTTTATAAAAGAAATTATGAAAGAACGATGTTTCGAAAATATTTGTTTTGCTTAAAGGTTTTTCGCGTAAAAAGATTTTTTTTTCCTAACTTTTTTTTTGTTGTAATTGTCTCTTATCAGTCCAATTAATCTTAAGCGCAATTTTTTTTTGCTTTTTGAAATATTCTCAAAACAACTAAAAAATCTGGCCAGCTTTTTGCAACTAAATATTATTGTCATGGTCAGCAATCGAGAGCGACACCTCCCGCTTACTGACCAAGCCTGCATATATATATATATATATATATATATATATATATATATATATATATATATATATATATATATATATATATTTTAAACATTTTCGCTTCCAACAAGGCTGCAAGCAACCACTAATTAGTGTTGGAAGTTACTGGAAGAGAAAAGATGAAGATTGTAGAGTAAGATAACGATTGACAGACAACTTAAAAGATTGTTAATTATATGAATCAGGAAAGCAAGATGAAAGAAGCGAATTACAAAGAACTTTCAATGGAAAAAACTATACAAATATGAGTTTTTGGAGCACTTAGGAACAGTAACAGAAAAAGGATAAGACTTAATTGAATTTTAGTAGATAGCGCAAGCGACGCTAGCTCTTTAGAGCAGCGCCCATTATAATATTTGTAGAAAAAAAAAGAAAGGGCATCATTAGAAGATCCGCCCCAGATATGGCAATATTATTCCATACAAAGACAGATTTGAGATTTACAGAGATAGAGAATAGAACCCGAAGTAAGAAAGTGTCGAGCTCAATAAGG
>NC_061159.1:16770952-16798452 GCF_022113875.1 Hydra vulgaris | reverse complement strand
TATATATATATATATATATATATATATATATATATATATATATATATATATATATATATATATATATATATATATATATAGTGCTCAAAATAACGGCCGATCAACGATCAGCTATTTTTAGTGAAATTTTGAAAAATTCAAGAGAAGATAACCTGTTTTTGTGAAAAAATTACATTTGATCGGTTTTGAAAAACTATTTTGAGTGCTGATACATACATATATTTATCTACATACATATATACATACATATATGCACATATATATATATACATATGTATATAAATTATGTTAGTGTATTCATAAAATAGAGTACTCAATGTTCTTAAAAAACAGAGCAATAACAAATCAGTAAAAACACTTATCTAATATTTTTCTTCAACAACTTGTTTTATTAGTAGGTTCATCAGGAAGATGATGCTACCTGATGAAACTACCAATGGAGAAACAAGTTGTTGAAGAAAAATACTATATATATATATATATATATATATATATATATATATATATATATATATATATATATATATATATATATATATATATATATATATATATATATATATATATATATATATATATATATATATATATATATACAGGGCTTGTGATGAATTTGAGCGTGATCGCGCTCCGCTCGTGAAATGCGCCCGTAAATGGTATTTTGAAACATTCCAGGCGCAATAAACAACGCTCGTTCAGCTTATAACGAGCGTATAAAATAACGCTCGTCCAAGAGTTCGGGGCAAAACAAATAATAACTTTTTTTTTTATTTTCATAAAATATGAAAAAAAGATTTTTTAATAAAGATTTTATATTATCGAAGCACTAATATAATATAAAATAAAAAAAGCACTACGTTGTTCTTTTTGCACTAACCTAATGAATGAGCAGTTTGAAGTCGTTAATAGGCACTAATTTCATTGATGGAATGTGCATGTAGAAATTCAATGCAAATACAAAAATGCACAAATAAAATAATAAAAAATTAGTAAATCATTATAAGAAAATTGAAACTGCAGAATATTTTTAATCTTGTGAAAACATCAAGTAAGATTTATTTGATTTATTGTTTGTAATATTCCATACATCGTTTATAATAAAAATAAATAATAATGATTCAGTAATTTTTTAAATTAGTTTTTGTTTATAGTATAAGTTTTTTATTAACTATTATTTATTTTAACTCAAATTTAAAACGATTCTGTTGTTTAGAATGTCCGCAATCAATGACATTCCAAAAGGAAACAAAGTAATGTTGTCAACATTTATTAAATGGAAAGTTCAAGAGGCTTTAGAACTGAAGTTACCAGATATGAGTGACGAATTAGCTGCATTCAGTTTCGAAAATGTAGAAGAGGAAACACCGTTGACAACAGTTGAGGGGAAAATCTGTTATTTAACCTATTATGAATAGTTTAAAAAAAAAGAAGATTTTCAAACTTTCTTGTGTTATTTTTTTAAGATAAAAAAATCGTAATTTAAAAAAGAAATTTTAGAAATAAATTAATTTAAATAAAAAATATCAAGAAATATAAAAACTATTTTTAAATACATATATCAAAACAACAAAACAAAAAAAGGCACTAAATTATAAAAAAGTCACTAAATTATACTTCAATACTAAATCAACAAGAAGTTGCGTTTTTGTTTGATATATATTTTTTTATAACATAAATAGTTAAAAAAAAATCCCGATCTGACAATATAGAAGAGTGTTAATTCATGAGTGTGATACTAATTATAACATTTGTCGACGAAAAAATGATGTAACAAATAAAAAAAGATCTTCTTCAGTAATTTTCATGATCGCGCTCGTCGACGTTATCTCGAGCGCACATAATCACGCTCGATGAAAACATATTTTAATTTTATGAGCGCGATATAACATGCTTGACGATTTTATTCGTCACAAGCCCTGATATATATATATATATATATATATATATATATATATATATATATATATATATATATTATAGTATTGTTTTAAAAATTTATTTGTGTGTTGGTGAATTAATTACTTTTCAAACCTACTGAACTTTAAACAATTGATCTAATGATGCATAAAATTAAATGTAAAAAAAAAAAAATCATACAGTTCAAAACTAATGTCAAATTGATTAAATTCCATGGAAATTAGTATCAAATGGGGTCTCTTTTGGCCTTAATAGCCTTAGCTAGATGATTTGGCATCCAGTTAACCAAATTTTGGGTGTCTTCTGTTGTTATATTATTCCATAGGCTCATTATAGCTTCTTTAAAGTTGTCTTCGACCTAGCATCTAAATGCTAGGTCGCCAATTTTTCTGTCTAAAATATAATTTCCTATTGGATTCAAGTCCAGACTTTGAGATGGCCATTCCAAAACATTGATATTAGTTGTGTCAAAGTATACCTTCATTATCTTAGTGGTATGTTTTAGATCATTATCCTGCTGGAGTATGAAATCGTTTCCCTTTCTCAATTTTTTACAAGATGGTTGCAAGTTGGCTTTGAGAATTTCACAATACATTGAAAATTCCATTTTGTCATCAATAAATGTCAATTTCCCCACTCCTTTCTAACTCAAACTACCCCAAACCAACACATTTCCTCCTCCATGCTTTACACTAACTCACAAACAACTTAATAAGTTTCTCTTTTTTTTTTTGCCAGACTTTCTGGACTCCATCTGATGAGATGAGGTTGTATTTTGACTCATATGATCACAAAATTTTTTTTCCAATATGATATCCACATTATTTCGTACTTATTTGCAAATTTCAATAAACATTTCATTTGTTTAGAAGTTAAAAAAGTTTTTTTTCCAACTACTCTACCTATATATCCTTGCTCTCTAATACGATTTTTGATTGTTTGAGGAGTCACTGTGATGTTGTGATCTTCTTGAATTTTTAAAGCTAATTTAGATTTTTAAAGCTAATTAATTTAGCTGAAACAAATCTATTTTTCTTCACATTAATGATTATATTTCGATCAATTGCACTGGTGGGCTGGCGTTTTTGTCCTCTACCAGCCATACAAGCAATGGTTTCAATCAGACTATGCTTCTTAACAATTGAGGACACAGTTGTAAAAGGAATTCCTGTTTCTCTTGAATCTGACAATAGGAATTTCCTTGATTTTACAAATCGACTATGAAGCTTCATTGGTGGAAAGTTAAAATTATTTTATTTCTAGGATGAAAGTAAAAAATTATTTTTAATTTAAAAATTACTATTTTCAATAATACTTACTAGTTAGATTGACCAATTTGGTCCATTTACGCAATAAAGACCTATTTTTCAATAAGGACCTATTTTGTTAGCGTGCAACTAATTTTTTTGCAGTTTTATGCATCATTAGATCAATTGTGTAAAATTCAGTAATTCAATTGTGTAAAATAGTATTTTATTGCGCAACTCTTTTAAATAGGTTTAAAAAGCAATTAATTTTAGATAAATATTAGATAATTTTCAGTAGGTTTAAAAAGCAATTAATTCACTAATACATGAATAAATTCTTAAAACAATACTTGATAAAGAGATATGAAATTTTTTTTTTAATATTTTAAAGGAAAATTAACTTTTTTGATGCAATCTTTAAAACTATGATTTTTTTTGCATACTGTGTATATATATATATATATATATATATATATATATATATATATATACATATATATATATATATATATATATATATATATATATATATATATATATATATATATATATATATATATATATATATATATATATATATTCCTTGGTATTAGGAAAAATAAGGTCGGCAATAAATTGCTGATCTCAAACTGTTAGAGGTCAGCATCAAATTGGCAAAAAAAAATTTGACACAAAGGGGGGTTACCATAAAACATAGAAATAAGGTCAACAATTTTTTGTCAAACTCAAACACTTTCAGGTAGGCTGTTAGGTCAGCATTGACGAATGTCAACCCTAATTCCAAGGGCTAATATATATATATATATATATATATATATATATATATATATATATATATATATATATATATATATATATATATATATACATATATACACACACACACATATAAAATGCATGTAGTTTTAACTTACATTACACAAATTTAAAATGTAAAATGTAAAGACGTAACATTTAATATTCTTTTGCATATATTATTGAAAAGCTTAAGTTTTTAAACTGAATTAAAAAAAAAAAACTTTATCATGTTGTTTTTAACTTACATTACATGAATATTGCAAAAGTTCTTTTGATATTTTCTTGAAAGAGATCATCAATAAATTATGTAACACAAAAATGATCCTTTTTGTTTTGTTTCAAAATAAACAAAACAAAAAGGATCAAAAGTTTTCCCTCGCAGAGTCTTAATTAAAAATAAAATAAAAATAGCCCATTAAGTTTAAAGGGATCACCAAGTCCCGAGACATGTTGTGTTCAAAGAAAATGTTACAAAAAAAACATCTGAGCAAATTTTTTTTGATTAAAACTAATTAATAAATGTATACTAAGAAAATCAAACCTTGTTGTTTTAGTTAAAACTTGTCTTCTTCATTTTCTGTAGTATTTGGAGTCTTTTAAATAAACACGATTTTCCAGGTGCATTATACAGACTTGATAACTTATTCAAGTGCGTTTAACTCATAGGAGTTTTAGTACATGACATCATAGATTTGTTTGTTTGTTTAAAACACCGATTATTACTTTTTACATACAATTTCCTTATCATATTCATTTTTAATATATGTTAAAGTTCTAAAATATGTTTGTAACAAAATAGTATTTTATTGCGCAACTCTTTTAAATAATCGATTAGACCACATGTATTTTTATTTCTTTTGTGATAAGTTTTTCTTTTAAAATATTAGATAATATAATTTTTAACCTTAAATGATAATGCACTTTTAATAATTTACTTTGTAAATATTATTAAAAAATTATTAACACATTTTTTATCTGATTTTCAAAAATGTATTTTTTGGTATTGAGGTGATCTTATTTCATTATTTATATTTTCATTATCATAATATCCAATATATATTATGTCGGGGGCTTAAAAATTAAAAAATTAATATATATTAATTTTTGTTTTTACGGACATACATGGAAACATTAACTTAAATGTTCTTAAAACATCTTGCGGAAGAATAAAAAGAATATTCACGAACACTAAAAAACTGCTAAATTTACGAACAAACTAATTCTATTGGTTCAAAAAATATGCTGACTAAGCGAAATAAAGTTCTAGAGTATTCTGTTAAAATGTTTTAGCAATTGTATTATTTACGATTTGTTGCGTTTTGAGATATCAAACATAAATTGTTTTAAGAATATATTATCAAACGAACTATTACTTTAATATTATGGCTCATTCTCGGAGCCACATCTGCAAAGCCGTAAATCTTTTAAACTATTATCATTTGTTTACAAAAATAAATGTTTTAAAATATATATTTTTTAAATTGTCAAAATTTTGAAAGTTTATTACAAATTATATATTTTATTAGTATATTCTTATTTTTTATATCTCTTTCTAGTGCTTGGTTTAATTAATTTTTTGTTAGATTTGTCAAAACAACCTGCATCAAAATGTAAAGAACACACTTGTGAATCATCGGAGATATTATATAACCTGATTTGGTGCCATAGGGGTCCATAGGTCTACCATCGCCGTAGCCAATGTAGCCGCGGCTCTGATATCTACAAAGAAACTAAATATTTTTTAATGTGAAGGTTTTAGAAAATAAAATAACTAACTATAGTTAGCTATTTTAGTAAAATTTAATAGTAAAATTTTTAAAGAATTTCTGGAATGTTTCCAATGATGTCATGTACTAAAACTCCTATGAATTAAACGCACTTGAATAAATTATCAAGTCTGTATAATGCGCCTGGAAAATCTCGTTTATTTTAAAGATTCCAAATACCGCAGAAAATGGGAAAGACAAGCTTTGACTAAAGCAATAAGATATTTTTTTTTTGGTATACATTATTAATTAGTCCCAATTAAAAAAAAATTTGCTCAAATGTTTTTTTTTAACATTCTCTTTAATATGAACACAACATGTCTCAGGACTTGGTGGTCCTTTATATGAAAATTGCCAGGTAAAAAAGCTTATTATCTCCTGCTTTTGTTTTTTAAAGATATATTTTGCGTTGCATAATTTATGGATGATCCCAAATATACATATTTTATATGTATATTTGAGTTTAAAATCTTACCAACAACAATTTGAATATGTTAGCTCCATTTACACAAATTAATTTCAATTATGGAAAGAAATTCATGGTTAAAATAACATTTTACAATGATACTTTTTTAAAATCTGTAACTTAAGGAAACATAAAAACGACTTAAATTAATTTTAGTACTAAAGGTATATTATAAATAAATTTTTATGTGTCTTATAAAATTTGACTACATTTTTATTTTCCACAGTGGAATTGCCCACATATATATATATAATATATATATATATATATATATATATATATATATATATATATATATATATATATATATATATATATATATATATTATATATATATATATATATATATATATATATATATATATATATATATATATATATATATCTGTGTGTGTGTATATATATATATATCAGCCGTGGACAGGAAAGGCGTGCAATCGCACTCTATCCCTGACTGCACTTTTTCTTTCTTTCTTTTTGCAACTTAACCACTGCTTTTAAAATTTTTGAAAACGTTTTAAAAATGTGCTAGTCTAAGGTAATAAAGCAAGAAATTGCTTTTAAAGATTGTATACTTTAAATGACATATTTAAATTATCAAAAGATTTTATATTGCTAAATAGTTTATTTTTTACGATGAATGTAAATTATTTTAAAACAATTTGTTCAAATAATTTTATAAACAAAAATGACAACAATTGTTTTAAACTTATTGATGAATCCATATATTTAATAGTCGAAAACATAAAAAAATTAATTCTTTTGTTATACTATGTAAACTTTCTAATAAAAATTCGTTTACACTAAGCCAAACGCTTTTAAATAAAGTTTTAAAACGGTATAAAATAAATTATCATAGAATATTAAATAAAACTTTTATTTTAAAAGTTTTTCTTTTTTCTTAAATGAATGTAATTTTTATAAAACAATTTGTATTCTTAAAAGGATCCCAAACTCCCGACACATGTTGTGTTCATATTAAAGATAATGTTTAAAGAAAAGGTTTGAACCAATTTTTTTGATTAAAAATAAATAATGAATGCATATCGAGAAAATCTAACGCTGTTGTTTTAGCCGAAGCTCGCCTTCTCCATTTTTTTGAATAACTCGGAGTCTTTAAATTATACGTCGCAATCTACAGACTTTGGCGATTCCTTTGAAGCGCGTTTAATTCATAAAAGTTTTAGTATTTGACGTCACGGTAGACTTTTAACAAATGAAACTCTGGAAATATTTTTATTCGAACTTTTTTTGATTATTTGTTAAGTTTTTTTTTCTTTCTATTTTTAACATTTAGAAAGATATTAAAAACCTCAAATATTTTATTTTATATATATATTTTTTATGCGTCGCTCGTTCTTTTATTAGATGAGAGAAATAAAAGTTTAATAGTAACTTTTCTTTGAATAAATGAAAATTGGAAGAGAAAATTGCTCGAAAATTTGTGTTTGTTGTGTTTTAAATTTTTTTAATTTTTCATGTTAAGAGACAAATGCCAAATACGATACAAATTGGGAAATACCAAATATAATAAGTTTTTTAACGCGCGTTATGACATTTTGACAATTTAAATTACCATTTATCTTGAATTATTGCCATTAATTAATGTGTTAATTATTACGTTATATAAAAATAATTTGTCCGCATTTTTGTTAAATATTAGTTGTATAAAACGGGCGAAAATATAAAAACTTCATGTTTTTATTTGATGGTTATAAAATATTGAACAGTAAATTAATAATCAAAATTTATAATGCCGACTTTGTGTTGTTATTAATTGTACTTTTAATGCAAAACCAAGATCTCACATAACCTTTCACGAATTTGCATATCTGATACTACTGTCAACTGTATTGTTTAGTGTGTTCTTGTACTTTTTTTTCATAACCTTAACAGGTTCTAATTGCTATGGAGTTGCCGACATTTTAAAAGTTTCATTATCAAAAAACAAATGTAAAATAAAATGATATTTCCTTTTTATCCGTATCCAATTTATCAAATTTAGCAATTTAAAATAAATCAGCGTAATCAAAAAATTTTTATAATAAAAAAAGTTTACAATTCATCATATATCTCTAATTAATACTGCCAGTTTATGAAATTTTTTTTCGACGGAAAACAAAAAATATCATAGCCTAAAAATAACCAAAGAAGTTAGAAAATAGTTCCCATTGTTTAAATAAAAATAAGTAAGATTCAGAATATATAATACTGCGCTCTCTTGCACAAAAACGAGAGATCGTATACATAACGTTCTATATAATGTAAAACACTCATATGAAAATCCTAAGATTTGTAAGTAAAGCTTTAATATTTGTTTTAATTTAAAAACAAAAGAAATATAAGTAAGATATATAAATCTAAAAATTATTAAAATATCGGTAAAAAAAAAAGTTCCTCTTATGAAATAAAAAGCTTTTATTATTTTTGATTTTTACAAAAGTTTGTTGTAAAAGTTGTTTTGTTGTATGCTAAAAAATTTTTTCTTTGAATTAAAATAGAAAAACGCAGCTTTGTTTAATTACACTTTTCTTTTGTTAAAAATCTACCATGACGTCAAATGCTAAAACTTTTATGAATTAAACGCGCTTCGAAGGAATTGCCAAAGTCTGTAGATTGTGACATATAATTTAAAGACTCAGAGTTATTCAAAAAAATGGAGATGGCGAGCTTCGGCTAAAACAACAGCGTTAGATTTTCTCGGTATGCATTCATTATTTATTTTTAATCAAAAAAACTTGGTTCAAACCTTTTTTTCAACATTATCTTTAATATGAACACAACATGTGTTGGGAGTTTGGGATCCCTTTAAACAACGACAACAAATACGTTTCAAATAAACTTTTTTTAAAAATACTTTTTGATAATTTAAATAAAGTTTGTTTTTTTATTAAATGGTAATAACATATAAGTTTTTTTATTTATTTAAAAGAGGTAGCCTAATATTATATTATTAAAACTAATATTATTAAAACATTAGAAAAGATCAAAGTTTTATAGTTCGTCGCATTGGTTATGTATTAGAAGAATTAAAAAATAACCTTTCAATTTTTGAAAATGTTTAATTAAAATTATTTATATTACTATTTCTTTTGTTTATATATTCTTATTTTTGATTGATATATAACAATACATTAATAAATAAAAAATAATCATTAAAATATTTGTATCAAGACTTTAAAAAAAAAAAAGATTTATTTACTATTCTCCTAAAATAAAATAAAATCGGTTAGGAACTTGTCAAATCAAAGTTATTCAACACTAACATAATCACAAAGAATAATTAAAAACAATTTTCTATTAGAGTTTTAGTTTTTCAGATTTATATTAGTTAATTTTATATATATATATATATATATATATATATATATATATACACACACACACACACACACACACACACACACACACACACACACACACGCACACGCACACGCATACGCACACATTTGTATGCATATATTCATATACGCATTAGGGTGGCTCTTAAAACATTATTTTTGAAAAACCTGCTCTTACCCCTTTAATTTGTTCTATATAATACTAAAACACTAGGTTTAAAATTTTTTTGAACAAAAAATATTTTTTAGGGGTAGCTCAAGACCCTTACAAATTTGGTGGGTGTTTAATATATTTTTTTAAAAAGTTCTTCTATAGTATGTCAACCTGGTGCTCAAAAGAAGTTATATAAAACTTCAAAAATAATAATCAATTCACATAAAAAACATGTTTAAAAATTATTTTCAAAAAATTTGAAAATACTTTTTTTTATTTTCTGCTTAAAAACAATAGTTTTTATACATTTTTAAATTATCATACATTTTTAAATTATTTTTATAAAAATGATTTTCATTTTTAAATTTTTTATATAATTTTGTTTATTTTGAGTACCAGGTTGACATACTTTAGAACTTTTTTTTTCAAAATATTAGGGACCCGTCAAATTTTGAAGGGTCTTGAGTTACTCCTGAAAATATTTTTTGTTCAAAAAAATTTTGAACCTAGTGTTTTATTATTATATAGAACAAATTAAAGGTGTAAGAGCAAACTTTTTTCAAAAAAACTGTTTTAAGAGCCACTCTTTTTTGTTTTAAGTACACATATATATGTAGACATTCATAAAAACACACAAAATCTACCTTTTTCAGTATGATCTATTATATCTCTTAGGGCACTTTTTAAACTGTTTGCACGTGACCATAAATGTTCCTTTGAAATAAATTTTATTGAACTATGACTTTTTTTAATATCGTCTTCTGTTAATGTTATATCACTGTGATATTTTTTTTTTTCACCTAGATTCTTACATGAAGAAAGTTCAACATTCTCCATTGTGTTACTTCTACACTTATCAGGAACAGGTCTTTCATGTTTGGGCCATGATTTAGAAAGTATTAAACTTGAATTTGATTCTATTTTTAATGTTTGAAAGAGAGTTTCTAGTTTATTCTGAAGTATTAAACATTTATTTTTAAGAGAGTCTGAATCAATTTTTTTATCTTCATCTATTGAAAGAGTGGACTTTTTCACAAACTCAACAAAATGGCAGAAAATTTCATATAACATTCTAAAAATTAAAATTTTTTTAAAAAAAAATCTTTCAATTTAAAAATTATTGACAAAAAAATTATTCAATTTTAATAAAAACTAATATACAAAAAAAACAAAAAACAAGTTAAGATAATAAATAAATTAAGATTTTTGTTTAAATTGATAATATTTATAATTCTAATAAAAAATATTACTTTGCAGATTGCAGAACAACGCCATGATCATTTGTTGCCAGCATTCTGGTAATTTGCATTATAATTGAGTCCTCATAACCAAAATATGAGCAATCCTATTTTAATATAACTTTTGCATGAATAATAATAGAAAAACTTTTCAAAAAATTTTATTTTTACACAAACTCCAGAGCTGTAAAAAACTGCAGACTCAAGAAAATAATAACAAAGAAACATTATTTATCATTATTTAATTATCTTTTAACAATGATTACGTTATCGATTCTATATAATAAATAAAACACACCTTTGGTATTATTGAAGAAAATTCTTTAATTGAAATGCTCCACCTATAAATGATTGAAAAAACTTGCCAATCAAAAGTTATAAGACAGGAAAATTTTTATTTGTGCAAAAAAGGAAAACAAAAAAATGTAGCACAACATTTTTCAATTAATCAACATTTTATAATATTAATAAAGCATCAGAAGTCATTTTAAAATATTTTTGAAAAAAAACAACAACTCAAAACCATTTAAAAATATTAATCAAATAAATTAATAAAAATAAAAAATAGTATACAAATATATATTTAAAAAACATATAAATAAACAATATATATATAAACAATATATATATATATATATATATATATATATATATATATATATATATATATATATATATATATATATATATATATATATATAAAAGCAGACCCGCCTAGTTTTCTCCCTGATCAATGGAGATTAGCAAACATAACACCAATTCCTAAAACCAAATACCCGCTCTCATTTAATGATTATTGTCCCATTGCCATTACATCCACATTATGCAAAGTTTTTCAACGCATTATCCCCAAATTTATTGTCCATCACACCAAGCACATCTGGGTCTCAAACAAACAGTTCGGTTTCCTCCCAGGCCGTAGTACAATGGATGCCATTATTCAAGTTATAGAAGACTGGAGTCGCGCAAAAGACGATCACAAATCAACCTTCACAATATTTTTCGATTTTACAAAAGCATTTGACCTTGTGGACCACAAAAAACTTCTACTGAAGTTAATAAATATTTTACCAAGCTGGCTTATATCTTGGATTGCAATTTATTCATCTAACAGAAATCAAACAGTAAAAACAAGTAATCACACCACTACTTGGTAACATATTCAAGCCAGAGTACTTCAGGGTAGTGTCGTAGGCCCTATCTTGTTCATTCCTTTTATCTCGGACAGAAACACCTATCTTCCAGCCGAAACCATACTAGAAAAATATGCTGATGGCATTCTGACATTATCTACAATAAAGTTCCTGCCAACTTACCTCAATCTATTGTTGATGGCGTTGCACTCTGGTCTCTGACCAATGGTATGAAGCTCAATAGCTCAAAATGTAAAGTTATTAGAATTAACTCCAGGTGCCCCGTAAGTCATTTTCTACCATCTGTCGTACTTGATAAGACTGAGGTTGAAACTGTCTCCAGCTACAAATACCTTGGTATCATGTTAAATGAGAATCTTGATTGGGACGAACAATGGGTAAAAGTGCACAAAATCAATTCCATTTCTAATCAAGCGCCTTAAGCAAATCAGTCACACGCAATCCAACCTCTTGCAAGTCTACAGGTCTTACGCTATTAGCCACATGATATATAGTGCTCCAGTTCTTATGTCATGCAGTACTGCAGCAAAAAAAGAGATTCAACATTTCCATTAAAATGCGTCGCAATTCGAGCCGTTTCAATATTTATTTTAACATTGAAGAATTATTAGAAAAAGCATTTATTAATATCCTCAAAAAGATCCTTAATGACACATACCATCCGATAACCAATAAACTAGTCCGCACTAATAGTAGAAACCCTGATAGATTTCCGTTTGCTCTTAATAACGTTAACACAACAACTTACCGACAATCGTTCATTCATAAATACCTTCGTATTCTACGTGATGGTGTCAGTGATCTTTACCTGCCACGCAACATTGGCAGCTCAGCTGCATTTTCAATACACATGTAATCTGTTTAATAAACAGTGTTTATTTGCCTACGCTCTAGTGCTGCTACACTTCTTACGTTATTAGCAATAGAGAAAATTGTACAATTCATTATTTGTAATGCCAATCAATTTTAAGTAAAGATTTATATAATTAAAAAAAATATATATACATACATACATACATACATACATATATATATACATATATATATATATATATATATATATATATATATATATATATATATATATATATATATATATATATATATATATACACATATATATATTTTTATATATATAAAAAAATATACATACATACATACATACATACATACATACATACATACATACATACATACATATATATATATATATATATATATATATATATATATATATATATATATATATATATATAAACAGTTGGTTAATTATTTTTAATTATTTAACTATTTTTAAATAAAAAAATAATTTAGCAGTTATTAAAATAGATTTAAAAGAAAATCTGTTGTTTGATAAAAAGAGGCAAATTTTGGAAGTTGTTAAACAACAGTAAAAAGCAAACTTGTGCAACAGCATCAAGTTTAAAAGATTTAGGGTAATTTAAAAAAATTTAGAATATATAACAAAAAATATATAAAAAATATAAATAAAAAATAATTTTCATATTATAAAACAATTTTCTATCACCTTGATAGAGCATTAAGCAAATTTCTAAATTTCTTTACATTACCTAAAATTTCTTTTGGTTGATGTGTGCATTGAAACATAATGAGGAAATGACTAAAAGCCGTTTTATACCATTGTTCAACAACACTCTTTGTCAAGTACATGTCATCATTTAATTGGCAGTTTATGAACTTATTGTATTATTAGTAAATTCTCTGGAATGCCATATCCAATTTAAAACACTACAATCTTCTCAGTTTCTGATATTCACATAAGCCTATGTCATATTACAACTAAAGTCAAAATTCAGATACACTATACTTTACAATCTAGTTCATTTACATCAAACTTATCATGTTTAAAGTTTCAGCTCATAAGACCATGTGTAACAGGATTATGTTAAACTCAATTCATTTTTTTTTTAATGGAAAATATTAGTGATTAAACTCCATATTAAGAGTAAAAAAAAAAAAATTAAAACTAAAAATAGCCTGGAAAAAAAAATTATTTGCTGTAAAATGAATTTATTTAAACAATGACAATTACAAATAATGGTTACAAAGTTACAAAATATCAGTATTTATATCAAATTTCTTATTTTATACTATTTTTGTTGAACTTTTTTAGATTTTCCTCTTCTTTTTTTTTCTTCCAGATTTTTTTATTGCAACTTCCCCTTTTTGGTAAGGTATTATTAGCAGGTAACATTAACGTAACATCTCTTTCTCAATTATGTGATCACCTAACAGAATATCATCTAAATCCAGAGTATCTGGAGTGGACACACTTAATATTAGTCTATCAACAGACATATTCTTCTGCTCACAAGTTTGTTTCACAAGTTTTGTGTCAATGTACAACATTAAACTTTTGCCATTCAACACCTATGATTTTATTTCTAATAAACTTTTTTGTCTGATCTTAAATATAAATGGTACCTGATCTCAAATATAAGTAGTACCTGATCTCAAATATAAGTAGTAACTGATCCCAAATATAAGTAGTACCTGATCTCAAATATAAGTAGTACCTGATCTCAAATATAAGTAGTACCTGATCTCAAATATAAGTAGTACCAGATCTCAAATATAAGTAGTACCTGATCTCAAATATAAGTAATACCTGATCTCAAATATAAGTAGTACCTGGCCTACCTAAGATAATTATACTATGAGAGTTTAACTTTAATTTTGAGTCACATAAATGAAAATTTACAATTGTAAATTACAAAGTATTAGAGCCTTAAACTATTTACAATGGTAGGAAGCTTTTTATCTGGTAGACTATGGATGGGGTTCCAGAAGATGGGGTATTTCAGAAAACACGTTCTCCTTGGATTGGTAGAACAACAACTTTTTTTTTCATTTTAGTCAGTATTTTATTTATCTGGAAAAATAAATCTAGTCTATACTTATACAAAGTAAAATTTAATTAGGCAGTGTTTTGGGCAGTAAAATAGCATCTGACAGTGACATTGATATACTCAATAAAGAAATGGTTGGAGATAAATAGGCCAAAATTTATTGTAAACACTTTATAAACTTTAAAAAAGTACAAAGAAGATTTTTTTAAAATAAAGTTGAAAAATTTCTTATTTTTCGCAAAAATTGTAAAAAAGCAGCATCAAAAAAATACTATTAAATTTGTCCTACAGTTCTAAAACTTTACGTAGTCTTTTTGGGTCAAAAGATTGTCAAATGGGTCAAAAGATTGGAGAGTATAGTGATTAGTATTAGAGAGTATAAGATTGGAGAGTAAAGTGCGTTTTTTTTATTTTTTTTTTTTAACACAGACTAATGGACGTGGTTATCATAAAAAGACCCTCTTTTTTCTTTACAGTGTAGAAGAGTCCAAATGTGTCTACACTATTACATTTTCTTAATACTTAAATTTCACTTTTAATGCTAAAACTTTGTTAAAAAAATGTTTCATTCCTTTGTTTATACCAAAACTGAACAAGGAATGAATATGCTGATGAAACCGAGCCTAATTCATTAAAAAATTTTTAAAGTTATATCTTTACTATTAGAGTGAAAAACATTATAACAGTCTACTCACTTCATATCTACTTAGTAACACTTTAGCAGTAGACATAAAACTTTACAAGGTTTCTTCACACTTGAAATATAAAAAACTTGAGAACATGCACCTAAAAAAAAACTTTATTCTTTTTGAATTTTTTTTTAATACAATCATAAAGACTATTAGAAACCCCCTGTCTTAATCAATGCCTGCTTTAATCGTAAACTCACATGTTCATTAGCAGTAGACATAAAACTTTACAAGGTTTCTTCACACTTGAAATATAAAAAACTTGAGAACATGCACCTAAAAAAAAACTTTATTCTTTTTGAATTTTTTTTTAATACAATCATAAAGACTATTAGAAACCCCCTGTCTTAATCAATGCCTGCTTTAATCGTAAACTCACATGTTCATATTGGGAAAAAAACAATTAAGGCACAGAAGGTTTGATAAAAGCTGTAAAAATATTTTTGGAAACACCAAAAGCTCCAAAAAAACTAGAATGATATTTAAATAAATTCACTAGGTAAGATCATTAGGTCAAAAGACATTATTCTTCTGCCCTTTTTATTTTTGAGAGAAAATTTGTCCAGATTAAGGACAAATTTTTGAGAGTATATGTATTTCATTAAAATCAAAATTCATTTTAGACATATGATAACAGACTTTGACTCTTAATATTTTATTTGTTACTGTAGTTACTTTTACTATAACAGAAACAAAAATTAACAACTACACGAATAATATTTAGAACATTTTTGCAAAAACAAAACAAAAAACAAAAAACAAATACATAAATAGAATAAAAAAAAAATTCTAACCTATCAAGCATACATGGCTTTGCATGTTCAAGCTGTTTTAAGATGTGAGGTATTAAACTGACATCATAACAAGATGTGCCCCAACCCAAAACACGAGCCAGATCATTACCCGTTCCTAGTGGTAGAACTCCTAGTTGACACTAATGTAAAGCAAAGCATAAAATTTCTTTACAAAAGTATTTTTATATACAAAACTTAATTAAACTTAAAATATTGAATCTTAAAGTATACATACATACATGATAAAATATATGTATGCAAATTGGAGCATTTCATACATTAAAATAAATTAAAAAATTTATTAGAAAACCTTACAAGAAATTCTTTTGCTTGAAGTTATATAAATGTAATGTCTGTTAAAAAGCTTTATAAATAAAACTTTTTCAACTAACATAAAACAAGGTTTCTATAGGAATTTTTAAATAAGGACCTAACAGTCTCAGGTGAGCACGGTGTAAATATCATTTTAAAATCATAAAATATCATAAGTTGTTAAACAACAGCAAAAAGCAAACTTTCATCGCCGGATCAAAAAAGTTTATGATAAGGATACTTGCAAAAAAAGAAAAAAACCGACAATTTATTAAAGTTTATTTACAACTGTTGATATAAATAACTGCAAATATGCAGTTCTTTTCTTAAACTAATCAAATTGTCTGGATAAGTTTACATTAACTTAAAAAAGTAAAAAATCAGCAAAAATTCTATTAATATAGTTAAAATTTATTTAATTTCATAGAAAAGAGAAAGCTTAAGTTATTATGGAATTAGAAGATTATAAAAAGATTACAAGATTTACAAATGATGATTTACAAATGAAGATTTACAAATGATGATGTACAAGTCATTGACGATTTAAAAATGATGATTTTTAAATTCAATCTCATAGAAAAAAAAAGCTCCAGTTATTATAAATTTAAAAATATAGAGATTTACAAATGAAAGGGAATAGAATAAAGTAGTAAGAAAAAACATGATAAAAAGAAGCCATTATAATGCCATGAAATAATGTAATGACAAAGAAAGGTGTTCTTATAGTGAGCTAGAATGTTTTAATTAAAATACAGTTAATGCAGCAATAAGCAATAATCCTTACTTTTATTGTGGGTATGCATGCACAGATTGAGAAAGATGACTTAAAAAACCCAAAATTTTGAGTTTTAATTAAGTTTCAATTTACTTTTTTCTGTCAGTATTTAAACATCATTGAACATGTTTGGAAATATTTTGAACAAAAAAAAAGATTAAAAATAGTCTAAAAATGCTAAAGAATTCTTTTAAGTACTTTTAAGGAAACATAACACAGGAAATTGTAAATTAATGGAAAATCAATCCTGAAATAAATAGTAACTGATACTAAGCAAAGACATTTTAAATATTAGAGTTATTTGTTATTTTTTTATTAGAGTTATTTGATCATTTTTATGCTATACACTTTTTACAGTTGGCTATTTTATTGTATTTTAATGTTAAATGTATGTGTTTTAAATTATTTTGTATTTCTGAGCTAATACTTTTTTCCAATATAAAGACAACTATTAATTAAATATCCTAAACTTATTCACAATACATGATGTAGCAGCACTCTCTTACATGCTCTACCTATTTGTCAGTTGATTCACTTTTCACTTGCCTGTCTGTCCCCATTGGTAAGGTACATTAACAAGTACACAAAAATGTCTCTGTTAATTTTTTGTCCCCATAAGTATGTTTTTTTATAAACATGTCCTCATAAGTGGATATTTATATATCCACTTATAAGGACATGTTTATAAAAAAACATACTTTTTTAAAGTCTTGCTTTAATTTACTTTAAAAAAATTTATATTACTAAGTGAGGACGTTTTAATTTAATATCAAATTTACCTTGTTTGTAAGGTCTTGTTTATCTAGTTCAGTCATAACCCATCCAACACTTCCATCACCTCCACAGACAAGAATACGAAACTGCTCAAATTGTTTGCACATGGTAAGACTAAATTTATATAAATATAAGATGGTAAGACTAAATTTATATATATATATATTTAGTCAAAAATAAAATTAAGAGAAAATTAAGGATCAAAACAAATTAAAAACTGTTATAGAAATTTTATAAAGCTTTATTATTTTAATAAATTGTAAAAATCAATAACTGAAAAAAATGTAACTGTCAACATGTCTTTTGTGGTTTATATATATTTACATCTTTTTACCAAAATAAAAATTTTTCCCATATGTATATGTTTGTCTGGATTAGTGAGTTTTAGAAGTGTATATTTAAAAAATAAAAGTAAACATTACCTAATAGTCTCAGGAGAGCACGGTGTAAATATTTAAAAATCATAAAATATCATTTTAACACCATAAAAACTTTTTTTTTTAAATTAGAACTTTATAAAAAATTTTATTTTCTTGTGAAGGCTTTGAATCATAGTCACATATATATATATATATATATATATATATATATATATATATATATATATATATATATATATATATATATATATATATATATATATATATATATATATATATATATATATATTATAAATATATAATATATATATAATATATATATATAATATATATATATATAATATATATATATATATAATATATATATATATATATATATATATATATATATATATATATATATATATATATATATATATATATATATATAAAATAAATATACGCATATAATATGATTATACACATAACATTATATGCAAATCAATACAATTTAATCTGAACAACAATATTAAAGTATAATATATAAAACCATCTAATTTTATAATATAATAATTTAGTTAATGTAACGGTTATATAACATGTCCTTAGAATTTTTTTAGTAAAAAATTTGTAGTTAATTTATAATAAATTTAGTTTAAATTGTTTTTTAATTTGTAGTAAAATGCTTTTTAAAAACTCAAAAATAATTATGGCATATGTGTATATCATATCTTTAAAAATATCTTTAAAAAAACACTATTACTTAACTAATAGCCCCTCTTTATTTATGTGTACTAGTGTGTACAGAGTTCACACAGTGAACTCTGTACACACTAGTACACATTATTACACACTAGTACACACATTAGAGATAGCATACACATTACAAAGAAATTTTGCTTCATATGTAATCTCTTTTTCTGTAAAAACTTTTGAAGGAATTCAAATTTATTTTGACAATACTTCAAATTTTTTAACTTGTAAATATTTGCATGATTAGAATTGCTGAGAACTTTATTTGTTAAAATCAATTACAAACTTGTGTTAAAATATATATAAATTCAAAACGCTGACTTGAAACTATCTTTAACCAGTCATTAAATGTGACTTGCTAAAAGAAAACTAGTATCAGCAGGTCTACATTTTTTAGTTAATTTAATTACTATATATATTGTATAAATACATGGTAAGTAGCTGTCAAAAAATTTTCTCATTTGAAAGAATAAATACTGATAAAGAATCAAAATAACCATTTTCATTTTTTTAAATGTTACTTAATAAAATTTGAAACTTAATTAAAATCATTAACTTATTTAATCAAAGTCTAAATTTTCTTTAAAAAAATGCAAAACTCAACAATAACATGATTTCTATAATATTATATTGTTGAGTATATAATATCAATATTGAATGTTTTTGGACAACTCAAAATATAAAGAATTTAACCATAGCTAAAATATTGGTTCACAATAGTTTCAAAATCTATTTGATTGAACTAAAGAAGATTAAAGGTAACTAATACACAATATACAATAAAAGTTTATCCAGTAAAAATAAATAGGTTTTTATTTAATTTAAAAACAGAAAAATTGTATTGACATAATTAATTTACCCAAAAGCTGGACCAGCAACACTTAAGTCAAAAACCTGTGCAGGGTTAAGTATTTGTTTGAACCTTCTCATGAAGCGAACACCTTGGTTGTCACCACTCTTTGAATTAACAAATACAATCAACGGACTACTACCATTATTAGTACTTGCACTTTCCCATAAGTCTGGAAATTTTGATGACTGTTTGATAGAAATTGGTTTAATAATGGAAAATGAATTATGACCAAGGGTACATTTTTCAAAGTTCTTTTCAAAGTCTGCTTTGCAATCTTCATGAACCTTGAGTTAAAAAATTATAAATGTATTTGCACAATTAAAAAAACTACTTCTTGCTGAGCTTAGGCATGATTTATAAAATAAAAATTATGTACAACATAAAAATACATTTTTAGAGGGATTTTGCATATATTATATGCACATGATAACATCTCAATTATGTTGATTAGAACTTTTAAATAAATTTAAAAGGACTAATTTATTACTTTATATATTACTATAGAACTTTTTATTATTTTATATAGAGTAAAACAGGGTAAAATGAAATAGCGGGTAGAATGAAATATTTATGACAATGTTTATTCTTTCGATCTTAATTAACTATTGAATAATTCTTTTGCAAATATTTTTTGATTATATTGTAGAGAATATTTTTCTGAGTAAGATTGTATTAAATTTTATTTTTAATAAAAAAATTTTGTTATAAATTTATAAGTTTTTGAATGTGTAATAAGATTTTTTTTATTTGTTTGAAAAGGGAACTTGAAACTCTCGGAAATTAAATTTGGTATCATTGAACTTAAAATGTTTACTGGTACAACTTTTTACGCTGATCAAGAATCTTTTTTCAAAATTAAGTTTGGTGTTTAGGAAAAAAAGTTATGAGTTAAAAATGAAAACGGAGTGTTGTAGGATTAAATGAAATACGCTTAATTTTATTTAATAAAATAAATAAATAAATACCAAGCAATAGCTTATTTCTTAAAATCGGCTTTTTTTATAAGGTCTCAAGTGACCAATATATCTTCAACTATAAATATTTTGTATAAATTTCAATGAATGAATTTTTCTAACTGAATTTAAATGACTTTTAATTACTGCTTTTATAAAATGGTTCTAATAAATGAATGAAATACACTAGTTACTCTCTTGTTGCGGTCACCTTGTCTGCAAACAACCTTCAATATTGTAATAACTCCGGCTATTCAAAAGGAAAATCAAAAAGAGGTTGCAAAACAACTGCAATCAGCCCAATCACTTGTAGCAACTTTGCAACAAATGTTTTGTATCCAACATGTTGACACAAAAAAAAAGAAAAAATGTAGATGTGCCTACTTCAGCAAGTCAAAATATGGAATGGTACCAGTGTGAAAATTCAAATTGCAAGGTGTGGCTATGTCAAACATGCATATCAAAGCAATACGTAAAAGGCGCTGAGTTTTATTGCTACAAAAAGTGCCGCACAAGTAAAACTCAACTCAACCTCTAGTACCTCTAAACGACTCAACATCGTCACAAGAAAAAAAGTTTATTTGATTTGATTGATTTTTTTAATTGTTATTATTGATTGTTTTTTTAATTGTTATTATTGATTGCTTTTTGTTTTTTTAATTTAACTTTAATTTAGTTAAATACATAAAAATGTAACAGAAAAATTTGTTACATTTTTATGTATTTAAATACAGCTCAATTCTCTCTACAACTTTAAAAAAAAAAAAAAAGGAAAAAAAATTTTTCCTTAAAAAATTAATAATTAAAATCCTTAACTATTCCATTTGACCCCATTCTACTCTATTACTTTTATGTTTTATGATATTTTTATTTTAAACTTTTTAAACTTTCAGAGAAAAAAATTTTTTTTTTTAATAATTTTACAAAAGTTTATGAAAACTATAAAACTAATTGTTCTCAACACAACTTAACAAGAAAAACATATTTGAAGAATTAAAAAGAAAAAATTTTAACTTAAATTTGGTGGAAAACTTTAACAAACAACAAATAATCTTAATATTAATTGTTTAATATTTCAATAATGACGGCCACAAAGTAAGTTGTTGAATTCAAGATATCATAAATTAACAATTGAAGATATAAAGTAAGACTTAGTAGTAAGTTAAAGCTTATTGCAGCTATATATCAAAGTTTTAGCTTTATCAAAACATTAACCGCATAGTCTTTTAGTATTAAATGAACTTTGAAACTGAAATTGACTTTAAAAGTGGAAACCCCTTGTTATTCTGCAAATATTTTTTATCCTTTATTAAAATAAATTTTGTTATCATACTAAACAGGCTTTCACAGGAAGGCATGCGATCGCTTGCCATTGTATGACCAGGCAAATAATATTTTGCTTTGACAACTTGACTGTGGTTATTTCAAAAAACGTTTGAAAAATACGCTGAATGAAAAAGATTCTGAATTAGATCTTAGAGAGATATAAGACATCAAAATTTCAGATATAAATCAGACATAAGACATTTATTTTTGTAATTTCTTATTTTTACTTGTGATATAGAGGCCATTTCACTAAATTAGAGAATACATGTTTGGTTGGTGGTTTAATATACATATTTAGTATACTTAAAAATATTTTTTTTTTTTTTTTTTATTTTAATTCACCTCCTCAAGGCCGAGAAGGCCACTACAGACGAGGAGGCTACTTATTTGTGGCTATAACCTTCTCTCAACTCTATAACTCCGAAACACGAACCTTGACGAACAAGGCCGCTGTGCGGAGAAACGAGTTGAGCGCGGTACTACCAGGGACGTGGTGGGGTCGAACTCGGAACCACTCGTTTATGAAGCGAGCGCTCTACCACTACACCACTACCGCATTTACTTGCAAAAGTTTGCGCTAGCAATGTTTTTGTTTAAACATTTGTAGTAAAAAATATGCTAACTAAAAACTATTTCAGTAAACATTTTTCCTATTTAATAAAAAAATGGAAGTTGAAAAATAAATTGAAAAATGAAGTTGAAAAATGAATTGAAAAAAAAAAAAAATTGAAAAATGAAAATTGCAAAATGCTAACCAATATTACTCATTTTCATAGTTTCATGTGTTATCAATAATTTTATTCATATTTTTATTTATAGCAAGATCAAGAATTTTTTTTTTTAACTTTGCAAATCTTTATTAGCAATCCATTTGAATAATCTATTTTAACAAGGATTTAAAACAACTAAATCTTTTCAAACTTTTAAGCTCTTACAATTATTGTAATGAGTTTTAATTGGAAACTGTGGTAACTTTTGGGATGACATATCAGTCCTTGTGATAAATAAAAAATGCGTAAGCATAAGTCTAATTGATATCATTAAATTCTTTTTATTCTTTCAATTTGCTTCCACTTTAAAACATGAAATTAAACAGTTTGTATATTTTTTTGACATTTGATTCAAACATGTTTTGTCTATAACTAAATGAATAAAAATATGCTGATATTTGATATTTATTTCTTGAATATATATCTACAGTTGAAAAAATAGTTGTTAAAAAATCAATATAAACTGTGCAATAGCTAATTTTTTGACCAACAATTTTTTTTTTTTTTTATAAATAGTAAAATATCAACCATTTGTGAAAAAAAATTTCTTTACTTGTGTTATTTAAAAAACTTAAGTGTACGCTTTGTGCACATTTTTGATGTTTAAAAAGAAATTTTATTTCTAGCAACTTATAAATAATAAAAAGGTGGAATAAAAGCCTTAAATGTTTGAACAATAGATACTTTCAACAAAAAAGTAAAATTTGGTTATTGATTAATATATTGATCTATATATAATAAAAGTTGCACTAAAATTTAAAATCAATCAGATTAAACCTAATCATTACTTTATATTTTTATTAGATAATTGTTGTTAAATAATAAATATAAATTTAGTTGTACAGGAAACTGGATTTGACAATTCATTAAATAGCCCTAATGTTTTAAAAAAAATACTTTTCTCATATAATTCTTGTAAATAAAAATCAAAACATTGCAGCATAGTTATTTTTTTATTTTATATTTTTTATACAGGCAAGCTTATTTCAAGGTTTTCTACCCACATATTGTCAGTTAAATATATATGATCCTAATTCAGCAGTGTCATTTCGAATGGAGCAAGCTGGCAATGATGGTTGTTTAAATGAGTTTTGAATTTTTTATTTTTTGTTTAAATGAGTTTTGAAATTTTTATTTTTCATTTATTTTTTGCTTTGTTTTTTAAAAAAAAAAGTTATTAATCCAAACTTGCAATAAAAAATCTTGAAACTTTCACAAAAGAAAAACAGCCTCACAAAGTAAGTTTCTTATTTGCTATCTATTTAGTCACAATTTTAAGCTTTGAGATAAATAACAAATTTCATAAATAACAAAACAATGTGTATTAAGTGTATTCAATTAATAATTTTGTTCTATTTTCAGGTCGAATTCCTCCTCTTAAGATTAATTTTCGAAAGTTCCTCCGAAAGTTCAGAATTTAAGAAATAGCAGAATAGTTCCTACATAGCAGAATTTAAGAAATAGCAGAATAGTTCCTACATAGCAGAATTTAAGAAATAGCAGAATAGTTCCTACATAGCAGAATTTAAGAAATAGCAGAATAGTTCCTACATAGCAGAATTTAAGAAATAGCAGAATAGTTCCTACATAGCAGAATTTAAGAAATAGCAGAATAGTTCCTACATAGCAGAATTTAAGAAATAGCAGAATAGTTCCTACATAGCAGAATTTAAGAAATATTCTGAATGTTGATTGTATTCAAAAAGCTTAAATGAAGCTTGATAATCTTTATAGCATTTACTAAAAGCTGTATAATAATAAAACAACTTTTCAATTTGAATTATTTTTATAAGTATTTTTGATACTTTTTTATGTTGAATTTAATATTTTTTTGTGATTTTTAAGTTTATATTTTTATTTTTATATGGCGCACATTAAATTATTGTTAAAATACAATTTAAAATTTTAACTGACTAGAAAAAGGAAAAAAAAAACTTGTTTTTTTAAATTTACCAAGTGACTGTTCTGAAAATCTACATTTGCCAACTTACTTATCTAAAAGAGTCAAATTGGCTTACTATATGAGCTAAAAGTTCATTGATGTCACACACAAAACCAACCACCCCATCCCCTCACCCTTTTGCGCTGGCCTTGGTAGCTTATTCAATTCTAAAGATATTTGTGTTTTACCATATTTACTTTCTGGATTTTTTATCAAATATTTTCTTAAAGTATCTTGTTAAACCTTTGGCACTGAAAATTGAAAAAAAAAAAATTTGATATTTTTTATTTTTGCAGTATTATGCGGTAAAATGATCATACATTAGCAAACTTATTCAAAAATTCTAATAGAAATGATATCATGAATCCAAATTATTTATATTATACATTTATAAATTTCTTTAGTTGGACTAAAAACAAAGTCGGCTATACTTAGTTAACTAAAATATTAGTTGACTAATTTTAGTTAGGCTAAAAAGTTAGTCTGGTAATTTTAGTTAACTAAATTAAAAAATCAACTAATTTTAGTTCGCTAAAAAGTTAGTCAGGTAATTTTAGTTAACTAAAAGATTAGTTGGGTAATTTTAGTTAGCTAAAAAGTTAGCTGGGTAATTTTAGTTAACTAAAAAGTTAGTTGGGTAATTCTACTTAACTAAAAAGTTAGTCAACTGATTTTAGTTAACTAAAAAGTTAGCTGACTAATTTTAGCTACGGTTTTTTTAGTTTAGTTAGTTACAATTTTTAGTTTTGGTCACAACACGAAAAATTATTCTTACCTGCTGATAAAATGGGGAGTCTTAATAAATGGGAGGGTTCAAAATATTTTGAAAAAGTGGTCTTCAATATTTATCTTTTTTTAATTAGTAAAGTTTGTGCACTTTAGAGACAAGAAAGAATTTTCTTTTTTAAAGTAAAAATATTGCTAAACTATGTTATATGAATGTTAATTAGTGTGCAAAACAATTGTTTAACTCATTGTGAAACTATTTTATATAAATATTAGAAAAAACAAAAAAAGTTATAAAATCAATAAGTATCTAAACCCGGTATGTCATTAAAGATTTTCAATTAAAAATATATAGTATCAATCGTTAACTTAAAGCCAAGATGAAGTATTGTCATTTTCAGTCACTTAAATCTATTGGAATGCATAGACTAAATAAAGAATAAGTATATAAATAGTAGGTGCAAAACGAATACCTACCTAAACTATATAAATTTAAAATCATATATATATATATATATATATATATATATATATATATATATATATATATATATATATATATATATATATATATATATACATCAGGCCTTGCGATAAAGCGTCGGGCGATGTGAATTTTACGTCGTCCAAGAGGGATTTTGCGTGTAGCTAGGGCTATTTGCGTCGAGCAAAAAATTTTTTGTTTGAGTATATTTAAAGATATTTTTGAGCAGAATTTTAATGAAGTAATTCACGATTATTTTAACATTTAATAAAGTATTTTAAAAACGGCACGCAGTTGAAATAAAAGTTTGAATTAAAAAAAATTAAATATGCTCATTATTTACAAGTAGAAAAAATTCAGATTAAAAAAAAAGTTTAAATCTTTTAAGCTAACATTTTAATAAAATTATTCAGCAATAGCAAAGTTGTCGATAAAATTGAACAAAAATACTTTCTTTTAGTTTTAGATTTTAAACTTAAATAATTATTTTACGGGGGTTTGTTAGGTTTTAAAAATATTCCATAGATTTAAAAATATTTATTAACTGTTAGACGTATTTAAAGTATTTAAGAAACATTTTAAAAATTGGTGAGCGCAAATAAAAAAAAAAAAGGATTAATATTAAAACGTATTCTACTTGATTCAATAAAAAAGTACAGTTATTAAAATTTTTGTAAAAAGTAACTCAAAAAAATTACTTAATAACGATTGCTTTTGTGTTAAAAGTTACCGAAACTCAACGAAGTGTGCTCAAGAACAGCTGCTGAAAAATAAAACGTCAATAGTTTTTCGAATAATTTTTAATAATAATTTTTAAGAATAATTTTTTCGCTGAAATATTTCTTTTATACCTATATTTTTATTCTAACATTTTATTTTATTTTACTAGAAATAAAATTCCTTCAAAACGTGACAAATGTCGAGAAAATAAACAAATGTTTTTACATTTTAAAAAACGAAACATTCCAAAACATTTTTAAATAATAACATTTCTACATAAACGATTTAAAGTAGTTTTGCGGTAATTAAGTAAATTGGT
>NC_061159.1:16728452-16765952 GCF_022113875.1 Hydra vulgaris | reverse complement strand
TTTGAAAAGTTTAACATATTTAAAACAATTCTTCTTAGTAAGATGAACAAATGAAATAACTAAATCATTAAGTTACTGTGGAAATTTAATTAGCTAGATAGAAATTAACTAAAAACGTTAAATTACTTTGTAAGGAGGCAGCGGAACTGCTAAACAATATCGCTGATGATGTTTAGTGAGTGGGCTTTATATCTTTAACTAGTATTTTACAGAAAAAAAAAACTTTAAGTGTAAGTATAACGAGTTTGTAAGAATGGCTGAAGCAAAAATAATTGAAGTTAATAAACCAATTTCTAATACATTACATACATATATATATATATGTATATATATATATATATATAATACATCTCTTATATATAAAAAATAAGATTATACTAATTAAATCTATAATATATTTACAAAACGTTGACAAGTTAAAAAATATAAATTTAAAACATTTATTTTTGTAAACAAATGTTAGTTTAAAACATTTATAGCTTTATGGATGTGACTCCGAGAATGAGCCATTGTATTAAAATAATTGTTCGTTTGATAGTATATTCTTAAAACAATTGATGCTAGAATTCTCAACGAAAAAATAACAAAAACAAAAAAAAAAGATTTTGAAAAATAATTCAACAGAATACTCTAGAACAGTCGCGTAGTAATTTCAGTTATTTATTAATTGAACTAATAGAATTAATTGTTCGTAAATTTGGTGGGTTTTTTGTGTTCGCGAATATTCTTTATTTATTTTTCCGCACTAAGACGTTTGACAACATTCAAGTTTATATAAGTTTCCATGTACGTCCGTAAAAAAAAATCTTATAAATTTACGATAAAATGAACTTATTATTTTGCGAATAAACAAGGAAACATACATAAACTGAAATGTTCTCAAAACGCCTGAAAAATCTGGCCGGCTTTTCGCAAGTAAATATAATTTCCGTGGTCAATTATCGAGTGCAATCACACCCGCTTCCCGACCAAGCCTGAGATGGGGGAAATCGTAAATCAGTTTAATTCCTCTTTCTACTGTGTCATTGATGACAGTTAACCCATTGATATATGTGTAGATATTTGTACTCTAAAAAATCGTGTTAGTCCCTGAGAGTCCAGTCTGTTTCCTTCAGGTTTAGATGTTGAAAAATAACCAAACTCTAAGATCTAACCAAACTGGACAGACTAGGAATATTCTTTATGTTTAATTTAGGAAAGACAGGTTTTCCAAGTTCAAATGTTTCAGATCTGGGACATTTCACCAGAGCTTGGGCAATGCCATATCGCACATTCTCATTGAACTGATCAACTGCTAGTGCAAGGACAACATTTCTTTCAGTTAAGCTCTTAATAGCTGCATTTGAAAGAGTTTCATTGAAATCTACATATAGTGCCATGTCCTTGATTAATCTCAAATCAAGACTTTGTGACTAACTCACCACTTGTGAGTTAGTCACTAAGTGGTACTCTATAACTTGGTGGACTATTGATCTATCCTTCTTAGTAATCAAGCTAAAGACAATTTCATCCATCTGGGTGGCTAGCAGTTCTATGGTCATATAATATAAACATTTAGCAAGAAATCTTGCATGGTGTGCTGCAATTGGTTTATGAAAACTGAATTCCTCTATCACTTGTCACTTCTAACCAGACCAGCACAAGCTCTGCTAAATGTTTGTAATCACCACAAGGAAACTCCTTTGTGAACAGTATAGCTTCAAGATATTTCATGACTTGTGCCCATACACAACAATATTGGAAAATCTGGTTGAATTCTAGGCAAATCATGTACAATAACAATAACAATTGTTTCACTGAAAAATGTTCCCTTGTTTGCACTCCAGTCAAACATATTCAGATTCTGCAAACCAATCTTGAGCTTGATAGTTTCCCAAGAATTTTGAAACCTTTTAAACAGATGTTCATTGAGCCCATCAATTTTTTTTCAAGATGCTGTCTGCGCCACATGCTGAAATAGTAGAAATTCAAAATAAAAGATCAAACTATAAAGTAAAATTTGTAATTTAAAAAAAAAAATGTGTAGAAAATTCAACAACCTTTAAGTGGAGCTCGTAGACATGATGTTGACATTCAAACCATAGTAATGGTTTTTCCATCCCTTTCTTCAATATGGCTGCAACCCCCTTTAACCAAACTTAAAATGTTGTTCCCATATTTAAAAATTTACTATAATCATTTTAAATTTTAATCTCAAATAAATATACCCACCTGCAATAGAAACTGTAGTATCAAAACATATGCTAAGATTATCACTCCAAAGATCCCAATTCACAAGAAATCCCTTAATTGCTGTTGAGTAAATCCACAACCACCTGACATTGGAACTATCCCTATGAGCTGTTCTCTCACAAAATCAGGATATGTGACAAGCACAACCATTCTGTCCACATTTCTTGTTTGCCCATCTGCATACTCTGCTACAATTTTAGAATCAAAATGAATGCAGAGAAGTTATCCCTTTACTTTTCTAATGAAACTTTGTTTAATTTTATTTCCAGTCTCATTGATTGCTGCATTGGTTTGGTATATAGCAGAAGAGAGTGAAACATCAAAATCTGATAAATTTACCTCCGCTGAATTAATTCATCATCATTGCTTATTGTTCCAAAGTTCGCAACAGCATGTTCAGAAGTTATATATTTTCTTTTTGAAGATTCCAACTCATTTTTCAGCCTTTTCGCTGCTTTTGTGTAAAATAAATATCAATTTATTTTTAAATATATGATTTATTTGAAAAATTATAATATAGTACTTAATTATGATAAATACTAAAGTCATGATAGAGGCTTCTTTCAATATCTGTTTAATGAAACTTTTTTTTTTTTGGGGGGGGGGGGCTGAGCTCCCTTTCCCTCATGGACTTGACTCAGAGTAGTATCCAGGGGAGTTAAAACCCCCTAGAACCTTCTTGGATACTGCCTTGGCACTGTTTTGCAATATATATTGCTATTGTTGATGTAAAATATTCCTCCATTTTTCTTGAAAGGAATATTAATGCCTTTTATTAGAGGTTAAAATGAAAAATCACGCAACCTAAACATTGGACTTCAGAGCTAAAATTGGGCTTAAATTATTCACAAAGGGTAACCACAACATATGCACACATGAATTTTAATTTTATAACTAAATATATATATATATATATAAATATAATGCTTGAAGTGGGGTGGGATGCCATACCATCATCTTTTTATTAAGTATTAACCAACCCACCACCTTTTTATAAATTTCTATATATAACAATCATAAAGCAGGATGGTATTTTTAAATTATCAATACCATCCCTTTACTTTTTTTTCTCCACTTTTAGAAGTAGTGTAAAATAATGATTATTAACTCTAAATTATAACTGTCTAATTAGTAGATTATTTATTATAATTTATTTTTTTAATATGGTAATAGTTTTAATAACATTTTTAATATATTGTTACTGATTTACTTAAGTTTTGGTTTTTTTTTGGTTATTTGTTTGGTTTTGGTTATTTGTTTAACTTAATTTCACTTTTCCTTTTTTTTTTTTGTTAAAAGAAAAAGCATATCAGAGGGAATAAAGCCCAATAGCACCAACCTTAGTGCTACCTTTAATATGTTTATATAGATAAACACACACACACACACACACACATACCTTCACAAGAAAGTCCTTTTGCAGTCACTCCATACAGCAGCTGTTTACAAACATTACAAAATGTTGGACGATTATGTGAGCAAGAATACCAACGGTGCATTCTACCTTGAACTTCTGTTAACTCACTCTATAAAAAATCAATAAAATAGCCATAAAATACCTAAAAATACCATAGCATACAAAACATCGCATACAAAAAAAATGCTGTTTCTTTAAGTGTTTGGATTAAAGTATACATTTTAAAAACCAAAGACATGCATGAAACATCACTGATGTTGTCATACTGAAGTAGAAGCAGTCAGGGGCTACTAAACTGAGTATAGTAACTCAACTGAGGATTTTGTTTTGGACAGGCATCTAGGTATGAAGGAGATCTATTATAGCATAAAATCTTTGTGTTATTCATTCTTCTTCCTTTTTTACTAAAGATAATCTTTTAAATTAAACTTTTAAATTCAAAATGTTTGCCTTCAGCGGAAGTATGTTTCAATTATATGAAATTTAGAGACAGATGATGACAGATAAAATATCATCAGATAAGATGGAAGATTTATCCTTCATCCAAGACTAGATAAAAAACAAGAAAAAACCAGTGAAAAAAAAGATAGCAGTTTAAAATAAATGTGCACCAAAAAAGAGTTATGAGGTCCACATTAAAAAGTAAAATAATTTTTTTTTTCAGAATTCTAATCTCAAAGCAAGTCAACTTTTGATGATTGTGAACTAGAGGATACTTAAATGATAACTTTTAAATTCCTGAGCTTAAAGACAAAAAAAAAATTAATAAAGGTTAAGCCCGTGATCACAAGAATATTGTGTCAAAAACAGCTAGAACTGTTATTAATATGAAGATCTTAAATGACTAGGTAACTATGGTGATCAGTGTTGTTATTACAAATGTTAATAACTTTTCCGCATAATTTCTGACAATATCATTAAAAAAGATATAGCCATTCTTAAAGCCAATTTAACTATGTCTTTGAAAGTACCACACTCAATTTTTTTCACCACACAGCTGCCTTGTTTAACAATGTTTGTGTTTCAGGGTTCAGAGAGTTACCAACTTAAACTTTCTTGACTGAAGTGGCTCCCTTTAGCTTTAGGGAGTTGAATTTAATAAAGTAAATTAAAAAGGGTACCAGAAAGCTAATTAAATACATAACAATAATTTATTTTGACCATAGATGTAAATAAATTAAATGAAAGTCTGCTTTTTGTGTCATTGAAATAAAAGAAACTTTACTTTAATCTAAACAGAAAAGAAAAACTTTGCAATAACATACGCCCTTTTTATATAGATTTTACCTGCCTAAATTCAAACCCTCAGTGTATATATGTATTAAAGCCCCCACAGATTGCTGCTTTAGTATAATATCATTTACAATGTTTTATGCGTGTATATGTATATGTATATGTATATATATATATATATATATATATATATATATATATATATATATATTATATTCCTAATATATATATATATACATATATATTATATTCCTAATATATATATATATATATATATATATATATATATATATATATATATATATATATATATATATATATATTATATTCCTAATATATATATATATATATATATATATATATATATATATATATATATATATATATATATATATATATATATATATATATATAATATTCCTAATATATATATATATATATATATATATATATATATATATATATATATATATATATATATATATATATATATATATATATATATATATATATATATATATTAGCCCATCCCATTTTGACCCTCATGAACAAATTTTGATACGCAGAGTGTCGCAAAATATTCCCAAGGTATTGTTTTCTTAATGAAATTTTTTTATTTTTTATTTTAGATGACTATTTATTCTCACGCCACTCTTTTAAAGTTTAAAATTTTCACTTTTAATGAGTTTTTACGGGCATTTTCAAACAATCAGCGCAAATAGAAATTTACAAATCATTAACTATATAATAACGTCATAACAAGTAATGGAAGGCTTTTTATCTATACAGATTGTGCGCATTTTTAATACTATTATTTTTGTTAACTGGTGCTATTTTAAAAATGCACAAATTCGTTATGAAATTAAAAAAACGTGGTTTTTAAACACATTGGCATTGAGGCCCAATACACAGCAATTAGAAATTTGTTAGATGCTTTTTATCTCATACAGTTCACCCACTTCAAGCCCTGGCTATTTATAAGGAGTTTGTACAAGATTAGCTAAGTTTCCTAGCCAACCATTATTAATGTTAACCTCCTGCCGTCATGTCGAAGAGATCCATATAGCCATAGCTGTAAATAAAACTGTTAAGCTGGGGATTAAATTATTTATATCAACAAACCATAAAAGGTTAAAAAACAGTAAGGTAATGATAAAACTGCTTCACATTAAAATATCTTTTTTCAATAACAAAATGAATAAGTTTTTAATTTTAAAATTATTTACATATAGACTTTTGAGAAGAGCAGAGATTATTGTGAACTTGCGGAAAAAAATCATACCATTAGGTGAAAATTAACAAATATGGACCTGTTTCTCACGTCTTGAATTTTATGAAATTCAAGTTGCATTTTTCTATAATCAGGCAGGTTTTTATTCTGAGTAATAAAATACTAAAAGAGATTAATAGAATGGCTGACTAAATTTCCATTTCCGGGGAATTGCTGTTTTTGACCTGCGACTTTTCTGATTCTGCATTTTTAAAAGTTAAACTTAATTTCATAAATTTTGATATTTTAGTCTTATTATTTAAGAGTAATTTATGTCATAAAGCAACAAATTGCTTAAAAAATATGGTTTGCAAAATGGTTTAAAATAAGATGTAAAATACAAAAAAATAACTCTAAACCAATTTTTTTTTCTAATGACAGACTTTTCTAAAAATCAGTAGAAATATAATAAAAATGAAATCAATTGAAATCTTATTTTATCTAAATTGCATTATTTTTAAGTTACACTTTTAAGATCAACAAGACTATTGGCAGATGTGTATTGAGCCTGCTGCAGAGGTGAAATTTAAATCATGGCAAAACCTTAGAGGTGCTTGGTGTTGGCGTTAGCATCTTTTGACCGAGATCACAATACAAAAATGGTCAAAAAATTTCTGTATTCAAAAACAAAGGAAGGTCCAAAAAGATGTAAAAATGGATAGAATTAAAGCTGAAATCCTTCTGAATGCAGTTTTTGTTGATAGATTTTTGTTTACAGATTACTGAGTAATTTTTAATATTCCAAATCATAGTTTATAAATTTCCTACGGATGAGACTCCCTCAGACTTTTTGGGTACAATGAATTCCAAAACTTTTAAAAACTTTTAAAGTTGCTAACAAGTCATCAGAACTCATAGCAAAACGGTAAATCTATTAAGCATAGTGTAAAAAATTAATTTCTCAAAACAAGAAATATATTTTTTATTTTTAAAAATAAATTGCAGGGTTGGATATTTATTTCTTAAAACAAGAAACGTATTTCTTGTTTTAATAAAAATATTATGTAATAAAAAATTGCTTACAGTAAAATTTAATAAAGATAATGTAGAGCGTGTGATGAGCTTGGAGAAGCTTCAAAAGCTACTTCAAATAAAGAGTTCTTGAAAAAACCATTAAAAAAAGAAGACGTGTGGATTCAAAGAGCTAGCTACGGCAACAGCTTTCTCGTTATTGAATGGTTCTAATAAATTGATTTTGATCCCATATCTAACTGCAAACTCTGAACCTTAAAAGTACATAATAAATTATTTGTTTAAATATTTTCTTCAGATATTTGTCTTGAGCTGAAAATGTATATGTATATAAATATTTATTGCACATTCGCAGCGTTTAAATGCTAAATTCTGAAGCAAATTTGCATCAGAAACAAAAGATCTGTGGCAGTGACGGATCCAGCATTTTTTGGTGTTTAAGATAGCTAACATGGAGTAAATTCCAAACATTTTATGTTTGTACTTAAGTCAATAATCATGCTTTTTAAAAAGTTTTAATGAATGGAGGCTGGGAACAAAAAAAAAACTAAAATTTTATCCCCCGTGCCCCAAACGTGAAAGCAACAAGTTGATGAAATAAATTTTTTGCTTTTCTTAACTAAATTTATATTCATTGATAAATTTTAAGTATTGTTTAACAATTTGTTACCCCCTCAAATGGAGGGGGTTTAAACTTAATATGGTTATAATTTATGAACTCTGAGAGATATTACTATGAAACTTAAAATTTAGCAATGAATATAAAAAAAGTTTAGAATTTCAAAAAACTTATTTTACCAACTTGTTGCTCTCATGTTTGGGGCAAGAGGGATGAAATTTTAGGGCCTTTTTAGTTTCCAGCCTTCAGCCATTGCAATAATTTGCAAAGCACATTATTTGACATATATTATTTAATAACAAAATCAGGCAAAAATCATAAAGTTTGTTGTATGATCAACAAAAAAATCAACAAAAAATCACTTTACAGTAGCCAAAGAGTTAATTTATCTACCATTATCAGTGTATGATAGGTACAACATATTTCTTAAATTAATAAGCACAGTGTTTTTTTTTTGGTACAGGAACACATATAGAAAACATTGCTGAACGAATTAACTGGATTTGACATCAGAATCTATTCGCGCCAATGCTTGAAAATTGCCCTAAATTTAGTCAAAAATCTTAAAAAGCGTAACTCAAACAATCAGAGCGAATACTTCTATAAAGAAAAATTAAAAAATTTTTCATATAAATACCACTCATTAGCCACTCCGCATAAAAATTGGTTGTCAAAAAAAAAAAAAAAAAGGATAAGCTAATATATATATATATATATATATATATATATATATATATATATATATATATATATATATATATATATATATATATATATATATATATATATATATATATATATATATATATATATATATATATATATATACATATATATATATATATATATATATATATATATATATATATATATATATATATATATATATATATATATATATATATATATATATATATATATATATATATATATATATAGATAGATAGATATTAGATATACAGTTTGCGGTAAAAAACAGCTCTTTGCTTGTTTTAGGCATTTAAACTGACAAAGTTAAGCAAAGATTATAACAAAACTCATTAATTTAATTGCGGAAACTAATTGAGATTAAAAAACCACAAAAACAAAATTTAAAAGACTACAATGTTTTTAAAACATTCTGAATGCTTTTATTTCATTTTTTTTAAATAAAAACATTCTGAATGTTTATTTTTATTTTTTTTACTTTAAAACATGTGTGGAGTGTTGCTATATCAACTATCTTATAGCCTGTTGCTACAAGGGAGTGCTGCTACATCAACTCTCTTATAGCCTGATTCGGAACAGAGTGCTGCTACATCAACTGAGGGTTTGGTTAGGGCAAATCATAAAAAAATATCAAATAATAAAAAAAAAGGTTTTTTTCTTTCTGGTCTTTAAAATAATTAAAAAAAAAAAAAAAATTCTAAAACTGACATTTTATGGTAAAAACTTTAAAACGACCATGCAAGAGTGTGTGTGTATATATATATATATATATATATATATATATATATATATATATATATATATATATATATATATATATATATATATATATATATATATATATATATATATATATATATATATATATGTATATATATATATATATATATATTTATATTTATATTTATATTTATATTTATATTTATATATTTATATATAAGTTTCAAATTTAAGCTATAAGACTTAAATTAAAAATTTTTCTTTGTAAAAAAAACCATATACCATATATCAGTATGACTTGATTTTACTTAAGAAAGCTATTTATCAGTGAAAACTGCATAGTTTTATAAAACTAAATAATTAATTTAAGCTTTAGTTTTTTCAACAAGGAATTCAAACCATTAAATACATAAAGATTTATATTACCTTACCTTATGTAAATAATACCTTATTATTTTTTATTGTATTTTTTGCTTAACAGTATGAATAAATATAGCTAAATAAATCCACTAAACAATATAGATGAATATAAGTATATTCATATACTAAGAATAATAACCTATCATACCTATAAACTTTAAAATAATAATTACACACAAAAAAAAGGATTTTGGTTATTATTAATTGTCTGTAAAATTTACCTTAATATAGCTGATGGTATCATTAATTATAGTTGAATTAGTTAGTTGTTTTTTGTTTGTTAAGTAATTCTCTTCCTGAGTATCATCTTCTTCATCACAACTATTATACATGGTTAAAATTGGATTGGGAGTCATTAGAAAAGCCATGTAAAATAATTTTAGAACATTTATATTAAGGCTAAGAATAATAATGAAGAAGGTTAGTGAATAGGTTGCTAAAAAAAATTATTTTAGGTGCATTTATCTATAAGACTAATATATTTTTAAAATTATTTTTAACAGTAATATTTATGAAAATTTCATAAATAAATATTGCATATACAAAAGAGATAAAAATAATTACAAAAAAATTAAAATTCTTCTTTTTAAAAAGATTTGCAGCAGAAAAGATGAAAAATTTTTGTGTGAAAATATTTTCCAATAAAAAAAATTCATCATTTAAAAAAAAACATTCAGACATTCTTCTTAGAAACCATATATATAAATATACATAAACTATATTTAAAACTGGAAACAATAAACAAACTATTTTTTATTTTTAATGTTTCATTGTTTAAAACAACAGACACAAAAACAATCTGCTAAACTCTCTTCAATAAAGAATAAAAGCAAAAATTGTTGAAATGTAATTGTGGTTTTTTTTTGTTGTTAATAAACAACAATCTGCTGCTTATTTATTTTAACTTTGGTCAATATTAATTACTTCTAATAATTAGCAATGAAACACCAAAAACTATCAATTAAAAAGGCTGTTTAACTATTTTTTCTCCAGAAAGATATGTGTAAAAATAAATATATTAAATAAATAAATAAGTGACAAAAATTCTATAAATGCAAATATCAAAAAAGAAACACTGCATTGTTTAATGTGAACAAATAGAGAATGGAATGTAAAGAAAATCTTTTTGCAAATGAATACAAAAGAGAATGTAAACATATATAAATATATATTTTTCTATATAAAAGCATCTGCAAGCAAACCATTAAGCAAACCTTTCACTTTTTTTTTTTTTAATTTTTCACATCTTTTACATCTTTAATAATTTTTTTTAATTCAATATTTTATTTTAATAATATAACTTTATTGATAAAAAAAGACTTGTTTTATTTAAATATTTTACAATAATGTTGAAAAAACTCATTAAATAATTTTTTTTTTAACTTATAAATAGAATAAAACAATTTATTGGTGAGTGAAACAAAATTCCAAAAAAATAAAGAAATGTTCACAAATAAAAAAGAAAATAAAAATAAATTCTAGATCACTAAACTAGCTTTGTTTTTGAAACTTTATTTAAAAACATTTATACAAAATTTAACATAATTTATGCTTCTTCAAACAAATACCTTTATATTGTACTTAAGTTCTTTGACAATATTTCAGGAAAACCTTAAATGAGGCATTTCTTTTGCTTGTATGTATTTAAGAATTAAAAGTATTTAAAACTATTGCTTGCTTAAAGAAGCACAATATTTTATTATAATCAAAACATTTTCAAACAATTTACTTGAATAAAAAAAATTAAACTTATTTTTATTCCTTCATAAGAAATGTTTTAATTAAAAAAATTTTTATAACAACATTAATATTAAATAATAATTAATATATTGTAATATAATTAATATGTATAAAGAAAAACAAGAACAGCAAAAGAAAAAGAAAAAAAAAATCCCATGAAAATATTTTCTTCTCCTATAAAGTATAATATGATGCTAGAACAATTATGAAAAATATTTTGAGCTGTTTTTAAAATTCAATGCCTTTTTTTAAAAATTCCACAGATGTAAAAGGTGGGTCTTTTTTCTAACCATTAATGATCTTTACAACTAAATTTTATACCACAGAATTTTGGATGCTTAAAATAAATAATTGAAAACTGATAAATCAATTATTAATATAATTTATAAATTGAATATAATAACTTGTAAAAATAAATTTTTAAATTAAGTCTTTGTTGAAAAATGAACACTTCAAATGTAAAGATATTTATATAAAACCTTTTTTAATATTTAATTAATATAGAATAATAATAATAATAATAACTATTTATTAACAAAAAAGTCATTTAACAATAACAATAGTAGTAATAATTAGTAATGAAAATTGTAGGAATAGTAATTTAAAAACAAAAACTAACTAAAAAACTAATAATAATGACTATAACAATCTGACAAAGACTATAATTTATTATTATGTAACTAATAACAACAAAAATATTTAAAAATAACAATAATAATAACAACAACAACAATAAATAATAATAATAATAATAATAATAATAATAATAATAATAATAAGAAGAAGAAGAAGAAGAAGAAGTAGAAGAAGAAGAAGAAGAAGAAGAAGAAGAAAAACGATATACTATTATTATGTTACTCATTTAATATATATTAGTGTGTACATAATATATATTAAATGAGTAAGTAATAATAATAGTATATGATTATTCTTATTATTGCTATTATTGTTGTAATTATTATTATTATTATTATTATATATATTTATTTATATATGTATATATATATATATATATATATATATATATTATACATAATTTTTACACAGATTTCTGTAAGGGGCTACCCACTTTAAAAGTTTAACTTTATTTTTTGAGTCATCCAACTAAACTTTAAAAAAGCAAATAATGTGAATAATAAAAAAAATGTTCTTGGTTCATTTGATGCACATTTCCTATGCTTATTAAATGTGTTCTCTAGTAAATTACTGTTACCACACTTTTTGCTGTTATTTTCTTTATTGGTTGATTCAACGAGATCCAAGAACATAGATTTTTTTTTGTGTTTATTTATTGGTAAAGCTTTTTGGACCTGCTTTATTCTGAATAATTTTTGAATTTTTTCGTATTTAAAGGTTTTCATATGCCATCTTAAATTGGATGGTCATTTTTTTACCATATGTTCCTCTCCTAGATACTTTTGGAAAATAGCATAACTAGAAATTTGAAAATAACATAGTTAGAAACAAACAATGAACAAAACAACTGTAAGACCAGAATGAACCTCTATCTTATATTAAGACTTTAAACTTAAACATGAGGCTAATGACAATGTATCACCTGATACACTGGCATATCAGCCTGCCACCATCAGCATCAGTCAAAAGTAGACATCCATGCACCCTTAGTCTTCACAACTTTACTTTAGCTAATTTAGTATTATACATCAGAACAAGTTTAGTAAACAACAAATTTACTTTAACTGAAAAATTAAAAAACAATATGAAAATTTAAAAATGTTTAGTGAACAATATAAGTATAATATAAACTTATAATATAAAACAAAACAAAAACTTTAAATGTTAAATGCATAGTGAGTAAATATAAAGAAAAAAATTCTTACATTTTTTTGAGCACACATTTTAAATGCAGTAATCCATTCTTCCATATCTTTACGGGTGTCAGTTGATAAAATCAATTCTAAGTTACCAATTATTACCTAATTAAAAGTATGATTTATAACTAACTAGTATATTAAAAATTTTATTTTCAAAATTAATTTTATCAAGGACTTTTCAAACTTGAAATGGAAAGATCAGAGAGTAAATTAGCTCAAAAGTAAATTAGCATAGAAATGACCCATTTATCAAATTAAACAGAAATTTTCCTTAATTATAAACAAATTTAGTAACAGAAATTTTCATAGGATAAAGTTGCATAAATTATGAAATCCAAAGTGTTTTAGCATCCAAAGTTGTCCCATGTAAAAAAAATTCTAGATTTTTTAAATTGTGTGTTTTTTAAAAATAACAAGTCTTTTTTTGTTTATTTGTGATATTCTTAGCTGAAAAAAGCTAAAGAGTTGAGGAATTTTAAATTGTACTACTCACCTTTATTTTATACTGTAAAATATTATTATTACTATATTATACATATTATTATTATTTTTGTTATTATTATAGCTATTATTAATATTAACATTATCTATTAGTGCTTTATTTATTTTTTTTATGTTTTTATGTTAGTTTTCCTTGTTTATCTTTTCTATTTTGTTTATTTAAATTCTTTCAATGTTTTAATTTTTTTTTTTTTTAGGTGTCACTCCATTTAATAATTTTTAACTAAACAAGTGATATCTAACCTTATTTATGAAAGTTTATAATTTATTATTGCAAATTTCCATATTTTATGGTGAAATAAATGGACAAAAATAATAATAATAAATTCGATAAATTAAAGTTTCTTTACATTATTAAATACCAATTTTTAATAAAGCCCATATAATATATATCATATAGATCTAAAGGGTGTGTACATCTTCTTTATTTTCTTCATTTAAACTATCGCTGACAACAACTTAGTTAAAAAAACTAATAGCAACTAGAGATCTCTATAGTAGATATTTTGATATATATAAATACATACTTCTTTGTTGACCAATATAAAAAATAACAAAATCACTTGAAAGGTTCTCAGTAAACAAGAAATTTAGTCTCCCGTTCTTAGCTAAGTACTTAAAAAAAATTATTTTCAAATAAAAGATTAGCAAGTCATACAATCAAATTGTAAGTGCATTTGAGTATGTTTATTAAGTAACTTTACATTATTATGTTTATATAAAAATAAATTGAAAAAGTAACTTTTTTTTTTTTTGTGAATGTTATTAATTTAAAATTTCAATATTTTTAAAACAAGAAAACTTTATTATGACCATTACGATAAATAATAAATTATAATTGGTTACGTTACACTCTGAATCTTTGTTATATATCATACTTTTATAGTAAAGTATTTATTAATTGCAGGTATTTATCCACTTCAGGTATTTATTCATTGCAGGTATTTATTCATTGCAGGTATTTATTTATTATTGGTATTTAATCAATGCAGGTGTAAATTCATTTGTGGTGTTTACTTATGGTAGGTATTCATTCATTGCATGTATTTATTTAATGTAGGTAACTTATTTATTGTAGATGTTTATTCATTGCATGTTTTTATTCATTTTATTCTTCTGTTTTAGTTTATACTTCATTTAGCATTATGCTTTAGTATTATAATTTGTAATTGGTCATTTTAATTTTTACTTATTTTTATTTTCTAATTTATTTGCATTTAAAAATAAGAAATATAAAAAGATAATACAGGTAATACCAAAACTACTATTATGTAACAAACAAACAAATAAACAAGTTAAAATAGTATGCAATGGTGCTGAACATTGTACATTTTTAAATTTGATTTGAACTAAGACAAAGTGGGTCAGTAAACAATATAATCTGGTAGAGAATTTCATATCTTGATAATTCTTCCACAGTAGAAAAATCTTTGTGTACCATTTTTATATTTAATGAAAGAAAATAGTTTTTGGTCATGACATCTTGTAGGGTAGTAAGAAGGAGCAAATGTAAAAAACTCAGAAAAAGGTAGATCGACAAGGTTGTATATAATTTTATAGGTCATTACAAGATCAAAATTTATTCTACAGCATTCAAGAGATTCTAGATTGAAGATATTGAGTCTTGAAGAATAATCTATATAAGGAATACGACCTTTTCTAACCGATATATCTTTTAATCTTTTAAAAGGATTTTAAAGATGGGGATTTCAAACAGAGGTACAAGATTCTATGATAGGTTAAACATAAACTTTATAGGCTTTGATCAGAAGCTTGAAATCTTTACTGATGAAGGATTTTAAAAGTAAGAAGAACAAGAATATCTTGAGTTGAATTTATAGATTGAATAGGTGTATCAATGCTCATTGAGTATGAATTTAATGGTAAAGAACTGTTTCCATATTGTAGATGAAAGACCTTTTGCTTGCTATATTAAGTTGCCAAACTTTTGACCATTCTGAAAAAAACTTTAAAGAATTAATGAGGTGTATGTTGTTTCCAAAATTAAAATTAGATACTATACACTTTAATCATATTATGTTATGCTTTAGACAGTTTTTATGGGTTTTCTTACTCATCATTATTTGTTTTACTTGTTAATGTTTCATCATAACTATCATTGAATTCATTATGTTTCAATTTTTTTTATTTTTTGGTTTAAATATAAAAAAAACAACCTTATCTTCTTTTTAAAAATGTTTTAACGATAATGATGAGGAAGGTAAACTAATAGTTTTGATTTTTATTATGTTTTAATGATGTTCGATTATTTTAATAAATTTATTGCAATTATTAATTCAAATTTCTATCTATATCAAGTCTATATTCAGATTTATATATATATATATATATATACATATATATATGTATATATATATATATATATATATATATATATATATATATATATATATATATATATATATATATATATATATATATATATATATATACATATTTTTTAAAAACATCTTCACTTCTAACAAGCCTGCAAGCAACCACGATTAGAAAATGGAAGTTACTGGAAGAAAAAAGATAAAGTTTACAAAGCAAGATTACAATTAACAGACGACTTAAAAGATTTAAAAATTGTAAAAACCAGTAAAACAAGATAAAGGAAGCGAATTCCAAAAAACTGATGTTTGAGGAAAAAAACTAGTAGAATAAGAATTTTTGGAGCACTTGGAACAGTCACTGTAAAAGAATATATTTGAATGACGAGTATCATGAGAATGAATTTTAGTAGATGGTACAGGAAACATTTGGATATATGGTTTCCAAGAAAAATAGGAAGTAAGAGTCAATCCTAGAAGACAAAGGGCAGATAACTGATTGAGTAAATTACCATTTATCAATATAGGAAGATCTAGATCATTGCGATAAAAAACAATTTAAATAAATTTCAACAGTTTTTAAAACCTGAATTTCATTTATTTTTGTATTATATATAATGGATTATTACTTTTCTGTCAAAAAAAGGCTAGAAATAGTGTCTTGATAAAAAATACTCATCTTGAGCAAACATTAAATACATCAAGCTATCTCTTAACCAACTTCACACCCCTTCTTTATCTATTAGGCTGGCGCATATGTTATTATAATGCATTGTTTCCAGTTTAGAATGTTGAATGCTGGATCTTCTTAACTCATTGCATGGGTTTTGCTTGTGTCTCTGTTTTTATGACTAGCAGGGCTCAATTAAACGGTCCGACATCTGGCATTGTCCAGCTAAAACCTCAGATTGTCTGCTTTATTTACAAAGTAATCAGATATTTTGACCGCCAGCAATTAAATTTTACAAAATAAAGTTTGGACAGGAATGGCATGCGATAGAACTCTTTTGCTGACCACACAAACAATTTTTTTTTTGTTTTCAAATTGACCATAACTGTTTAGATGTTTTGATGACTTAAACGTTTCAGAAATGCGCTGAAAAAAGAAATGTTGACTTAAACTTAAACTAGTAAAAAAAATTAAAAAACTAAAGAATAATCAAAACAATTCCTTACAAAAAAAAAAAAAAAAAAAGTTTTAAAATAAAACTAAAAAAAATCAAAGTAAAAATTATTTTTGTTTTTTAATTGCATTTGAAAAAAATTACTTTTACGATCTTTTAAAACGTTTTATATAAGTTATGCAAAACGCTTTTAGAAATTACCTCAATTGATTGTTTAATAAATGACTAAATATATTTATTATTGAAAAGAAAAAAATTTAATATTTTTAATTTGTATAACTGTAATATAAATTATAAAATATGTTAAACATTTTTTTTTTTAAAAAGTAGCAAAAAAAATTGTTTAAAAAAATAACGTTGTTTTTTTAATATGGCAATTTTTAATCATTTCATGATTTAATTAGAAAGTCAAGTTTAAGAAATAAAACTTTTAAACAATTCTAAGCAAAAAAATAAATAAATAAATAAAGCAATTAAATCATGGGAAGATTTAATTAAACTTATTCGTCATTTAAAGTAACTTAAAAAAAATAATACTTTAAAAGATTTTTAGAACATGGAAAAATAGTTTCAAACATTTAAATTTATCATAAAATTATGCATACCTAATAAAAAATATATATATATATATACATATATATATATATATATATATATATATATATATATATATATATATATATATATATATATATATATATATATATATATATATATATATATATATATATATATATATATATATATATATATATATATATATATAGTTTACATTTAGTAACATACCTAATAAAAAAAATATATATATACCTAATAAAAAAAAAAAATATATATATATATATATATATATATATATTTATATATATAGTTTACATTTAGTTTACATATAATGCATTTATTTTTAAAGGATCATTATAATTAATTTTTGATTTGATTTGATTTAAAGCCTTGCGTAAAATAAAAACTTTAAAAAAAAGATCAATGATTTTAATTGCATATAAATTGTTAAAACATTAAAACAGTCGTTATCAAATTGTAAAGAAAAGAAAATTAGGCGTTGTCAGTTACAGCCTGAAATTTTAAATATTATCGAGGCCACATTTTAAGCTCTTTGTTATGGCTTAGGGTTTATTAATAGTAATGCGACAATTGCTTAGATTGCTAAATAGTGTATTAAGTACTACCTTAATATTACTACAGTTATATTCTTTAACAAACCCCAAAATGACTATAGTACCAAAACTATAAAACACAAATATAAAACTAAAAAACGATAAAACCACCGTCATCACCAAGTTCTCTAAATCTATCACTCACTAATACTTGTGGTCTTTGAAGTAATTTTTCTTCTGTTAAGTCTTTGTGAGACTAACTTAAATTCAGCTGTCTCATCTTGTGATCTTAGGGTTCACAATTATCTTACTTTAATTCATAAAGACTCCATTAGTCACATGCTTGGCCTGGGCATTTACGTTCATAAGAATTCACCCATTTTTCGGGAAACTAGGTTTGAATCCACAGTCTATTCTTTTATGTGGTTCAGTTTAGCACCACTTCACTCTGTCAACTTTCTCTTTGTTCTATATCGCTTGCCTTTATCTCAAGACTCATATTTAACTGTCTTGGTCTAGAGTATCGGTCTTGGTCTCAGACCTCTACTGTCTTTTATTTTGTTGATTCTTACAAATAATATCAACTCAATGAATGGATTAGTTATTAATAACAAACTGTAGATCACCGCAACTTCCCACTCTCAATGAAAGTTTGTCGCGTTGGTTTGACAAGGTTCTAACTGAAATTTTTTTATGTTAAGAGAATTAAAAATATTAAATTAAAATTATTGATATTATTATTTTTTTATTTGTTTATGTATTCTTTTTTTGATTGATGTATAAAAATTAACATTAAAAAAAAAAAAAAGATTTATTTGCTATTTTCCTAATAAAAATAAAATCAGTTAGAACCTTGTCAACAAGATGTATCTAGTTGTATACCTTGTATACTTTTATTAAACTGTCAAAATGGCTGATAAAAATAACAGCTATGTTGTCTAGATCACAAGCTGAGGAAGAATCAAAGCAGGAGATTAATTTAAATACAGAAGCTGGAGTGATACAAATGTCAAGTAATGGATCAACCTGTTTATCGGCTATATCAGGTAGGATGTAATTAGTGGAATCAAGAGATGAGATTGATGAAAAGTGTTTAGCAAACAGCTCAGCTTTGCCTTTAGGTGAAGGAACAAAATCTGAAACATGTAGAAGAGGTGGAATGACAGACTTGCCTTTATTATAGATACTCTTTAAGACTCTCTTGAAGTCTTAGGAGCCTAATTTTAAGATGAAAAACAAGATTTTGTGACATGCAGGCTTCGGCGTCAGACAGTTTACAGTGGTTTCTTATTAAACAATATTATCTGTTTTCTGGAGAATTGTTTTGGCGATAGATATGGAAGTAATGGTTACGATTAGAAATTGAAGATTGGGAAACCCATAGAGTAGAAAAATTGGGAAACCCATAGAGTAGAACAGGGCTCGAAATAACAAACTTTTTTGTTCAGGACAGTTTGTCTGATAAATTGTTTGGTTTGTCGGACATGACCGATAAATTTCAACAAAAAATATTTTTACTATAAAACTAATTACCGATTTATTATTTACTACTGGTATGTGCGGTCATTAGTATTGCAGTGTTAATTTAAATATAATTAGATCATGTAAGTATAAACACATTTTTTAAATATACTTTCATGGTTAGATTTACAAGTTAAAAACTTGTGACTTTTTATTTTAAAGCTTAAAGATTTTTACACAAATAACTTTGTTTTTCTTTTAATTGTCATCAAAAAGAAATTTCAGAAGATCCTCTCCACTATCGTTTTCACTGTCGCTAAGGGAAGTAATTGTTCTTTTTTTTATTTACCCGATCTTTATAAATTCCCGTTGGTTTTTGGTTAGGGCTTCTCTTATCACTCCACCACAATTCAATTGCAGGAAGAAAATTGAATTTTTTCAGCAATTAAACCTCTTCCAAAATGCGCAAAATATTTGAAACGCAAGATTCTGTCAATGAGGTTCGATAATTTGATTTCACACTTTTCATCTTTAGAAACATTCTTTCCAGTTTAGCGTTAGAAATTGGCAAAATAAACAACAACTGTTAAAATAGAGGTCCATGATTTACTTCTAGGGGATACAAATATGCGTTGCCAGGTAATTCGGTATTGCGTTTCAACTGGGGATAAAAACTCTTGAGCATAACTTTCTATTGAGTTAAGATGTCTGGAAAAACAACAGCAGCAGAGCGTAACGGCTCTTGAAAGTGTTTGCATATATAATTTAAAGCTTCAAAATCTAAATTTCGCGTTAAGATTACGCTTTCAGCTATAACCTCCCGAAGCCAACCGTTGCAATTTAATACTTGTAATGCATACTTTAAAATAAGAGTACTTTCTTTTTTGTTTTCTACACGTTATATAATGCAGTCCTTGACTACTGTTAAATACTTCACAGTTTTTGTTTTGATAATTTTAAACTCACCCTCAAAGTCTTTAAAGGGATCCCAAACTCCTGACACATGTCGTGTTCATATTAAAGATAATGTTAAAAAAAAGGTTTGAACCAAGTTTTTTTGATTAAAAATAAATAATGAATGCATACCGTGAAAAACAAATGTTGTTGTTTTTGCCGAAGCTTGTCTTCTCCATTTTTTTCAATAAATCGGAGTCTTCAAATTATGCGTCGCAATCTACAGACTTTGGCAATTCCTTTGAAGCGCGTTTAATTCATAAAAGTTTTAGTATTTGACGTCAGGGTAGACTTTTAACAAAAGAAAAGTGTAATTAAACTAAGCTGCGTTTTTCTACTGTAGTATTTTTTTAATATACAGCAAAACAAATTTATTCATATTATTTTTCTAAACATCGCAAAAAAAAATTTGTAAAAAGAAAAAATGATAAATTATTTTTATTTTATAGGAGCAACTTGTTTTTTACAGATATCTTAATAATTTTTCGATTTATATATCTTACTTATATTTCTTTTGTTTTTTAATTAAAACAAATATTAAAGCTTTACTTACGAATCTTAGGATTTTCATACGAGTGTTTTACATTATATAGAACGTTATGTATACGGTCTCTCGTTTTTGTGCAAAAGAGCGCATTATTATATATTCTGAATCTTACTTATTTTTATTTAAACAATCGGAACTTTTTTCTAACTTCTCTGGTTATTTTTACGCTATATTTTTTCTTTTCCCGTCGAAAAAAAGTATTAACAATTAATTTCATAAACTGACAATATTAATTAGAGATATATGATGAATTGTTAACTTTTTTTATTATAAAAATTTTTTGATTACGCTGATTTATTTTAAATTGCTAAATTTGCTAAATTGGATACGGATAAAAAGGAAATATCATTTTATTTTACATTTGATTTTTGATAATGAAACTTTTAAAATGTCGGCAACTCCATACCAAATAGAACCTGTTAAGGTTATGAAAAAAAAGTACAAGAACACACTAAACAATACAGTTGACAGTAGTATCAGATACGCAAATTCGTGAAAGGTTATGTGAGATCTTGGTTTTGCATTAAAAGTACAATTAATAACAACACAAAGTCGGCATTATAAATTTTGAGTATTAGTTTACTGTTCAATATTTTATAACCATCAAATAAAAATATGAAGTTTGTATATTTTCGCCCGTTTTATACAACTAATATTAAACAAAAATACGGACAAATTATTTTTATATAACGCAATAATTAACACATTAATTAACGGCAATAATTCAAGATAAATGGTAATTTAAATTGTCAAAATGTCATAACGCGCGTTAAAAAACTTATTATATTTGGTATTTCCGAATTTGTATCGTATTTGGCATTTGTTTCTTAACATGAAAAATTAAAAAAATTTTAAAACACAACAAACACAAATTTTCAAGCAATTTTCTCTTCCAATTTTCATTTATTCAAAGAAAAGTTACTATTAAACTTTTATTTCTCTCATCTAATAAAAGAACGAGTGACGCAAAAAAAAAAAAAAAAAAAATTCTATACAACTCTTTTATTCATTCGAAGTTTAATTACGCGAAACTTTTCTTTCTCTTTTGTTCTACTCTTATAAAAAGAGCGAGAGATGAAATAAAAACTTTTCTTTCTTAAGGGTAATTCCACATCAAATCACCCAAATTTTTCAAGATTTTGAACCATAGGTCTCATATTTTCTTTAAACTTCTTTAGCTGTTGCATTTCATATAGAAAAGTTCACATGCAAAATTTTAGCCAAAAATGTTCAGCCGTTCACAAGATATCAAGGTTTTAATATAGACCTGGTTTCCCAAAATGACCTGGTTTCTGTGTCATTTTAAAAAAACGTTTGCTCTAATAAAATGAAAAATAATGAAAATAAAAATATGAAAATTAGCATTTATAATGCTTTTCTAATGCAGAATTCAAAAAATGCACTTAGAATGCTGAAATATGAGCAGAACATGCTTTAAAATTAAAAACACACCTAATTTATATATTCAAACTTAGGGGTCATATATCTCAAAACACCCCCGTCTAGATTTTTTTTTTTTTTGGTTTTAATATTTTTAGCTACTTATTATCTTACTAGGCACAAAAAACCTAACTGGAAAAACAACTAAAACATATAGAACCATAGTTTCCAAGATACACCACTTTTATGGGTGCCCATAGCAATTTTCTAACGAGGGTGAGGGGTGAGGGAACAACAAAATATTTTTAGTGATGTTCTAATTTAGTTAAATTTACCAAGAATACTTAAAAAAAAGCATATTGCAAAAGACATGGTGAAAACAACTTTTTTTTATTACAGTTAGAGGGGAGGAGAATAGTGTTTCAATAACACCTGGCATTGCCATATCTCTGTCATTTAAACCATTTAGCCAATAAAACATATCAAACTACTTTGTATGAACAGTAGTTACTTAGTAGTGATAAGTTGTAGATGAGTTAAAAAATAGAAAGTAGGATTAAATCCACTGAGACATCATTGTTAACTCTTATCAAGCTCCAATTATCCTACAGCCAAAGATTTGGAAATATCTAATACTATATCATTATTTAATATATTTAAAACTAGAGCTTTTTTTTTTACTGAAAACTAAGTAGGAAAGATCTTTTTTTTTTTGTATCCTTCGAATTGCTTTTTTCTTACTGCAAAAGCATTCAATACACTTCATTGCAAACTAATTAAAAAATTAAAAGGGTATGGCATCACTTAAAAGCTGCTAAAAATCTTCCTAAAGATAGTACATGTGTAGCAAATTATAGAATTCTGTAAAGAATTAATTTTGGTTAATAGACTTTTTATATATTTAAGGAAGTCTTAATTATATGATAACTTAATTATATGAACTTAACAACTGAAAAAACATCCGGTTTTGTTTTTATATAAAAACATTTTATAAAAAATAATTGTTATGTTAATATGATATTTTTTTTAATTTTGACAACTAAAGTTTGTAAAAGTTTATTAAAAATTAGTTTATAAAAGTTTAGTTTATAAAAGTTCAGATATAGAACAACATTTATTGGTAAGATTATATTTAAATTTTAAAAAATTAATAATTTAAATAATATAATTATTTAAAAACTTCTTTTTTTACAACATTTATTAATATTAATAATAATAATATTAAGAACAACATTTATTAAAAATTATATTTATTAGAAAACTTTTTTTACATACAATTAAGTAGAAGAATTTTATTTTTATTTTTAGGAAATACTTTCATACTAAATAATTTATCTTATTAAGATGTGTTCTATTGGGTTAATGACATCAGATGCTTGCAAAGGCCAACAAGATGTTATTGAAACTTTAAGCAATGAAGAAAAAATAATTATATCTTTACGCTGTAATATTGAATTATCAAACTTAGAAATATTATGTGAAAGACATAATACAAAATATTTGAAAATGTATCCTATATGGCAGAAAGCTTGTTGTGATCCATTCAATAGACATACAAAGAAAATCACAAGTATGTAGCTGTAAAATTTAAATATTTCATTAATTTATGTTTTTCAAAAAATAAACGAAAGTTTTGAACTAATGTGCAGACATACTTTATACAATTCAATTACTTTTAGAAAATCTTGGCGTAGTTACAATAAAAGAGTCACAAGTCATGATGAGAAATTGTTTGAATATTCCTCCTGGGAAGAAACTTTGCAAACCTTGTAAACAAAAGAATGCCAGAAAAAAAGAACTTACAGAAGAGGAGCAAAGTAAGAGTGAACAAGATAAGGATTTTCTAATATCACCATGCAAAAAAATAAGACAGGAGATCAATAAAGAACTCAAAAATTTTAGTTTATCTCCTCTAAAATCTCATTCAAAATCATTAATACATATACTGTCAGAAGGAAAGCAAAAAGTTGCATGCATCAACGAAATGGCGTATAACGCTACTAGAAAAATTGAAACTCAATTTTCCTCAAAACTATGTTATGAAACCAATGGGATGAAAAAGAAGGCTGCAAACTTTGATGAAATTATGAGCTTGGTAAAAGAAAAAATTCTATGTTCTGACAAACGAACTATTGTTCAACTTCTAACACTGGCACCCCCAAGTTGGTCAATATTAGAAGTACAAAATAACTTTTCGGTTACAGAATACCAGGCCAAGATGGCTAGAAAAATTTTTAATAAAAAAGGATTGTTAGGTATCTCTCCATTGTATAAGGGTAAAGTCTTACATAAAGAAATAGAAGATTCAGTTAAATTGTTTTATGACTCAAGTGATTTATGTCGAACTATGCCTGGAAAAAAAGATTATGTTAGCATTCAAAAGAATGTCCACAAACAAAAAAAACTGCTTTTGTGTAATTTAAAGGAACTATATGTATTATACAAAGAAAACAATCCAGAAATACAAATAAGTTACTCAAAATTTGCTTCACTTAGACCAAAGTGGTGCATTTTGCCAGGTGCAAGTGGTACACATTCTGTTTGTGTTTGTTCTTATCACCAAAATAATATTTTGCTATCGGATTCCTTAAATATTGAACTAACGTATAAGGATTTACTTTTGAAAACTGTTTGCTCAGTAGAAAACAAAGAATGCATGCTTGCACAGTGTGATAATTGTCCTGGTAAAGAACTGCTCACCATGTATTTGTATGAGATTTTTGGAGAATACGAAGATGATTTTGAGATACACTACAAACAATGGCAAACTACTGATCGTGCAACACTATTGAGTTTAACAACAGATGTTCCAACGTTTATTGAACTATTGGTATCTTGTTTTGAAAAGCTACAATCTCATTCTTATATTGCCAAATCTCAATCATAATACCTTAATCAACTAAAAGAAAATATGGATCAATCAAACATTATCATTCTTGGCGACTTTGCTGAAATTTATGCTTTTGTAGTCCAAGATGAAATACAGAGCTATCACTGGAACACCCAACAATGTTCTTTACATCCATTAGTGATATACTATAAAGAAGAAAATGGTGTAGTGAAACATATTTCTTACTGTTTTATATCAGACGACATTACACACGATGTAACTTATGTATACAAGATATTTCAACTAATTATACCAATATTAAAAACAAAATTTCTTGATTTATCCAAATTGCATTTATTCACTGATGGTTGTGCAGGACAGTACAAAAATTGTAAAAGCTTTTACAATCTATGCCAACTAGAGACAGAATTTTCCCTCAAAATTGAATGGAACTTTTTTGCCACGTCCCACGGAAAGTCACCATGCGATGGAATTGGTGGTACTGTAAAAAGGTTAACAGCACAAGAAAGTTTAAAACGACCATACAGAAACCAAATTCTCACATCAGAGGCTATGTATGAATTTTGTGTTGAGAAAATTAAGGCTGTTAACTTTATTTACATAAAGGGATTGGACTTACAATTGCAACGTGAAAAGCAAAAAGAAAGGTACACTGATGTAACAACTCTACTAGGTACTCGAAGCTTTCATCAATTTATACATCTTGGAGATAATAGGGTTGGGGCGAAGAGATGTAGTACAGACACTAAATATACAATAATTCACAATCTTAAAAAGAAACATATATTTGAACCTGATACTGTCACTTTAGGAGGTTATGTTGCGGTAGTTTATGATGATAAGTGGTGGATCGGCATTGTAACTGAAATCAACCTAGAAGAAGTTGATGCTGAAGTTAAGTTTCTCCACCCAAGAGGTCCATCAATCTATTTTAACTGGCCTGAAAGAGACGACCACTGTTTTATTCCTAACATCAATATATTGAAAAAACTATCTGTTCCACAAGCTTGCTCTAGTTCTGGTAGAAACTATGTGTTTGAAAATGTTGAAATAGAAGAAGTGCAAGTAAAATGGCAACAATATTGTGAACTATTACAAATACAGTCAAAATAACTTGCACATTCGATACCTTTAAAAATCTTGTATATTTAAGTAACTTTGTAAATTAGGAATAATTTATTTTAATTGAATTTATAAATATTTTTTAGGAATTTCTTAAAAAAGTTATACATCTTTAAAATTAAATTTCTATATGTTTCAGTTTTTTTTCCAGTTAGATTTTTTGTGCCTAGTAAGATTATAACTAGCTTAAAATATTGAAAGCAAAAAAAAAAAAAAATTTGACGGGGGTGTTTTGAGATATTGGGCCCTAAAGTTAGATTATATAAACTAGTTGATTTATTAATTTTTAAGGATGTTCCTCTAACATTTCAGCATTTTAAGTACATTTATTGAATTCCGCATTAAAAAACCATTATAAATATATATTTTTATATTTTTTGCCATTTTTATTTCTTATTTTATTGAGGAAAACAACTTTTCAGAATGTTATGAAAACCGGGTCATTTTGAGAAACCAGGTCCAAATTAAATTTGCTGTATCTTGTCAACCGCTTGACATTTTTAGCTGAAATTTTGCATGCAATATTTTTTTATAAATAGGAATCATGTGTCAAAATATAAAACAAAAAGAAGACATATGGTTCAATGGAGTGGGTGATTTGATGTGGAATTACCCTTAAGATAAATTTATACTTAGAGATAAAATTAAATTAGAAATAAAGCAACAATGAACAAAGCAACTAACAGATTAATCTGGGACTATTTTGATATTAATGAAAATAATCAACATAAACAACATTACCAACAGCAACTATCAAATAAACAACACAATATCGCATAATTTTAGGGGCTTTTTATTTTTATTGCTTAGTCGTTCTAAATAATAAGTAAATTTAGTTCAAGTTAATATTTCAATATTTACAGTTGCAATATAATATAGAAATGATGTTTAACGCTGAACTTTTTATTTAATTATTAATTTTTTGCCTACATTTATTATTAAAAACTTTTAAACCCCCGTCATTAAAATAATTTGTTTTGAATATATTTCAAAATGATTATTCAAACTAATTTTTTTCGCTTGACTTCCTGAACTTCATGCAAAGCAAATTGAGACGAAATATTATCTAACCAAATAAAAATGCTTTTACTAATTTTATAAGGGTAAATAATGTTAAACATTTTTTTATCAGAGTCTTAATTGAGATAATAAATATTCATAATTTATAAACATTAAATATATAGCGCAATAACAATTTATAGCAACCAACCAGCATAATATATTTAAGGTTTTTAATATCTTTTTAAATATTCAATAATATACAAAAAAACTTCGACTAAAAATAAATAAAATTATTTCCAGAGTTTCTTTTGTTAAAAGTCTACCGTGACGTCAAATACTAAAACTTTTATGAATTAAACGCGCCTCAAAGGAATTGCTAAAATCTGTAGATTGCGACGCATAATTTGAAGACTTCGATTTATTGAAAAAATGGAGAAGGCAAGCTTCAGCAAAAACAACAACATTTGTTTTTCACGGTAAGCATTCATTATTTATTTTTAATCAAAAAAACTTGGTTCAAACCTTTTTTTTTAACATTATCTTTAATATGAACACAACATGTGTCGGGAGTTTGGGATCCCTTTAAGTTCAATGTCATGATAATAATGTTTACCGTTTGTTTTTTTGATTTGTGAAAGAAAATCTTTAACTCTAGGCAAATTTTCAAGACTTTTTTTCTCAAATAATTCCCATCTTTCCTTTGCTTTTGTAAGACAGTTCATTACTCGAACTTGATTAACTTAATCATCCTGAAAAGACTGTGAAAGAATTGAGAGAATCTCAAGTAAATCGATAAAAAATACAAAAAGAAGTGGTATTTTTCCTTTTTTTCATTCTAGGAGATACCGTTTCATTTTAGCTTTGTCAGAAGCTAAAATCGATGGATCTTTAGCTAATTGTTCAAGATGGGTAATGTATAAACCCCATTTGTCAAGGAAAGACTTCATGGCATTAACTTTATAAGAAATTCATAGTGTTCCAGATGCTTTTTTAGGCTTGCAACTTTCATCAAGCGTATCCATCCCGTCTTTTAAAACAGTATATAATTTGTGAAGCTGTTGGAGCTAAAAAGTAAAACCAATGAATTTAATAGGTGTTAGCAAATTTACAAGGCATTCTTCTAAAACCTTTACAACACCTAGGGCTTTTCCAGATTCCAAATGTTTTATATCTAAAAACGAAGTCCTGATTTAAACCGCATCCAAAACAACTGGCTGTGGATCAAAATATAATGCATACACCACTTCATTTTCAATTACCGAACTGTCTGTTGAACCATCACACAATACACTATAAAATTTAGCATTTCTAAGGCTATCGTGTAACGAATTATGCAGACTTTTTGCAATATAGTCAATAAATATAACGCATTGGCAATCTGAAATATAGGATTCGCCCATATTCACACAAAAAATCTCAACTAATTTAATTAGATGTAACTGTTGTTTCGCTATAAAGTAAGAAAGTTGAAATTTTTTGAGGGTTTTTTCAAGGTTGTTTTTTTCCATTTTTTTCAAACCATCAGTGATTGTTGCGTTATTTTTACAGGGCAATAAAGGTTTAGAGGCATTTAAACTATTAGATTTTTTAAGAAAAAGAGTGTATGCTTTTAAGTGCGGTTAAGACTTACAATGATAAAAAATATTTGATTTTCTATAGTTTGCTGATCCAATTATGAATGTATTTGTAAAGTATGGCATAGTTTTTATTGTATCATTAAACTCTCTACAAAACTTACATTTTAAGTTTTTTACTTTTTCATTTGAATCAATGTCATAAAATAGTCATTTGCTAAGTGAATACTCAGGGAGCTCCGACTTCCAAGTTTCTACTGCCGATACTAATACTTTACAAGGATTTGCCGTCATCTTATTTCTTCTTTGGCATTTTTTTAATGTATGGACTGTTCTAAAAGTGGTTTAAACAAAGAAAATATAGTTTTTTGAATATTTTTTTATTAGTGGCTCAACTGTTAAACACTTTGAACATAAGGCAATTCTCTTAATTTTCTCCACTATAAGATAAGTTGACAGTTTTTCCCGGAGTTGCACAAATATTACAAACAAAAACAGCACATTTCATGCACGTATACTTTGTATTTCTTTGACGACAAACTGAGCAAACTGCTTCCATTTTTTTTATAATATCACGCCCTAGGTTGGAATAATGACAACACATTATCATTATAAATATTTTATTAATATATTTATTGTTAAATTTATAAAATAAAAACTTTCACAAAAACCATTCACAAAATTGAACAAGATAAGAAATAAGTTTAATTAAAAGTAACAAATAGATTTACCTAAGGAAAATTTCAAATTCAATTCAAGTTTCAAAATCAAATCCACAGTAAACAGAAAACTATTAAAAACGTAACATGTTGTATTAAATTTTATTTTTTACAAAATATTAATAATATTTACGGGAAAGCTATTTTAAAAATTAAAAGAAAAAACGTAACAAAGGTGATGATGTTAAAAAAAGCGTTGCTCATTAAACAAAATTCTTGCGGCATAATATTGTTTCCACTTTTTCTGAATTATCTCAAAGAATGACGAACTTCATCACATTGTGCACACTTTCGTTTTCTTGTGCATTTTTGGTTAAAAAATGAAATAAAAAAGAAAGTATATATATAATATACTTAACATTTCAATAACTTTTAAATAACTAAAATTATTATAAGAAAAATTCACAAAAAATTTTAGTTGGATCCATGCCAGCCTGAATCCAAGAAGTTATGTAAGAAGCACATTTGTCAGAAGGAAGACAAAAGATTTCTACTTAAAGGCCATAACAAAGAAAATCTAATATTTATTAATAAACCCTATGCTGTAACAAAGACTCCAAATGTAGCCTCAACAATACACGCCAAAAGTACGAACATTGACACCATCCATGCGCAACATGGCACTGTTAGTTCTCTAATATTTTACTAATTTTTAATTTTAATTTTTGTCTCTGGTTTTAATACATATTAATACATTTATTAAACATGTTAAACTCATGTTTTGTTTACTGGGAAAATTCAATTACACTGCTTTGTCAAAAAAATGCATAAACACCTGGCAATATAATAACATATTGACAAGAGTTATGAGTGAAAAATAAAGCGCGAACATGCTTTGATAAGATATCAAAACATATTTACACTTTATTTTTTAAAAATTGATCTGCAATATAAAGAAAGTTTTGATGAATATAGTTCCTATATTCCTTATATAACTCTTTACTATTTTTATATTTATTATATTTATTATGTTTTTATATTTATCATATTTTTATATTTATTATATTTTTATATTTTTTTTATTTTTTTTTTAATTTATTATATATATTATATTTCTATATACTATTTAAACATATCCTTCTTCATGTATGAAAAATAAAAAATATTATTTTTCAACAAATCCAAAACTTTAGCATTGCAATGAAATTTTGATCAATCCTAATCTTTAAAAATAACATTAAAATAAAAAAATCATTCCTAATATTTAATACAATCAAAAGAAAAAACCTTGTACCTCAAAACTATTGTTAAAGTTGTTAACACTGCATTCTGCAACACATATTTTGTTGACCATAAATTCTTGTGTTGATTTTGAATTTTTATAACAGATCTTTCCACAATATACCTGGAAATAGTATAGCTTCCACCCCTATAAAACCAAGAGTTAATAAAGCTAATGACCTATTTACAAACAGTAAAAAAAATAAAAAATTATTTGGAAATAACTATCAATAATTATAATTTATAAATATTATTAATAAACAATTTACAATTATAGTAGAATATTTTTTATTTATTTTTCGTTGAATTTTTCAGTTTTTATTTGTGAAGGAGTGTTTGTGGTTAGCCCATTTTTTCTTCTATTTGCCTTCTGATACGTCAATATACTTTTGCTGGAATGTCAGGGGGTGACACTATAAATTTATAAATAATATTTGAGATTCTACATTTTCCTTTCATTGGGTAATTTTCTTTGTTTATGAAATTGCATGGTGAGTGTTCACTTGACAACAAAACTAAAATACTACATCTTTTAGTTTTGTTGTCAAGTGGATAAAGGTTTTATTTTATGTTTTTTCAAATTTATAAATGTTTAGGCATAATTATAGATAACTTAATTGATATATTTGAAACAATTTAAAGAGTTATTTTTAATGTTCATATTGTTAACATTATTGTTGTTCATGGTTCATTTTAGGGTTCATTTACCTAATTGTTACTCTATAAACTTTCATATACACAATTTTATGTACTAGAATTATAACTGAAAGTATAAACTATACTTTAAAGGTCCAATCAATTGTGTGTTTCGTGTTGAAATAACTTAACTTTTAGCTTTTAGTTCAAGTCAGAATCAACCTGGTAATGATAATATGTAATCTAGTACAACAGCTTATTTAGACAGAGGCTTATTTAGAGATGACAAATCGACATAAAAGCCCCATTGCTTTAAGATTCATAAAAACTCCATTGCTTTAAGACTCATAAAAGTTCCATTGCTTTAAGATTCTTGGGTAAAGAATCACTAGAAATAATATCTTGTTAAAAAAAAAATGCTTTTTTAGATCAATGTAGACCACACTTTGTAACTGTAATAAATCTCTCTGTTGACAAATATGCTTAATCTGTAATCTTTGGGATATAGACAAGCATAGGTACTTTTAACCTTTCTCTTATTTATAAGTAGAATCTCACTTCTCACCTTTTCATTTTCTGCTGCTAACCTTAATCATTACTTTTGCTTGTTTTATCTAAAAGAATTTGTTGAAACCATTTTTATCAAAGATAGATAATTAATATAAAATTAAATTATCAAATGCTAATTAATATCAATTTTGTTTTAATTTAAATAAATAATAATCAAAACTTCAAGTGCAAAACTTTCAAATATTTTTAAAAATTTTGTATTAAACCATGTAATATAGTCAAATATCACAATGCTATAAACAGCAGGGGTATGATGTTATTATGAAACAATGAGGGGTTAAAAACAACAATATTAAAACTTTTATTTACACTAAAACCTTCTATAATTTTGTTATTTCTAGATAATTACTTCTTTATTTTTATCTTCTTTTTAATAAACTTTTTATACCAGACAGTTTATAACATCCTATAAATAAAATTTCGGACAAATTTTAATTGCATTTATAATGTAATTTATTTTATGCATGCAAAAAACCTTTATACTTATTTGAAAGAGGATTTTATAATATATTTAAATTTAATTTAATTAAGTTAAAAATATTATTTAAATATTGAAAATAAAATGGTCAAAATAAAGGACCATGAAAAAATAATGGAAATTTTTTTCCGAAAAAATCGAGAAAAAGGTAAAGCATTTGTTGCTAAACAGTTTATGGAATGGGGTTTACTCAGATCAACTGCTTACGATAAAATCGAAGAATTGGAGAATGGATCTCTAAAGAGAAAAGTTGGGAGTGGTCGCTAAGGTAGCTACTAAAGAAAATATTCCAACGATTGCTGCATTTTTTGAAAATAAGTCAGGGTGCTCCCAAAAGAAAGTAGCTCAAGGTTTTAACTGTAGTCAAACTCGAATTTCCCAAGTATTAAAAACAATAATTAACATTCAAATTTTCTTGTTGCATTAGCCCCCGTAGAATAAACCCTCTTTATATTCATCACAGTAAGCAGGCAATCAACCAGTACACTTATAAAAAGATACTAGAAAAAACTTTATTTCCTCTAGTATCAGAATATTATAAAAAAGACAATGAGTTTATTTTCTGGCCTGATCTAGCTCGATCACATTACGCAAAGTCGGTCATCGACTTTTTAAAATTGAAAAAAAGTTGTACCGAAAGGTATAAAACAGCTCCAAAGACAAGACCAATTGAAAATTTTTTGAAATTGAAACTTTATTATAAGTCATATTATAAACAAATATCTGGAATGCAAATATATTTTTTCATAATATTTTTGAAACAATTTTTAAAGCAATAAAATTGTTAAGCAAAATTTAATTAGCCATATAATCTTTTTGAGTAAATATAAATTATTTCACATTTATAAACATACATGTTTAGACAAATAAACAAACCTGTAGCCAACCATTCTGCTTCTGAAGATACCCCTCTTTCAGTGGTTCCTAAAGATATGGTAAAGAAATATCTTATTAATCATTTGGTAATCATCTGAATTAAAAAAAGATCACACAAATAAAAAAGAAAACAAAAGTTTTAAAACAAATAAATTTATACATCTGTTTTTCTTCACTAATAATATTTTTTTTTTAACCATAACCTTGAATTTTTAAAGCAAGAGTTTGAAGTAAACTTACAAATAATATAATATATAGTTATGTAAATATACAACTTGTTATAAAAAAAGAATGTTTTGTTTTAGTTTAGCATTTATGGTTCCACAGAATTTCATAACAATATTCTCATATTTAAATGCAACATTCTAGAGAAATTAAAGTAACTTTTTATAAACTAATTGAGTAGCAATGTAGCGTTTACGGGCTACTCTTTCTCTTATTCTTTCTCTTAATCTTTTTCTTACTCTTTCTCATAATCTTTCTCTTACTCTTTCTCTTACTCTTTCTCTTACTCTTTCTCTTATTCTTTCTCTTACTCTTTCTCTTACTCTTTCTCTTACTCTTTCTCTTATTCTTTCTCTTACTCTTTCTCTTATTCTTTCTCTTACTCTTTCTCTTACTCTTTCTCTTACTCTTTCTCTTATTCTTTCTCTTATTCTTTCTCTTACTCTTTCTCTTACTCTTTCTCTTACTCTTTCTCTTATTCTTTCTCTTACTCTTTCTCTTATTCTTTCTCTTACTCTTTCTCTTATTCTTTCTCTTACTCTTTCTCTTACTCTTTCTCTTACTCTTTCTCTTATTCTTTCTCTTACTCTTTCTCTTACTCTTTCTCTTACTCTTTCTCTTATTCTTTCTCTTACTCTTTCTCTTACTCTTTCTCTTACTCTTTCTCTTATTCTTTCTCTTATTCTTTCTCTTACTCTTTCTCTTACTCTTTCTCTTACTCTTTCTCTTATTCTTTCTCTTACTCTTTCTCTTACTCTTTCTCTTACTCTTTCTCTTATTCTTTCTCTTACTCTTTCTCTTACTCTTTCTCTTACTCTTTCTCTTATTCTTTCTCTTACTCTTTCTCTTATTCTTTCTCTTACTCTTTCTCTTACTCTTTCTCTTACTCTTTCTCTTATTCTTTCTCTTATTCTTTCTCTTACTCTTTCTCTTACTCTTTCTCTTACTCTTTCTCTTATTCTTTCTCTTACTCTTTCTCTTATTCTTTCTCTTACTCTTTCTCTTATTCTTTCTCTTACTCTTTCTCTTACTCTTTCTCTTACTCTTTCTCTTATTCTTTCTCTTACTCTTTCTCTTACTCTTTCTCTTACTCTTTCTCTTATTCTTTCTCTTACTCTTTCTCTTACTCTTTCTCTTACTCTTTCTCTTATTCTTTCTCTTATTCTTTCTCTTACTCTTTCTCTTACTCTTTCTCTTACTCTTTCTCTTATTCTTTCTCTTACTCTTTCTCTTACTCTTTCTCTTACTCTTTCTCTTATTCTTTCTCTTACTCTTTCTCTTACTCTTTCTCTTACTCTTTCTCTTATTCTTTCTCTTATTCTTTCTCTTACTCTTTCTCTTACTCTTTCTCTTATTCTTTCTCTTATTCTTTCTCTTACTCTTTCTCTTACTCTTTCTCTTACTCTTTCTCTTATTCTTTCTCTTACTCTTTCTCTTATTCTTTCTCTTACTCTTTCTCTTATTCTTTCTCTTACTCTTTCTCTTACTCTTTCTCTTACTCTTTCTCTTATTCTTTCTCTTACTCTTTCTCTTACTCTTTCTCTTACTCTTTCTCTTATTCTTTCTCTTATTCTTTCTCTTACTCTTTCTCTTACTCTTTCTCTTACTCTTTCTCTTACTCTTTCTCTTACTCTTTCTCTTACTCTTTCTCTTACTCTTTCTCTTATTCTTTCTCTTATTCTTTCTCTTACTCTTTCTCTTACTCTTTCTCTTACTCTTTCTCTTACTCTTTCTCTTATTCTTTCTCTTATTCTTTCTCTTACTCTTTCTCTTACTCTTTCTCTTACTCTTTCTCTTACTCTTTATCTTACTCTTTCTCTTAATCTTTTTCTTACTCTTTCTCATAATCTTTCTCTTACTCTTTCTCTTACTCTTTCTCTTACTCTTTCTCTTATTCTTTCTCTTACTCGCATTTGGGTTTTTACAACTTATACACAATCTATGAATTTCAAATATTGGTTAATAATTATAAAAGTTTTAAATTGTTTCTGATTGCCGGAAATTCATCAAAACCCATATGGGGCATTTCCGAAAATCACACATGAAAAATTGTAAATGTTTTGTTTATTATTATTATAATATAAAAACAAGCTCCAATTTAAAAGGAATGGCTTTTCCTTATCCATTCTTTATTACAGAATCATGCACAGAACAGAAAAAAGCAAACACATACACTTCAAAAAAAGATAAATAAATTTTAATTCCTCTAAAAATATAAGTTTAAACAATTTTTTATATATTAATAAAGATTTCCAGAAAGATACAGGATTGCACTATACATCATCAGTCACAACAATCGTTTAAATGCAGTTCAGGTATGCTCAATTGAAGTTGCTAATTGGAGTAATCAAGTTCATTTAGTAATTTTTATGAAAATAAAATGCTTATGAGTATTTCAAATGAAATATATATATCTCTACAACTCGTATTTAATATTTTTAATGAAAAATAGTAGTCTTCAAATACTTCTAGCTAGAGCATAGCACTTTTTAATGATCAAAATATAAATATTTAAACATTCAGGTTGCCTAAAATATAATAAAAATATTTGTCATAATTGTTCTTTCAGATAATCATAGTAGTAAGTATATTGCTTTAGGTCCTAGCTTTTAATTGTGAAAAAAAGGAAAAAAAATCATGCACAGAAATGGAAATCCCCTTTAACATTTATCAAAAATTAAGTAATATTTAGTTCTCATGCCCTGACAAAAAACAGAATTGTACAACCACTAAATGTTACTTGATTTAGTTCTTTTTTAAATGCTTACCCAAATAGTAGAAAACTTTTCTACACAAAAACAAAACAGTTTTTTTTTATATAGTAGCTTTTTTTGTGTAGAAAAAAAATATAAGACTTCTAAAAGATATATATCCTACGCTCAAGGGGAGATTCAGTGGGTTCTTTTTTATCAGCTAGAATAAAAACAAGTAGCAAAAAAGAGTATTTGACCTACAGTCAAACCAAAACTAACAATCTGGGAATGAACAAGATTCCAACAAGAATACTGAAATAAAACTCAAAAAAACTTTAAGATGAGTATCTTTTAAGAAAAAACATAACCAAAAACTTGGCTGCTGTATGAAAGCAAAAGCTTTCAAAGCAGATGTTGAACACTTCAACTTATCAACAAAGTATACACACAATTGTATGAAGAATGAAGAAGATAAAATATTTTTAATAATGCAACAAGAAAATCAAACTACAGTATAATTGGGGTTGATAAATCTGGGGTTGTAAATTGAGCTGAAAATAGACATCAGTGAAGTGAATTGCACAAAATATGGAACAAATTCTTTCCTCATCAACAATAGAATGTATAACTGACAGTTCTCTTTACAACTCTACTTTTCTTTACAACTCTACCTACTTCTTTATAACCTCTACTTTTCTTTCTACAACTCTATTTCCTTAGAATGGCAGGAAGGCCTTTTAAAAACAGTTAATTCTTAAATGCCAACAAATCACCCTAAATCAGTATGACATCAGATTGCCAATCTAAAAATGCTCTTATATATATATATATATATATATATATATATATATATATATATATATATATATATATATATATATATATATATATATATATATATATATATACATATATATATATATATATATATATATATATATATATATATATATAT
>NC_061159.1:16663452-16723452 GCF_022113875.1 Hydra vulgaris | reverse complement strand
ATTTATATATAGAATATACACATATATATAGAATATATATATATATATATATATATATATATATATATATATATATATATATATATAACATATACATATATATAGAATATATACATATATATAGAACATACACATATATATAGAATATACACATATATATAGAATAAATATATATATATATATATATATTTATATATATATATATATATATATATATATATATATATATATATATATATATATATATATATATATATATATATATATATATACAACCCTTGGAATTAAGAAAAATACAATCTTTTAGAGGTCGGCATCAGGTCGGCAAAAGTTATTTGAAACAAAGGTCATACCATAAAATATAGAAACAAGGTCGGCAAATTTTAGTCGACCTTAAACACTTTCAGGTCGTCAGTTAGGTCGACATTGCCAAATGCGGACCCTAATTTCGAGGGTTATATATATATATATATATATATATATATATATATATATATATATATATATATATATATATATATATATATATATATATATATATATATATATATATATATATACATATATATATATATATATATATATATATATATATATATATATATATATATATATATATATATATATATTTATATATATATATATATATACATATATATATATATATATATATATATATATATATATATATATATATATATATATATATATATATATATATATATGAATATATATATATATATTTATATATATATAGAATATATGTAAGATATATCATATAGATAGAATATATATAATATATTTAATTTATATAATATATTTAACATATATACATATTTTATATATATAATATATATATATACATATTAATATATAATAATTATACATATATATATATACACACACATATATATATATACATATATATATATATATATATATATATATATATATATATATATATATATATATATATATATATATATATATATATATATATATATATATATATATAGAATACACTGTATGTATGTATGTATGTATGTATGTATGTATGTATGTATGTATGTATGTATGTATGTATGTATGTATGTATGTATGTATGTAATATTGCAATAATTTTAAATCACCTTATATTCATTTATAATTAAAAGTATTATAATTATGACACAAGCATCCCCTGTCACAATGTTTTCTTTCACACATTAAAAAAATATTTAAGCTTGCAAAACTTTTTTAACAAGTTTAATACAGATGTTCTTTTACTGTTTATGTTCATTTTTTTCAAAACAAAGAGAAAAAAAAATCTATTTCTTCATTGATTATAAACTTTTTTTGATCTTTTATGCATACATAAAAAAAAAATAAGAAAAAAACATCGAAAGAAAAAATATTTATACAATCACTAAAAAGATCTTCCAATTTAATTAGTGAAACTTGCTTCAGCTAAAACAGGTGTAATAACGTCAAAAACATCGAATAAGTCATCGAAACCAGTGTGATGTTTGAATTATATGCACGTATTCTATCAAACTATACCCGCATTAAAAAACGTTTTACTTTAAAATTTTATTCATGGTTTTGGAATTTTAAAAAAGCTGCGGAACAATATATGTTACGGTGTACCGGAAATACCGTAACAAAAACTAAAAATGAAAATAACTTGAAAAATAAATGATTTCCATGTAATAAGGCCTTGATTTACTTTTTATAGTAATATTTACATAGGGTTATATAGTTTTTATTAACAACTTTAATTACAAAAATATTAAAAATATTATTTGAATACGTTTCCTCCCAATGGGTTTACTCAAACATGGTTCTTTGGTATTAAAGTTTCCTAATTGCTATTAGTAGAATTTAAGAAAAACTTATTTGTTAAACCAATACCTTTAAAAAATTTCGATATAAAAGATTCTTTAAAACTGCTTTTTATATCAAAAAATTACCTCAAAAGTAGAAAATATAAATATAAAAAAATATAAATATAAAACAGCTAAGCAAAAAAAAAAAAAAATCAAAATGTGCTGCAATAAAATTTTGTTCATGTTTTTTTTTATGAGTTTGCTTTTGGAAAAATTTTTTACATTACTTCGCTGTTGTACCCTTGGTGTTTGTTTTTTAATTTTTTATGTCGTTTTTATTTTAATTAATTTTACAACATTTTTTTTTCATAAAAATTGATAAATTATATCTAAAATGATTTTAAAAATCAAAAATTAAACATTTTAAATATTATAATAAATCTTTTGTTTAAACATTTCAATACTTTTATAATAAATGAAAAAAAAGAACATTTTTATGAATTAAAGTTGTTAAAGAAAACAACAAGAAAACAAAACCGTATATTATAAGTATCTATAACGTTCAGAGACAAAATTGCCAAAAACAAATATAGAGTTTTTCTGAGCGCAATATTTAGTTACTTGCGTATCAGTCGATTTACGCCATCTATTTTGTTCGACTTTTTTTTTTTTTTCATAGCGTATTTGGCGAATGTGTTTTAAGATGTATTTTGTCATGTTATTTTTAGTTATTACATAGATACTTTATAAAAAAATTTTAGTTATTACATAGATATTTATAAAAAAAAGATTAGTTAAACTTCATTTTTGTTTTGTTCTTTTTTATAGTTATCATATATGAAATTGATGTCGAAGGTGTGTCGGGTTTTTTTTTTTAATTTACTAAGCCGGCTTTAAAAATATGTTTTCTATGTTAATGCTAAATTTCATTGAAAAAGATTATGTAGCAGACACCTTTTTTTTAGCAGAATATATATTTAAGTAAAAGTAAGTTTTTGTAGCAGAATATATATCTAAGTAAAAATATTGTAAATAAAGGAAAATATTGCGCAAATTACGATAAAGTTCCATAAAAAAAACTACCGTCAGCCGAATCTGACTTTTTAAAATTGGTCGCAGTTTTATTAAGCAAACCCTTGTATCAAATTTTGTAACTTAAATGTCCATAAATTTTTGTAGAATTTTATTGAGAAATTTTCACTATTGTAATACTAATTTTAGCCTCTTTCCCATGATATGTAATAATCAATAATAAAAATAGTTTGAAATTTTTACACATTATTAGGACTCACAAGATGTCTTTATTTGACAATCAACGAGTAGGTTTGTCTTTATTCTTCACATTTTGTCTGCTTTAAATCGTTTCCGTTTTGGATTTTTTTAAATGTTTTTTTTAACTATGCTGTTTGTGTATATTTTTTAGATTTTTTGATGGCTTTATTGTTAAAAGATTTTGTTTTTAAAAAAAGCCTATAGGATTGAACGATATTTTGGTTTTAACTTTTGCTGATTTTTTATTTAGGTTTTGTTACTTTAAATTTTAAATGCTAATATTGATTTTTGTTTTATTATTAAAAGAATGAGTAAAGTGGTTCGAGATAACGAAAGTTTGTATCTATCCTTAATGTTTTTATGCTATGCTGTTATGTAGTTTGTTAATGAATTAGAAATTTAGTTGCTTAACAGCTGAGAAGTTGCGTTTTGTTGTTTTTGCAATTCGCAGCGCCGCCGAGAGGAGGGGGGTGCGAGGGACAGTTTGTCCCGGGCGGCAGATATTTAAATGAAATGTAGGTACCAAAAAAAAAAAAAAATAGGTCCTCCATATAAAATACAGGGAAAATTTGATAAATAAGGGCGCCAAAAAGGATTGCTGTCCCAGGTGGCGTGACAGCTCTCGGCGGCTCTAACAATTTGTACATGCTTTTAAAGTTGTATATGTTTAATCATTCAATATAACTAATAGATTTTAATTAAAACTATTTCGTATGTTAAGCAAAAGTAAAGCATTATTATATATATATTCATTTAATTTTCTGTTGATAGTTAAGAAAAAGAAGAGTTAGCAAGTAAATATTTTAATTGCATTTTTAGTTTTGTAAATTATAAATATTTTATAAAATGTTTAAAGTTTATACGCTCTAAGTTTTATAAAAGTATATAAAGAATAATAGTGTAATATTGCGATAATACTTTTTCTACAGAGAAAAAGTGTGTTGATATTTTACAAGCAGAAAGTGAATTACAGGAAAAGAATTGACAATTAGTTTGAAGCTTGTGTTTTCACTATTTTTATGTGAATTATGGCATAATTTTTTTACAGTTTAATCATGTGTACTTAATGTAAGCACCTACTTAGAACAAATCTTCATTTTTGAACTTAATGTAAGCGCCTACTTAAAACAAATCTCCATTTTTGAACTTAATGTAAGCACCGACTTAAAACAAATCTCCATTTATGAACTTAATGTAAGCACCTACTTAAAACAATTCTCCATTTATGAACTTAATGTAGGCACCTACTTAAAACAATTCTCCATTTGTGAACTTAATGTAAGCACCTACTTAAAACAATTCTCCATTTTCGAACTTAATGTAAGCATCTACTTAAAACCATTTGTGAACTTTGTGTGCTTAATTGTTTAAACAGAATTGTTTCATTTTCTGATCAAAACGTTTTGCATTTTTAATTTTACTAAACAAGTCAAAATGGCCTTAATCAAATTTGGTGGTTTATTAAGCGAACAAAGCTTAAGTAGAAATTACGCTCAGCAATATTTAATATAAAAAAATAGTAAAATAAAAAAGACTTCTTTTGGGGTTATATTTGGTTAGTCTTTTTTATTATTATTTATTTAGACCATAAACACATTATAAAATAAAAAAGATCCACCGCCCTTGCATTGATGCCTTCATAAATATCAGAAACGTTTACAAATATACAAAAAATTTTAAACTAGCATTTCCCTAAATGTACTGATGGTCCGGATAAGTGTTTTTAAAGATTTGTTTATTTGAAACATTCGCACCAAATTTACTCCGATTATCAATAAGACTTGATGTTGAATACAGATAATTATAAATATTAGTTGTAATTTGTAATTAATTACTAGTATCACTGATACTAATAATTAATATATTCTAACTATTACCCAAATAAACATATTTTATAATTACTAATAATAATACATAGTAGTTATTTAATTGTATTGATACTTAACTTAATATTTGATAATTACTTGATAAGACTTACAATGACAACCATTACAATGACTTTTACACTGTCTCTTTTAATTAACGGAAATTTCAGGGCAAAGCAATGAAATAGCTTTAATATTTTTTATACAAGTTTTTATAGTTTGCAAAGCAGCCAGTGCAATCTTACAACATCATTTCTATTGATATATTCAAACTTACAATAAAATTATCTTTTCCATTTTAGAACAATACTTAGTTTACTATGGCTATCTTCAGTTCTAAGTGAAGATGTCATACATATTGATATTTAAATAACTTTAAATAATGAAAAACAATCTTTTAACTTTAAATCTTTTTTCTGTTAATTTGGAACTTCTTATAAGTCTGTATATCTTTATATGCCCTCAAAATGTTTCCAAGATAGAATGCCATTGTTACGTAACATTTATTATTATTCTCAAACTACGGCAGATTGTTGCGTTTGGATATTTTTACAGCTTTTAATTTTGGTTTATTTGCATTTACTCTATTTATTCATATATCGGATGTACACACACTCTAAAGTAAATTCTAAAAGCTTTTTTATTTCACGAATTTTTTGGTGAGGGGGGGGGGGGTAGTAAACGACCTGGGCAGGTATGTTTGTTGGTTCAAACATAAAAAAAACAAACTTCTTTAATTTAAAAAAGAGCGTTTAAATTAAAAAACTTAATTTTGGTAGTTGGGGGGGGGGGGGAAGAGAGAGATACCTCCATCACCCCTCACTAGTATCCATCACTGTTTCATTGTACACGCTTTGTTTACAATTTAGTTTTTTTTCTTCAGGCATTTTAAGGTTATTTAAAACGACAAAATATGTTTTAAAATCTCCTTACCTGAAAATGCATATTAAAAGAGAAGTTAACTAATTACCAAGTTAAAATATTTCTTAAGATGTTTTTTAGATAGGGATTGAATATTAAAAAGAAAAATTATGTCAAAAAATCAATTGCAGGAAAAATACTAAAAAAAGACACAATAACCAACTCCAGGTTTTTAAACATTAGAATAGAGTGAAATTAAAGTGGTTAAAACAAAAAACGTGTAGCCAATAATATAGCAATATTTATTAGCGAATAGCAATTAATAGGCGATAAGAATAGCGATTAATATAAATTAAAAACGATTTTAAGAAATGCGAATAAAAAGTGAAAGAAAAACAATGGTACGTAACAATTGATCAAAAAAAAAATAGTAAACTTCTTCTGTTGTAAGTTATATAACCTTTCTACGACAGGACAGGTAGAAACAGCAGTAAGTTTCAAAAATGTTTTTCACTTTTAAAAACAATTTAAATAAAGTAAACATTCATTTTCAAAAGCAATCTTCACAAAACAAAACAAAAACATAAAAGAAACTCTTATGTTTGATTGCGATAGATTACGATAGTTTCAAAGGTAAAATAAGAAAAACATATAAAGTATTTTCAAATATTACCAGTAAAAACCAGATAAGTGATTAGTTGTACTATGAGGCAAGAAGTTAGTTAACAAGCTAAACGAGGATCGACTTTTTCTTTTTTTTGGTTATCGAGAATTTAGAAGCTAATGTAGAGTATAACAAAAGAAGTCACGTCAGATGGCGTGATCACAAACTTATAGACAGGGCCAGTGCGAGTAGGTGTCATGTGGGGGTGGGGGGGGAGGGGTGCTCGTACGACTTTTGCCGATTTTAAAAAAAAGAAAAGGTCCTTAATTTTTGCCGACTTCATATCGACTTTTTCCGACTAATTGTTGTGGCCTTGTTTGTACCGACTACGATTTAGTGTTTGGAGGGGTGTGAGACCTCCTCATGCACCCCACTATCGACGACCCTGCCTATAAAGTTGTATTATTCTATGTTATGTAGGGGAAAGCGGGGCAACATGGCGAATTGGACAAGATGGATTTTCATATAACAACTTAACAAAACTTCTTAAAATTGGGTGAAAACGAAACTGTATTTGCATCTTGTATTTTAAAACACCAATTGATTTTTTGAAATATTATTAACATAATTTTATACGCATAAGTATTCTTTTTGCGCTTAAAAAAAAATTCCTCACTTTCGGTTTCTCATAATGGATGGTGTCCTTCAAGTTTAACTTCTTTAGAAGTAGTTTTTTGCAATTAGTGTTTATTTTTTGTTACTTTATTTAGAGTTATTGGTAGTTTTTAAAATTTAATAAAATTGGAGGTAAAAATAGCATAATAAGTCATCTTGCCCCGGTCACGTGATCAGATGACAAACTTATGAACTTTTTATTTTAATATTTGTTTCAAATTGTTATATTTGCAAACTGAAAATTCATGCAGGCAATCAAGGATTTTAATAACATAAACATACTGAGAAAATATTATTGCTTCACGACTGATAGTTTTGCAATAACTCAGGGCTTTTAAAACATTCGCCAGGTTGCCCCGCTTTCCCCTATGTATGTAAGAAAATTTAACAAAAACATTATTCTTTTGTTAATTTCGTTTTAACAGTTTGTACTAAACTGTGGTCTGATATTAGGAAAAATAGGAATGCATGGTTAGGCGGCCGTGGCGCAGTGGTTAGAGCGCTTGCTTTATAAGCAAGGAGATCCAGGTTTATAAGGAGATCCAGGTTCGAAACGAGCTTTGGGCATATTTCGCGTCACGGTAAGAAAGGAGGCGTAAACTTCCTGGTTAAATGCACTTCCGCGGTGCTCTGAAACAAGACCGTTAGGACTTCTTGGGGCACCTAAATAACAAATTAAAAAAAAAAAGGTTTATTAAATCTTGATTTTATAATCCAAAGTGCTTCTAAAATAAAAAATTTAAAGTGTTAAAGGCTTAGCCTGCTACCCTAGGTAAATTTGTTTGTGACCCAGAGAATACTTTATTAAACGCAATTTCTGACAATGATAAAAAAAATCAGAAAGCAAGCAGTTGCTATTAAAATATTATTATGCTATATGAAATTTATTTTAATGTTGAGCAATATATTGTGCAATCAGATCATTTTGATGCTCCAAAGTGTTAACTTTTAAGCCAAGAAAACATATTTTTAATTGAAGAGAAAATTAAAATTACCCTTTCCCCTATCCTACCTTACCATTTGTGTTAGATCATTTGACATCAAAAATTACTTCAAATTTTCTTAACAGTACCAAGGAGTAGAAAGGGCTGTTAGAATATGTTAATAGTATTATACAATAATGGTCTAAGTTGTATAATAGAATATAAAACTTAGACCATTATTCTTTTCACAAGTAATTATGATATAAATTAAAGGCTTAACTTATTGGTATAAGAAAAATTTTGAGCATTTTACATTTAATCTTTATTGCAACTTTCGACTTTTTTCTTTCTTTATTTGTTTATGGCTGACATACATTATAGACCTCCATTATGAATATATGGCTGACATATGTTATATCTTCATATACCTCTATACTACTTATATATATCATAGATATTTTGTATATGACATATATAATAGACCTTTATTATGAGCAAATTAAGTTCCAACTTTATAACATTCAAAGTTGTTAATAATAAACAAACTCGTTAATAATAAGCAAATTTAAAAAATTTTGTTTTCTGACGGACAGTTTTGCTTTTTTTTAAGGATATTTGCATATTTTCTGAGCAGTTTTACTTTGAATCTTTCATTCAACATTTGCAAAAGTATTTGGCGGTACAATAATATTGTTTGAAAAGGTCAAAGCAGATTAATACAGAATAAATATATTTATATATATATATGTGTTTTTCTGATTTATTAAAAACTAGTTATTTTGTAAAAAGACCAACTTGCAAAAAACATGACAATTATAAAAAGTAGAACAAAATTAGAAAAGCGCATTAACATATAAACTTACCATATACTGATAAAGTGTTATTATTAAACAGTTTTTCAAATAAAATAATGTTGTTTAAATTTTTTTTAATTCTTATTTTTTATTAGTAAATTTTTACAAACGATATCCTTCTTTTACTATACCGATGGTGGTAAATAGATTTCAAATGCTAACATTTATGCAATAATCCATTATTATTATTAGATTATATTTAATGAACTTTTGTTTGACAAACGTGTAATCCTATTATCAATTTAAATGCCTCGGAATGAACAGTGATTTCATTATTATACTTCTGCAAAATAAGCAAAAATTTTGATGATATCAACATTTAATGGTGTTAGGTGTTAGAGGGGGGTAAGAGTTATTGGGGGAGAGCAAATTTGTTACTGGCTTCACATCAAGATAAAATTAAACTAGTCCGGCTTAATCATATGACTTATATCATAAATATTAAATTATATACCAGTGATATAGTATAGAATTTTGATTCATCTCGCCAAGCTTCAGAAGGATCACTACAGTCGAGAAGGCTTCTTATTTTTTTCTTTTTTTAACATTTATTTCATTTTATTTGCAACATTCTCATCTCTAAGCTTTGAAACATGAACTTTTTAAACAAAACCGCTTCGCGACGAAATAAGTTAAGCAAATGTACTTCCAGAAGCATTGGGTAGAATTAAACCGCAAACCTCTTGGTTGTGAAGCGACCTAGTGTACTACCGTTTTGATTACACTTAACTACACTTTAATGACTGTTAATTAGACTTTAATTATTATTGTTCGGCCAATAGAAGAAAAAGAGTATTTTGGATTCTTATTAAATGAATAAAGAATAATTTGTTGTTCAGATTTAATGTAGTACATTTGGTCAATGCTTATACAAATATTGGTACAATTTTAAAACTGTATTCGTAACCATTTTGAAATGTAAATGATATTTCAATTAATGTAGAAATACTTGAGTTATTAAAGAATTTTAAATGTTTGAGCGAACTTTTATTTCTTTTTTCAATACTTTAACTTAAAAAAATAAAAACAAGCAATATAGGGTAAAAACTATGTTTGTACTCTGTACTTCGAATAAGTCTTTACAAATGTTGTTTACAGTGTTAAAAGTCAGTTTATTGTTTGTTTGTTTTTATTTTAAAATTAATACTTATTAAATAATATTTAAAACATAACTGTTTTAATTAATTTAACATTTAAACAGTTGATTTACAGTTTACTTATTTAAACAAATAACTGTTAATTTAAGTATTGTTTGTATTAACTCTTTAAGTAAACACTTAACAGTTCGCCAGGTTTTTTAAAATTATACTAAAAGTTTGAAAATATCAAACATTTAATATAAATTTAAAAAACCTTGAAATGTAAAAATAGGATGGTACAGTATTAAAAAATTCTGCTAACCCTAATTTTTTTTAACTCCAACTTCTTGTGGCTAAATGGCTCTGTTGTCTATCTTGGCCTGTTGTGCGATACGAGTTTTTATTCAGCCACTGCTAACTCCACGCTCGAGAATACATTGGTACGCAAAAGTGTTGGTCAATAATGAACGCTACTTTAGCCTTTATGACATTTTGTGGCTGATTCTTAAGTGTGTTTAAAAAAATAAAAATTTTAAAACGAGGATACAGATGAAGCCAAATTGAGGCATACAAAAATAAACACGATTAAGAATTCCACATTCCACAAATTCCACAAACATTGATATTTATCTTGTGCTCAAGCGTCAAAATACCCCTATAAACACCCGGAACAGTACCCAAGTAATGAGGCTTTGAGTGCAAGGTAAATCTCACTATTTAATTTTTTTTTTTTTTGTTAATGTGCTCATAACGGTCCGTATTTTTTTCAGATTGTTTTATATCATTCAGGTTATTTTGATTTTTTACAATTGTTGTTCAAATTAAAAAAGACTTAAAGAAAGAATAAAATGCTATAAAAATAAAAAAAAAAGTAACACGTGTTTAACATAAAAAACTAATTTTTAACATTACGTCAAACAAGTCACTTAAATAAAAGTGTACTTTTGTTTGATTTGTTTGCCCAATTGCAACTTTCTTGCTTTATAAACAAGTTTCATTTTAATCCGTTTAAAAGTCGTTTTTAGAAAGAAACATTTGTTTTTCTAAATCGTTTTAAAAGAAAAAACTAACTATTGTAATTTAACATTCATGTATTTTGTGAAACTCTGTAGTAAACAGTTTTATCCTATATTTGCAAAGAAGTGAATGCTATTTCTCTTTGTAAAGAAGTAAATGCCAATCTTTCAAAATAGTTATTAAAATATTGTTTAAATTATAATGGAAAGAAAACGAAAAGTTGATAGCCATAAGTGTAAATAATAGTCAAAAACTGTTTAAAAAAAAAAGGTAAAGTAAAACGAAATAGAAAAATGAAAATAAGACATTCTATTTAGGGATGTCCGTTTTTGCCGAAGCATTGGCTTCGGCAAGTTTTTTTTTAGGTAATTAAAGGTAATATGCTACTTTTATATTAAACATAAAATAATTTTATTGCTTACGATATAATAACTAAAATTCTACTACTTGTAATTTACTCCTTTACTTTGATTTCTTGATGTATACGTCATGTCTGCTTATCAAAATTAAAATGTATGCCTGCTTATTAAAATTAATGGGTACTTTTTTGTATTTTATTTAAGTTTTATGTTTAAATTTATTCCGCTGTTATATTTACTAAAACCTATTTTCACTGTAATTTGTATTTAGTTTTTTTGCGCTTGAAACGTATTCTAGAAAAATTATTTCTAATCACCACTCAAAAACATGAATAATTAATGGTTTATAATTACAGAAGCAAATAACATGCAGAAAATCAATAGCAACATGCTGCAATAATTGTATGCATACTAAACACTTTGAAAGCGCTACCAAAGGTAAGAGCAGACAAATCAGAGGTTACATCGTTTCTTGACTATGCTATAGCATAGTCAAAAAACGATGTGACCAGTTTCCAGTTGATTTGTCCCTATAGGGACAAATCAACTGGAATCAAAACTGTTGTTATGAACTTAAAACTGATTTTAAAAGTCATTTTCATTAATACAAAGATAATGTTCGTCTGAAAATTGCAATGATTCTCAAACCCCGTTTCAAATGAGATTTTTTAAAAAAACAGATCATAGCAAGTTTAAGGAAATTTTATATCAATGGTACTACCGCTTTTATTTAGAGTATCGATACTCTAAATGAAAGCAGTAGTACCCTTGACATAAATTTTGCTTGCTTGTTGTAAATGATCATTTGGAACAAGCAAAAGAAGTTAATTTCATTAAAGACTCGTGATGGCCCAATCAAAAAAGAAAGCATAGGCATGTACAGCTTCTTAGACTAAATGGGTAGAAATGAAAATGCTTTACAGAAATCTGAAAACACTGATGGAGGGGGAAAAAAGTATAATAGTAAAAATTCTAGAGAAAAAACTCAAAATTTAAAAGGAAAATCTTGCGAATAAAAAATATCTAAATAAAATTGTAATTTTTTTCATTTATTACAAATTTAATTAAAAACTGATGTTAATTTTTAAATTAACTATTATATTGCATTCAGCCCTGTTAAAAGAAATCTATTTACAGGTTTTTTTTGCACACCAGAATTGTTGTAGACAAAGTTATATTATATTTATATAATGGAAAGATTACAGGCCGTGTCTTCCTGTAGTGATGGGTCTGTTTGCATTTAATATTTTGAATTTTCTATTCAAAACATAATTATTTATCAACTATAAATGTTTATTTATAAGTTGATTAATAGTATTCTTTTTTCCTTACTTGATTAAAGTTTTAAAATATTAGTTTAAACTTTAAATTGATTCATAGTTTTGATTCAACATGGACGAAGTCAACTTCAATTTTAGCCTACCAACATTACCAAAAAATAAATGTCCTTATAAGTAGTGGGGTTTTTACAATTACACCTGATCCGATAAAGACACTAAAAAGTTGGATTTGGTAATGATCTCAATGAAAATTTTGTGCGCACCTCCCAGCTAGCACAAAACGTTCAAAGAACGTTGCGAACGTTCAAGAACGTTCTATGAACGTTTATAGAACGTGCTTGAACGTTCACAACGTTCGTCGAACGTTCTTGAACGTTGTGTGTTAGCTGGACTCCTTCATCCGTTAGCAGTGAACCTTTGTTCAGCACAACAGGAAACATATTTTAGGCCAAAAGAAACAGGCTGTTACCTGAGCATGAAGAACAGAATACGTTTTTAAACTATAGTTTGCCTGATTTATAACAGATAATTAATTTAAACGTAATAAACTAATAAGTATAATAAAAACAACTTCCTTTGTTTATTATTGTAATTTCTAAATGGTAATTTTATTATAATCCAAAGTACAAACTAATGTAAACTAAAAATTGTTTATAATATAACTTTAAAGTTTAGACTTGATTAAGTTGACGAGAAGCCAAATTAGTTTTATAATTCACACCCTTATTCAATTTCTAATTTGTAATTAGTAATAACTAGTTAATAACATCTTTTTTTCCAAGTAACTTTAAATTTGTTCAAGCAAGGCATTGCTACATCCTGAAATCCTATGACATTGCGTAACTAAAAAAAAACCTTGATGATTTGTTATAGTAAAATACCTTATGCGCTAAAATACTTTTAATTGCAGTACATATAATTTACAATATGCAGTACATATAATAGCTGTAGTAAAATGTTATAAATTGTTTTTCAGCAAATAGTATTATCACTAGATAGCTAGATTTGCAAGATAGCAAATTTATCTAGGTAAGTGCAAAAGCTTCAGCTTCGGCTGAAGCTTCGGCTTCGGCAAAACCTTAGCTTCGGTACATCCCTAATTTTATTATTAAGAAAATCAAACCAGCAATACCAGGTAACAAATTTGTCACCAGCTTTTTTTGATTTTTAAATATTTAGTTTAAAAAGATTTAGCGTTGTACACAGCGATGTCACTGGTTGTCCAGCAGCAAACTTAGCCTGAACTTTTGTTAATTAACTAAATTGAATATTTTAAAACACGTAGTTTTTAATCAGTATATGCTTCCTAAAACATCAAAAAGTCATTATATACATGCTTGTTCAGTAAAAAAGACAGGAAATATAAAAGGTGTATTGAACAGCATTGTGCATACTAAGAAAAATAAAGGGCTCTTGGCTTAAAGTTCGGTTCCGTCTTAAATCAGATAATTACTTGATACAAAAGCTGAATAGAATGAACAAGAAATATTTGATTTTAAAATAGCAATAAGACTTAAAACTGAACTAAGAAAGAAACTGGAGAAAATCTTTTGGGTAGGAATAGTGACCATAAAGACACACCAACTGTAGAACAAAGTTAAATTACTTCGTTGTTTATATTGTTTTAACGTTGAATTAAAGTTGGAAATGGAAAGGATGGATAAAGTTAAATTTTTTAACATTAAACTAGTTTTGTGATTTTGATGTAAAAGCAAAGTGTTTTATTTTAAATAAAAGTATAACTTTCACCGTGAATCGAACACAGCAGCCATGGCGCAGTGATTAAAGATCTGGCTCAGAATCAAGAGGTTCGACGTTCGAGGCCAGCTTTAGCCCAACAAACGATATAAGTACGGAAGGAGGCGTGAACTTCTTGTTAAATGCTCACGCTGTGCTCTATGATAAGACCAACTTTTGGGAGCACCTAAAATAACTATTTTTATGAATTCCGGTCGGAACTTGTGTCTTTTTGGTCATTCCGGTTCTGGCCGCAATAACCATATTTAAGGCCGGTGTCGCATAACAAGTTTTCCCCCCAAAATTTTTTTTTCTGTTGCATTTCAAAACTTTATCGCCAAATGCAAATGATTGATTTAAATGTTTAATATTGTAAAAATAAAACTGTACAAAGATAAAAAAAAAAAAGTATAACCATTTATCACCATTAGTCTGAGGATGATATGCTGATGTTTTGGCGGATTCCAAGTTTAATATCAATAAAAGATCTTCCATAAGCTTGTTACAAAACTCGCGTCCTTAGTCGTGAAGTAGAATGTTGCGTTAAAAAAACATTCTAAACTTGCACTAGATATTTTGCTAACAATCAAACAAATAATTTTAGTTATTTGTTTGCGACTTTAGTATAAAAACCACGTAAAAAAACTTTATCTGACACTTATTCTTTTATGATTAATGCGTTTGATTTAAGTAAAACTTTGTTTTTTTAATGTAGAATCATTTAGTTAATTTAGTATTTAAACTGAATTTAGTATTTAAAATTTAGATCATTTTACTTGCGCATTTAATTACGCAAGTCATATCAATTTGTATATTTAAGTATTTAGGGGGAACTAATGTCACGGAGGAAACTTTATTTCGAAGATAGGGGAAAAGGTATTGCGAGGGGGGAATATTATTTCGAAATGAATTTTTCCCCCGAAAAGAAAATTTCGGCCGGGGGTAAATTCTATAATGAAGAACATTAATTTCGTGACCGGAATTTATTTTTTACTTTTTTTTAAAGTCATGTGACAAAGAATGTGTAAACTAAATTAAAAAATCATTGTCCTACAAGGCAATTAGGTACATTAGAACAATTTTACAAAATTAGGCAATATTAGGCAATTAGAACTATACATAACAATATTAGGCAATTAGAACTATAGGTATACCTAAAAAAAATGCAATTTTCTTATACCCCAATCTTATAAAAAATGCAATTTTCTTATACCACAATCTAATTTTATTTGCAATAATCAATTATGTAAGGATTTCTAGAAGTTTAAAAATATTGTGGTCCAAAAAGAGTTGCTATCTAATTTTGGACCACAAACTAGCTCTTTTTTCATCAATTATAACCTGCCTCTTTCTTTTGCTTCATCAAATGTTTCTTTTGCTCTGTTTTATCAAATGTTACCTTCTTCTGAGAAAAGTTATAAGCAGGGGCTATTCTAGATTGTTTTCGACATCGCCAACTGTATTTGGGCGCCGCCCAAATTCAGAAATTGAGAATCTTTCTTTTTTTCTTTTATTTATTTTTTTTCGTGAAAAAATGCTAACATACGGCAAATTTCCTTACGAAACGGCGCCTATTATTTCCATTTATTTTCAAAATGAATTTTGTGCGGAGGGATGGGGGGGGGGGGGTTACCGCCATCCAAAATTATTTTCCGAGAATAGCTCCTGATAGGTTATAAATATATATTATATTGCCACAATGCTGAGATGTAGGCTTTCACTTTCAAACTTAAAGATAAAAAATTACATAAATATAGTTCTTGTTTATAAATATATTTCTTTAGGGGTGTACTGGATCGGAATTTAAAATTTCCAATCCGGTACACCCCTAATTAACATATAAAATTTGTAACCCTCTCAAATTGAGGGGCTCTTGCGTTATGGGCAGGGGGAAAATTATCCTTACTCGACAACTTATTCGACACATGTTTAATTATGTAAATGTTTGTAGTTTGTTTTACGTCTGGAATCTCAAAGACAAATATCTGAAAGTATTTGTGCTAATCATTTTGGCCTCTAAAAAAACAAGTTTTGATTTGTAGTATACACCGATTTTGGTATTTTTAGTGATTTATAAACTGGAACAAAAGCACCTTAAAAAACGTTTCTAATAATTTCCAAGTTAAAGAAAATTTATTTCCAAAAATAAATTGAATCGCCTAAAAAGAATGATAATTTATAAATAGATTTTAAATTTCATCAAAAAATATTTTGATTTCAAAATTTGTTTTGATGAAATTTGTTACTTTCAAATGTTATGGCCATATAAAGTTTAGAACCATCTTACCATATAAAGTTACCATATAAATGTTATGGCCATATAAAGTTTAGATCTTTCATGTACCAAAAAATAAAAATAAAATTTCAGTTTTTAATAATTTGATAACGGTTTCTATCAAATATTGACCTTCTGAAAAGGGTATTTTAAAAGAAACAGAAGTAAAAACAACTTTAGCTAAAAACCTATATTACATATTGCTTTGAGGAAAGTGATAACGCAGTAATATAATCAGGGATAAACAACAGATAGTCACCAAAAACCACACTAATCCTACTAATCTCATTTATTTTAGCCCAGATACGGTTATCAAGTTTGTGACCTTTGTGGAGAACCTTATTCATTGTACCCAGATTAATGAGACTCGGATTAATTAACTGCTCGGTTTGTTGCCATAACTATAATTAACAGGTTGATAGTCCTCTTCTTAAGAAAAGTTATACACTTCAATTATACAGAGGCTATAGGGCAGCATGCGATCTCTACATTCCTATTTCCAGCGCACCCTGCCTGATTGTTTCGTGCAAGGCTATAAAGAACAGATTAATTCCGGAAATCTTACTCTCATACGGTCTGGATCGAGGAGCTTAGTACTACTAGACTGAACGCAGTGCGTAATAAAACTATAATCTTATTTTTTTTTTTGCAGGTGCAAAATCTTATTATGAATCATACTCGATACCTAAATGAATCATACTAAACATCTAAAAAATGCTCAATTTTTGCACTTAGAGTATTTTTGATTGGCAGGGTAGAATAGAAAAAAGCAAGTAAAGAAAGAACTCTTAAAATACAACAATTTAACTTTTAAAAATGGTCGACAGAGTTAAAATAATATGTGCATTCCTGTAATATGGTAAATTGATATTTATATGTAACATCTTAAATTAATATTCCTTTGTAACGTTGTTTAACTTAATCATAATTATTTTATGAACCACAATATTTTGTTTGACTTAAGTTGATTTATTTTATTGTTGTTTTGAAATTTGTATGAACCGATTAATGATACAGTATTTGTCATAAACCAATAAAAAAATGAATAACTTAATTTATGAATTATAAATAAATTAAAAAAATTTTTTTTCATCTATCCAACTTGATTTATAAAGTAAAATATTTAAAGTAAAAAGATATTTTGATGTTTGGAATAGTTTACAATAATCCAAAGTTAAGCTTTTTTCTTATAGTTTTGAGTAATCTTCTATTAATGTTCTTTTTTGAATCTATTTTTAGCTTTAATTAAAGTTTTCTTATACATAATGACGCATAATAATATTGTGTTTTTACTTGATATTGCTTTATTTAGACAGTGACTAAGATATAGGTAGTTTTTTAAATCGGCTGACATCTTACCTCGTGTTTCCATGTAATCTTTACCCTTTCTAGACATAAAACAGGAACGCCGTATTACTGATATTTTATCTATCAGGTATAAAAATCTTGTTAAACCTGACTAATAAAACAATTACTAACTTATTTTTTTTAAAAAGCAGTACGCAGCTTTTAAGATTTCGCCTCCGTTATTTTATTCCTAGAATCGCCTCTGTATGTGTCACCATATTTTGTTTGACATAATTTGCTTTATTTTGTTGTTGTTTTAAAACTTGTATGAACTTATTAATAATAAATCAGTTTTTCTCATAAAACCTACTTTAATTTATAACCTAATATTTAACAAAACATTATACCATTTATCAAACTTGATTTATAAACTAAAAGTTATGATATTTTGGTGTTTGGAGTACAGTAATCCAAAATTTAGCTTTTTTAAAGATTTGAGTAATTTTCTATTAATGTGCTTTGCCCAATTTTTTTTTAGTTTATATTACAGTTTTTTTATACATAATGACGCACAATAATATTGTGTTTCTACTTGTGATAGCTCTATTTAGACAGTGACTTAGATATAAGCATTTTTTCAAACCGTTTGACATCTTGCCCCCTGACTACTCATAAAATAGGAACGCCGTGTTGCTGACATTTCATCTATCGGATATAAAAAATCTTTTTATACTTGACCAATAAACCAATCGCAAACGGACAATATTTGAAAACTACTTTTTTAGGTTGTTTGCGTGTTTGCCGCATTTTTTTCAATAAAATACACTTCCAAAACTCCACTTCAGCATTTTGAGTAAACGCGCGCTTGAGCGTCGCTTTGCTATTCAAAAGTTTTAAAATCTCAAGTTTTTGAATTCTTTATATTAATTAGGCGTTTTTATTATAAACCTAATTAAAGCAAGAGACTCTGACCATGACTTTCTTACCGAAACAATGACGTCAAAATTATTACTGGAAGATTTTTGGACAATAGGAATCTACATCACTAACTATATAAATAGATGATGATAACTTCTATAAAATGGATTTTTTTCTTGTATACTTTGATAATACTAATTGGACCATGTGATTCTAAAAAAAAAAGCGTTTCGGTAGCTTTACGAAGAAATGCTAGAAATGTTAAGGGAGGGAACCAAAACACTGAGAATTTAAAAGGAAGGCCTGGACAAGGTTATTATATAGCATTAGAAATAGGAACTCCGCCGCAAAGAGTAAGAAATTATTATTTAATTTTTTTAATGTTTTAAAAATAGCGACACTCTTTCTCTCTTCCACTCAATACTGATCACTGTACACAACTATTCAAGTACGCTGTTTGTTTCTAGCATAGTGCAATAAAAGTATTTTCTAAGATAGTGTTACTTTAAAAAAAAATTATTTACAACAAAATGAATATATTCATGAAAGTACTTTGACCATTTTGAATTTAAAAATTTAGCGTTTTTAATTTAAACAATTAGCGTTGTTTATAAAAAAACATATTTTTTTAGCATTAAATATAATTTTTCTATATAGATTAATGTTCTGGTAGATACAGGAAGTAGTAATTTCGCAGTGGCAGCAACACCACACCCTTATTTACCTGTTTATTTTCATCCTGATAGGTTAGTAATTAATAGTAATTTTGTAACTAAAAAAATCTTTTGTATTTTTATGTTGGTTATTATTATTAATGTTTTTATTAGGTAATTAACGCCTGGTAAAGTAATTATTGTGCAAACTCTTGTTTAAACATTTCACGCGTTTATATATAATTTTTATCAAACCAACTCATTATTAGTTCATTGACATTACCATTTCAATAGCTAAAACGTTAGGACTGAAATACGAAATGATGTCTTTTGATTTTTTAAGTTATATTTATGCTTTTTAGACCAGTGGGGTGGGACAGCCATAATTTAGCATCATTTTGGTGGGGGTCAAAATATTATCACAAACCAATCACAGTAAAGAAAAGGATTAAAAAGGTGCAAATTTACCGTAACATTATTAGAATCTCTCTAACTATAACGATAACTCAGGATCATTCTGCTACATTTAATCAACATGTATTCCAGACAAACTAGGTGCATGTTATGCTGCGCTTTTTTTAACTTCATTAAGAGTTCAAGATTTTTGATTTTTAAAATTAATTTTTTGATATCACTAAAAAATATGTTTACTTTCGACTACTTACTGTGCGAATAGGTAATGCAATATTAACGGCTTGGAATACTGGAAAAAAAGATATGCGTATATTATAATTGATTTATAAATACACCAAGTGAAAATAAAAAATAATGATTCATTTGATGTAATTTAAGCACAGATTCTTAATTAGAAACAGAAATTCGGACTGGAAAACAGTTTAAAGGTGAGTTTCCACTCATCCGTTTTTTCACGGGAACGGGATAGGGAAGAAAAAAACAATCATGTGAGCATGCGTAATTCTCCTTTGGACATATTAAAACTTATACTACGGATGCCCACGTGATTACTTTTTCCTTCCCTATCCCGTTCCCGTGAAAAAGCGGATGAGTGGAAACTCACCTTAAAAGTGATATGAAATTTTAATAAAGTTTTATATCAATATACGACGTAGTTTTATAATTACATAGTTTAAGACTAATATACTTAAAAAATTTATTCAAAAATTTTTATGATTTGTGGGTTTGCGTGCTCACAAATCATTAAATCAAAAAAGGCTCCCTGCCTTCCTTCCTTAAAAGATAGTCTGGATTCACCACGAATATTGTGTGGCGTTTTTTTTTAGTGTAATTTTGAGCTGTATAAGAATTACAGCCATACATAGATCTCACCACCTTAATCTTATAAAGGTGTGTGGTTTATATATGATGACATATGCTTTCCTTTTTTTACTTATGTAAATGCAATTTTCTTAAACAAAAAGTTTAATTGCTTATTAAATTGATAAATTCAAACAAAGCAGACACAATATTTACTAAAAATGTTCAATAATTGTTTCATTAATGAATATGAAAAACTCTGAAAGAAAATTTATTGTTATTTGCATTAAAATTAAAAAAAAAAAAACTAAAAAAAAAAACGCAATAATAAATGCGTCTTTTTTTATTACATATATTGATGAATTTTTAATTAAATTATTTATGCTTTACTTATAACATGTTGCGGTTTTAAAAAAAGTTTTAGATGTTTCCTCAAAAAAGTTATACATAAATATCTGGATAAATTAAGTATAAATGTGTTAATCCTAATAGCATCTATTATTTAATAGTAAAAGATTTGCGAATCTTTATCCAATACATTCCTACACTGTTCAATATATATTTCAATACATTCCTACACTAGTAGTCATTTTATTAAACATTTTTTCTAAAACAAAGTAGATGAAACACAAATTTCGGAAGATGAGGATTTTCAAGATAAAAAAATATTTGATTTGGAAAGCTAGTTACCAGTTGTGGCAAAAAAGCAACACCTTTTATTTGTGAGTCTATACATACCGGTGAAATATATGTTAAAGCATTCTTTTTAAAATGTAATCGCTTCATAAAATCATATACTTCTGATTTATCTTAGCATTATTCGCCTCATAAATTCAGATACTTCTGATTTATCTTAGCATTATTTGCCTCATAAAATCAAATACTTATCAAATATTTATCGTAGCATTATTCGCCTCATAAAATCATATACTTCTGATTTATCTTAACATTAAGTCATCATAGAAAACGAGAAAAACGTGAAAAAAATGAAATGAAAATTGCGCCATAATAAACAGCTCACGGAAACTAGCATCAACAAGAAAAAGTTGTGATGAAGTTGGTAATTAGCCTTGTTTGATAAAAGTGAAGACTCGCTTAACGGAGTTTTTTTTTAGAAGAGTTAACACTGCTAACATGAAATAACATTGCTAAAATTGAATCGTGCAGATAAAGGTAAAAATGAATGTCACATAAATAGTTACTATCACAATTATAGTTACAGTACAGTTGTGTAAGCAAAATGCAAAATGTTCAAAGTTCGATCTCCACCACGACACTCGTTTTAGGTGCGTCCTTGTTTGTGTTTCGGAGCTAAAAAAAAAAAGAAAAAAAAAAACTGGACCATTGTGACTCCCTCGGCCTTCGTTAGGTACCTAACCAAAGCTCAGCCTAGGTGAAAACAGTTTTAAAAAAAAGGTTAACATATAAAACACAAACTTTATCACATTTTTCCAATTCTTGTAAAAGTAAAATGATGAAAAACAGTTGATATTAACATTAGTTATATAGTCTATTTATTTCTTTTATTTGTTACATTAAACCACACAGATCCAGATCCGGATCCATATCATCTAGTAAGGGGGCAATTTTTTAGGTTTTTTGGATCCAGACCATCTAGTATGGAAGAAGGGGCAGAGGACATTTTTTTGATTTAATGATTTGTAAGCAGGCAAACCCATAAATTATAAAAAATATTTTTGTTTATTTTTTTAAGAATATTATTTATACACTATCTTAAATTATGTAGGTATAAAATTACGTCATATATTGATGTACCATTTTAATAAAATTTCATATCGCTTTTAAACAGTTTCCCTAATTTACTTCCTTATTCAAACAATATGTTGTGTTAAAATACATTAATTAAAAAAAAATTCCAGAACATCTATAGGGTGGTGATCGCTCCCATTGCCTCTTATGGATTCGTCCTTGCAAAACTACATTAATAAATTATTAAAATTGAACAAACTACATTACAACATATATTAAACAGAAGCATACATTGACTAGGGGTGAGGTATCTACCCCCGCACCTCCTCCCACCCTTCCAAAAAAAAAAAAGCGAAATGTTTTAAACTAAAACTTGGTATTAGTCTAAAAATTTTAAAAACAAATTTTATATGTGACTCTAGTATCTCTGGTCTTCTAGCATAACTAAAATTACAAGATCCCAGAGGGGGAACTGAATCAATACTTTTATTGTCCAAAAAAGCATATTTCTATACCCCAATTTATAAAAAATTTTCAATAATATAGATATTTGTTTTTTAATCTATAACGAGAGAAATTAGTACAAAAACATATAATAATATATTACAAATCTTGAATTTATTACTGGTCATAAAATATTCGGGAAAAGAAGATTTTCCAAAAATTATGTCAATTTGAAAAACACTGTACCTAGATTAGATTTGCATTCTTCAATTGTTAATAAAACATCTTTTACAAGTTTGTAGTTTAATTTGGTCAAAAGAATTAACAAATTTTTTTAAGTTACATTCAACGCTTTTAAAACTTATCTTGCACATAGTCAAAACAGTATCTAACTGCTATAAAGCCATATCTAAATAATTGAAAACTTTTAGACTTTGATGCTGAATTATGTAAGTGGCATGAAATTTAGCTTATTAATCTTTGATACATTTAGATAAACAAACTACAACATTTGCTAAAGGAAAGCAAGTGCAAGTATGAATAAATTAATGCCATGTAATTCACTGCGTTACATACATGGTTTGTAATATCTGAAAGCTTGAGTTTTTTTCTATCAACTGCGTTTTTATTTATACCTGTATTTTTAAAACCACTGACTGCATGTGATCATTTAAAAACTTGCTCTGATAAATGTTATTTCAAAAGCAACAGAGGAAATGTTGGCTTACCAACGTTTTTAAAACCAGTTTCTTTGTAGTGTCGTTGAAGAGTTGCTCGCCAAACATTTTTAACCTGACAAAATGGATGGCAAACCATTATTTTCACGTCATTCTCTTAAAATAGTTGAATCGCTGCCAAAGAAACTTAATTGAGCTTAATTGAATTTTTAAAAGGAATGAGCACAGATTTTATCCTTTGTACAAACTGATCCTCCTTCATCCAACTAGAAGGAGACAGTGTAGCACATACCAGTAGGCTCACTAATACCCCAGTTGAGCCCAAAAATGTTTTAATTTGTAGACAAAAGAAAGCGGCAAATAATCATCGTTGGAATTGCAGGAATTATTGACGTAATTGTTGACGTAATAAATTTTTTCATTATTGCCACTAATACCAAGTGGTCGTTTTTTTTCTCTTCTAATTAAGACTGTTTTTAAACTTGATCACAATCGAACCCAATTTCGTCACAGTTAAAAACATTTTTTGGCTTGTCCAATACGTCTGCATTTTTGTAAACTGTATGAAGTGTAAACTGAAGTGTTTCAATAAATTCATCAACCACTTGGTTATTGCATGAAACCCATTTACTACTCAATCTTTGGCTTTTCATTTTTGAATAAGGCAGTTTAATTTATTCCTTTCAAATAGTTGTACACCACGGTACAGTAGGCCGGAGTTTAGATAAAACTATTATTCTATTATAACTAGAGATTCTCCTCCAGCCTTTTACGACCTATTTGGAGATCGTACCGAGGGGGTACGATCTCCAAATAGGTTGTAAAAGGCTTAAAATCGGTTAGTATCTGATGGCCAGTTACAACAAATCAGAGACGATTTGTTGTAACTGGCCATCAGATACTGAATAATAGTTGAGCAAACTGAGAGAGAAATACGAAATAACAAAAATTACAAAAAAAAAAAAAATAAAAAAAAAAATACACAATATAAAAAAACAAAACAAAACTAAAAAAAAACAACTTGGGGAGCGGAAGAAGATCCGTTATTAAATAAAACTCTTAACTTAAAATTTTTAGTTGTTACTTTTAAAAGTAACAATGCCGTTATAACGGCACTGTATCCGACTCTTATCGAGTATAAAAAAGAAAATATAATAATACAGGGTTTCTCACCTCATTTCGACAACGTATCACTACATTTCGACACTTTTGTATTCAATTTCGACATTGTACCACTACATTTCGACACTTTTGCATTCAATCTCGACACTGTTGCATCACATTTCGACAATTTAAAAACACTATTTTGCATTAAAGTATTTATATTTACTAGCAAAAGGCAACCCGTAATACGGGTTTTGGTCGGTCTGTTACATAATTAATTTATAGTAGCTGTTTTCCACAATTTAATCTTGCAAAACCTTAACTAATACCTTTTTAGAAAATTGCCTTCAGCTTGAAAAAATTAATCCATCTGTAAAATTAACATAAAAATTATGAGGAGGTAAAATAATTTACCAACTACTACTTAACATTATTAAGTAATTTACAAATGGCACAGGTCATAACAGTGTAAGGCAGAACCATTTTCATCGACCTTCCTAAGTTTAACACAATACGTTTTTAGTTACTGACGCAAAATAATAACACTTGGTTATACTTTAAATTGACGAAAGTGTCAACTAAATCCTTAAAATAATTTTTATAACACGAACCATTAAGATTAAAATGAAGTTAACTTATATTATACAGGAGTAATCAATTTTTTGTTATCCCTATGATTAATTGTTCTTTAGAAAAGAAAATTGGTAACTTAAAAATGTTAAATGCACACGTTTAAATAAATTTATAAAAAATAACAAAGTTTATTATACTACGCAACTGAGTACAAATACCTTTCAAACAAAAGAAAATTTAATTTACGATCAAACATAGGTATAACTAATTTTTTAATACATTAATGCATCATAGAACAAACTAAAATAAAAATTATAAGAGATAAGTAGACAAAAATTTGTAAACCAAGCTGACCCGACCCGGGTCTTGTTAAGTCTGTTCAACACAGACCATTTGTATATCATTTATTTGGCCTCTTTATTTTATTAAATTTTTAGTAAACGGTAATTTGCCACCATTTACTAAAAATTCCTTTTGTAACTCGAAATTTAATTTTTCTAAATATTTTGGCTCTAATAAAGAGGTTCCTTCCCTCTTTTTGCTTTAATGGTGGCCTGGTGAATAAAATAAAATATTAAAATGTAAAACAATGATCTACTTATATAAAAATGTTTTCTTTCTTTCCTCAAAAGTGTTGCTAATACAGACTAAGCTAACTAATTAGTTAAACACATAAATAAAACTTAAGTAACTCGATATTAATGCGCAAAACTACAATATTCTCCGTATTTTTAAAGGTTTTTAGTTACGACCGCCCATTCAACCCATACGACCCCCCAATCAATTCTCTCTCTACAATTCTCAATACTAATTCTTATTTAAGTCTCATCTAAGAGAGAGAGGAAGTGTTTTAAAAACACCATGTTAGAAAAAGTAAAAAAGTCATGCAATAAATAACAGTAACTGGTTTTATTATGCTACCAATAAACAAAATTATTTTTACCTTAACTAAAAGTTAATTTCCAGCATTTCTTAATTTATTTCCAGCTTCTCTCTAACTGTTGACAAATGATTAATATTGTAAATTTCACATCATATTAAATTTACAAAATTAAAACCATGTTTTAACAGTAAGCAAAATAATCAAGTGATGACAAAGACAACTAAAAAAAAAATGAACAATTATATTAAGATTACAAAAGTAAAAAAAAAAAAAAAAAAAAAAAAAAAGAAAAAAAAAGAAAATCATTTAAAACTGAAATTTTTATTATTCGTTACTATAAATAGTAAAATTCATACTTTGCTTTATTTTAAAGTGTCTAATGTAAAGTCAAATAATAGACATCAACAGCGCTTGACACTGAATTCTGCCAAGTAAGTTTTTGGTTCATCAAGCAAAATTTCTTATATTTCAACGACAATTAATTTTATCATGCCTAGATCTATTTCTTTCATATGACAACAATTTCAAGTCACCTATAACCATTTACACTAATAACTTCTTCGAGCCTAATATTATAAATCTGTTATCATTAAATATATATTACCAGTGGTTATGCTACTGTTACAACTGAATAAATGAACGTTTTATATTTTTACAACTGAAAAATATAAAACAAAATTTATTTACATTATTTTAATTTAGCAAAGAATTTAGAACACAGTGCAAAGTTATTTGCATTGTGTTCTAAATTCTTTGCTAAATTAAGAAAGCCTTCAGGCACAATCTTAATGCACAAAAATAATAAATGCAGAATCTTGTATAAAAAATGAAGCAATGTCAGTCTAAAGTAATATATATGTATGTATATATATTCAAATTTTTTCTATTCTTAATTTTTTCTTTGAGATAATATTCATATAGATTCAAAGAAATATAAAATATTCCGATATATAGGCACATTTAAGTATATAAACTTACCTGTCAAAAATTACAGTCAGTTTTTCATGTTAAATACATAAAATATATATCTAATATAAAATTAAACAAAAAATTAAACTTACTCAAATCAGTAACAGTTCGACTGTCTATATATTTTTATTATTAACCCTTCTATTTAAAAAATAAAAACAAATGATTTGAAGTAACTAAAAAGCACTTTAGCTCTTTCCAATTGCACTAAAAAATAAAATAAATCTTGCTTGCTAAGTTGCCTAATTCTTAAGAATCTGATAACATATAAGTAAAAAACCAAGAACAAACAAACATTTATTTACTAAAACTACTCTATTTAAACAAATTAAAGTATACAGAGAACAACATTGATACTCCTTGAAAGCTGAAAATTTATCTCAAATTTGCTTGTAGACCTTGCTTATGAAACCACTTGAATAAGAAAAGCATCAAAAAAGCCTAGAAGCTGGTATATGCTACATTGAATTTTAAATGTTGATTGGTGTAGATATTTTTAAAAAATTCAAAATGATTTGTTCTTCTATAGCAAATAAATACACCATAAATCTGAAGTTAAAAATGTAATGAATAAGTAAATACAAAGAAAAACATCATATGTGAATTAAAAATCAATGTACTTGATAGAGATAAGCTGCGGTGATACCTGAGTAGTATCACCGCATACACGTATTTATCAAAAAAAATTTTACTTTGATCATAATATAAATGCAAACATATATGCAAACTTTTAACAACTATAAAAGAACATTTATTAGCATCAATTATTTTTAATGTAACAAAGAATGCAGACTACAATGCACGACATTGTTAATAAAAATGAAGTTATGTCAGTCAGTATATATTTATCTAAAGTAGTGAAAAAGAATAAACCATTTAAAAACAAAATTAAAAATTTTTAATGAATATATATTTAGATACCTTAAAATGAAGCATAACACAACACTCTTTTGACAAATTCCAGAGCAAATTTTTAAAAATTTTCTATTCCTTATTATTTTATTCCTTATATCGATAAAATACATATTAAATGCCACATTCAACTAATGTAATTAATACCTTATTTAGATCTCTCTTGATTAACTAAAGAATTTAAATTTTAAATAAACTCTAACTAAATTTTAACAAACAAACAACCAAAATAAATCTTCATATTAATAGTAGGTTATTAAGTTGAGTAATAGATCAAACAATTTAATCTACTCTAATAATCTACTACCTTATTAATAAACTTTAATTTTTTTTCTAAGACTCAGTGTAACTATAATATAGATATTTTTAAAGTAAAAAAGAATTTAATATTATAATATATATGATTTAAAAAACCTGAAATTTTAAATCTACCTCGAAGAAAACAGATATATAATAAAAAGTATTTTTATTTCTTTTTAAAAATTTTAAAATGCTTTATAACTTACTTGTTTCATATTATTACCAACGTCTAAATAGAAAAACAAAGATATATGAGTTATATATAGGATTTTAAAATATATGATTTTAAAAAACTGAAACTTTAAATCTACCTCAAAGAAAATAGAGATATATTGAAAAGTATTTTTATTTCTTTTTAAAAATTTAAAAATGCTTTTTAACTTACTTGCTTCAATATTGTCATCATCTAAATAGAAAAACAAACAAACATTTAAGTCGACTTATTCTTAAATCTAGTTTAATTTCTTCAATAATAAAAAAAATTTAATCTTTGAGGATTAAATTCATTTACAAAAATCCGTTTAAACCATTTTAACATTGTTAAGTTAATTTAAAGTTTTAAAAAACTGAAACTTTAATTCTACCTCAAAGAAAACAGATATATATTGAAAAGTATTTTTATTTCTTTTTAAAAATTTAAAAAGACTTCTAAACTTACTCCCTTCAATATAATTATATAATATATATAGTATATATGATAAATAAACCTCCACAATTTCCTTGGTTTAACAACTCGATTATGATTTATAACAACTCTGTAAACATAAATTTTCTAATAACCTAAATAAATTACAGATAGACAAACATAAACTAACACAATTAAATCCTAAACCAAAATTCATTCATGCAAGACAAATAATTTTATATTTATTGAAGAGCCAGAAACATATTTTTTTTCAAAGAGCTAAAGTATTAACAATATTAAAGACAAATTTTATTTATAACAAAATTTTCAATAAAAATTAAATTAAGATAAATTTATAACAAAATGTTGTCATGGCTTTTATCCCAATAACCAAAACTAAGTGAAAGCATGAAACTACCCATAAATATATTTTAACGCTAGACACAAATTAAGAATTAAAGTAATCTATAACACGAAGCTTTAAATTTAAAATTACAATTTAAAAAAGATTACAATAAATTAATTACTTTTAAATTAAAAAAAAAATTTAGATTACCTATAATTTTAAGCTACTAAACATTATCTACTTAATGTCAACTTAGATATTTTGAACTCGTACCATGAAAGGTTGAAGGGAAATCTGTAAGTAAGCACGCGGTAAAGAAAAGTTTAGAAACTACTTAAAAAGTGTATTTTACAGATACAGAACCGTACCGTAACTATAAAACAATACGCGTAACTATGCGCACTATTAATATTCATAGGCTATTCATTATAGGCGATGATGAAAATTTTTGTTAAATAATAATGGGTTGAATTTAATCGGGACAATAAAATAATTAATGTGGCTATTTTTTTAATTCTGCATTATTTAAAGTGGGTACTGACATCATAAGTATAGTTTCAATATTTTTTTGGATATACGTAAAATATATAGGTAAAATAAACAATGTGGATATTAATTATTTCAAGTTACCATAATAGTTGTTTTTAATTGCTATTATTATTATTTTTATTGACCGGATAAAGTATGTCTAATTGCCAAAAAAACAATATATCTACGCTTTGGAAAATATCCCAACAATACATAATTAAATTGTCATCAAAAAATAAATTAATGTTATAATTTTTTATCAAGTAAATAAAAGCATTTGACTCTTCAATACAACAAGAGTTCACAATAAAAGCTTAAATATCATTTTCATTATTTATAAACAGCAATGCCGAATCAATCAAACAATCAACAATGAAAACCGTTCAAGGATAATTGAATCTTACTTAAATGGAAACTCACCATAAGAAATTGCAAATATTCTTGGATTTAAACGAACTACAATCTATTCGATTATTAAAAAATATAAAAATGGTTTGCCGATAGAACGGCAATTAAAAGGTGGTTCTAGAAACAAAAAATTAACAGAAGAATCCAAGGTACTAATCAAAAATTGAATTGATGATAATTGTGGAATAACTCTTAAGGAAATTAAACAAAAATTTTTTTGAACAAAAATCCATTTCAGTCAGTCAATCTACTATAGCAAGAGGCATTGATAGTTTTAATTATACTTTGAAACGTGTTCACAATATTCCAGAGAGAAGAAATTCGGAAGACGTTATTAATGAAAGAGCTTCTTATGCAGAAAGATTCATGAACATTTTGTCTTCTATGAATGACAATAAAATATTCTTTATTGATGAAGTAGGATTTAGTCTTTCAATGCAAGTTAGAAGAGGACGTTCTTTAGCTGGAAAGAGGGTCACACAAACAGTGACTAAGAAATATTTTCGTCTGTTGTGCAATGAACAAAAACAAGTTTTGAAATATGAAGCACAAACAAGAGCATTTAATACAGAAAGCTTTTTAGATTTTATTCGTTTAGTATTAGCACAATTAGCTGTTAATGAAGTTGTTGGAGCTATCTTAATTTTAGACAATGTTCGTTTTCATAAAACTCCTGTTGTTCATAATGAAATAGTACGTGCTGGGCATTCTTTGATATTTTTACCTCCATATTCACCCTTTTTAAACCCTATTGAAAATATGTTTTCTGAATGGAAACAGTTTATCAGAAGATGTTCGTCTAGGACTGAGGAAGAATTGCTTGAAAATATACAAAACAGTGCATTGAATATTACTAGCACAAACTGTAATAATTATTTTGCGCATGTACTGAGGTATATGATTCCGTGTTCAAGAAGAGAACCAGTTATTGAAGAATAAACTTACTTTTGTATTTTTTATTTTTATTAGCGAGTATTTGCAATTACAATACTTTATATACGATAATTTATTTGTTTAGATTTTAGTTTGTATCCAAACTAAAAAATTATATTATCTAAATGAATTTAGAAAGAATCTAACTGCTTTATTTGTATATTAATTTAAGTATTATTACGCTGTCAAAATTGAATGCAAAACAGTCGAAATCAAATGCAACGGTGTCGAAATTGAATGAAACATTGTCGAAATGTACTGATACAATGTCGAAATTGAATGAAACGTTGTCGAAATGAAGTGAGAAACCCTGTAATAATACAGGCAAATGTCTCTAAATTAAATTCAAAACTTTAATTTACATAAGTTTATCACTTAACATCGAATAGAATTATTAGAAGACGAAAATTAGTATTGAAATTAAAACAAGAGCTATTTTAAATATATCTACATTCTGACATGTCTGTTAAACAAAACCTAAGTACTTGTTGTATGGAAAAATTTGACAGAAGTTTTTATCATTTAAGTACTTATTCACGAAAAAAGGTTTTTATTGATTTTTGCTCAAAACTTTTAATCAAAGTACAGAGTTTGATTGTCAGGCGATCTTATAATTTAATCAAAAAATTAATTTAATTTGTTTCTATCACAAATCACTGCTGTTGGTTAAACACGCACATGTTCAAAAAAAGTTGACGTTGACTTTTTTCAATAAATTTTGTTACTTAAAAATTAAGCAGCATTTGTTGTCTTGTGTTACACACTCACTCAACCTTCAGTATTTTAATGACACTAATTGTATTTCTATTTTTTTAAAACAGTGTTGTGCTTAAAAGATACCACAAACATACAGAACTAAATAAGCAAACACAAGATGTTTACTTGTAACACTATTACTTTTTTCAAAGTTTGTATTTGTTAGTCTACTGTGAAAACAAATAAAGATTTATGTAAGTACATTAAGTAAGTCTACATTATATTATTTAAATGTTTATACCAGGGGTCGGCAACTTGCTGCTCAGAAGCCAAATTTGTTGTTAAAATTTCGATGTTAAAATGCAGCTCTCCAGTTCCATGCAAAATTACTGTTATAATATTGAAAGTGAGATGTTAGTAGCTCTTTGAAAACTGAAAAGTTTTTATAAATTGCAAACTTTGGCTCTTTCGTCTTAAAAGATTACCTACCCTTTATGCAAATTATCAAATGCATTATTTTGTTATACTTAGAAATAGTTTGCTTTCAATGTGACATCGGATTACGTCTAAAGGTAAAGTAAGGAGGATTGGCACATTATGGATTGTAGCTCTGCACTTTTGTAAATATGAAAAATTAAACATTATCTAGGATTAGGGCTATCAACAGGTACACAGGTAACCACTTGTTGCTTACTACCTGAGAGAGGTAAAAATCGCCATAAAATTGATAACGTAATTAATAGACAGCCCTTTAGAAATGAAATGGTTATAGAATCAAATTACAAAAAAATCTGTTTTGTGTATTTATCTGAAATAACTCAAGCAAACTTTAAAATTATATTTTTCAATATCAAAATATTTTGATTTTTGGTAGAACAAGCTTTGTTTTTAATGCAGTATGATAAATCCCAATCCCAACATGGGCATTTTTAAAAAAGCTGATTTTATATCTATATCATTATATTAGTACATAGAATCTTCAGAAAAAATAACAATACTGAAAAACATTTTTTCTGGAGATATGACCTTACAAAAAAACTAAAAGTTTATGGTGTTGAATTTGTAACACTGTTTGTTGAACTATAGACTAAAATCTAGGCATGAAAGGAAAGTTGTAATAAATAATTTTCAATCTTTGGTTCACTAAGAATCCACGTTTTTAAGATATATTACCCTTTCGTTGCAAAAATAAAAGATCCCAAAAATATAATTTTTTAGCTACTGACTGATATTAAAATTTGGGCAAGCCTTACAAAAAGTACAACAAAATCTGAACTAACAACCATTTTGACCCGAAACTTTGGCAATGTTCATGAAACATGTTTAATTGCATACTGACAAAGTTTTATCAAAATCTGAGATATTCCAGTGAGGACCTCTAGACCACTTGTCAGGAATGACCCAATATTGGTTCAAAGAGAATTAAAGGAGAAGAATGATTTCGGTAGTGGATATTTCTATAACTAGTGGGTCTGGAACATCCAACAATGGTAATACAGCAAGATGTTTTTACAGGTATGTTTTTTTTTTGTTTTTTTTTAATTAACCTTCCTTTTCAATTTTTATAATTTAAGTTAATAGATAAATGAGCTATAAAATATTTATAAATAAAAATGTTTTCAGGATTATTCTGTTATATCTGAAGTATTGTATATCCGCGAGGAACTAACCATATGTTTATACTTCATAATATATACTATCTCCTGTATGTAAGAGGTAAATTTTGAGGCTCTAGATATCTATTGTAAAAAGACAGCCCAATGTCTTGCTTATCTATGCCCCTGCTATTATATGCCACAGGGTTTACACAAACTGCTAGTACACTCTCACCAGGTAGTTTGCAACAAAAGTTAACCTATTGGTATGATTTCTAAAGAAGCACAGAAAAGCAGAAACATAGATGTAAAAAACTTCAGAGAACCTTCTACACTTAAATATTCTAGAATAAAACAAAACCTGGATTTTAATGAGAAGACTTCTGCGAAGTAGAAAGAAAGTGGAATTGCTTCTTTCCAAAGAAGTTTAACTTCTATTTGGAAAAAACTTGTAACTTGTATGAACTACATTTCTTTGATTTTACAGCTCAAAAAATTTTTGTTTTTATATTTGAGATGATAATTAAATGTTGTTTTACCCTTATAAGTAATATAGCCCCAATGGCGCAAAATGAATTTTTTAGTGTTACAAATTCAACACTTTATGATGTTGCGCTAACTCCAAACTTAAATATGTTTATGCTCATGTCACATTATTTTAATGTCAAATGTTAAATTATGCTTATTTAAAATACTTTACAAAAAATTGCAGTGGTTAGAGCCTGGGAACAAAAGTACTCCAAAATGTTATTTCTGGTACCTATAAATGATGGCAATGTGTTTTTGAATAAATTTATTTACTATTTTTGAATAAATTTGTTAACTAGGAATGGATTCCCTGACCCTAAAAGCATATGGTTAGATGTATATAGTTATATTTCGATGTTTTCTATTTTTAGTAATTTTTTTTATATTCTGGGCCTCTGTGCACGGATTGGGAACAATAAGCATCCAGTAAGCCCCAGTCACTTTGAAATTGAAGCATGTAAACCAGTAAGGATTCAGTCACATAACTTAAAGTTGCTAAGGTACCAGTACTGGCTATCCTTTCTGGATATTGAATTCCTCCTAGTGTCCTTCGAGATATACCTTACAGTTCTGCAGCTTGCTTGCAACACAGTTCGTCCACTTTAACTTTTGCAATTGTTTTTTCCATTTGCTCTTTGCTATTATTGACGAATTTTATCTTGTAGTTTTGAGGCATTGTTGTTGATAATTGATCAGTTTAATTAATTTAATTTTTTGAAGATTGCTTTTGTTAATTAATTTTCATGTCAAGTCTTCAAAAAAAAAAAAAAAAAAAAAAGTATTTTTTGACATAGACAAGAAATTTGTTTTTCTTCTAATAGAAATTTAAATCATAAAAAACAAAAAAAATCTTATTTCTGAGTAAAATGTACTTTTATAATTAACTCAGAACATCAATTGGTGGCAAAATTTCTAACCTTTAGACTTTAGGTTGAGTGGGGTCATTTCGCCGCTTTAGTCTAAACTTTAGTTTAAAGTGGCAAAATTACCCCATTTTACTCTATAGTTATATTTATTTTTATAAACTATTTTTAAGCAGTGTTAAAAAAAAAAACTTTTTAAATTGCCTGTCTTTACCATAACAAAGGAATGAAAATTTAAATATATTAAGTAGATTGTTATAAATTATTAGAAAGGCTTCAATTATTCGGTTCAATTCAAAATTCAATAATTTAAACGTGAAAAATTTATAAAAATCAGATAATTCTATAAAAGATAATACACTTTGTGTATAACTTCTTAAAAAGTTATACACTTTGTGTAAGTGACAAGATTCTGATATATGGGTTCCTTGATTAAAATGTTAAGGTTTAGCAACATGCAATAGGGGCATGTGTCCATGTGTGTGCCACTAGAGTGTGCACCACTACTGCGCACAATAAGGTTTTAAAAAATAAAAAATGCCATTATTTTGAATGTTTTATTTTAATATAAAAAGCATTTTACCACATTAAAATAGAATAAATACAAGATGCATCAGAGTATAATTTTTTGCTGAGGGTGGGGTGGATGATTGCCTTAAACTTAAACAACAACAACAACAACAACAAAAAAAACAATGTGAGATAATATTTACATTCATTTGTGTGTTGGCTTTTAATTGATGATAAAGATATTAAATTCCAGGAATAAAACTATATAATAATCATTGTTAAAAATAAACACTATATGAATGTAAGCTAAAAATTGTCTAACAAAATGTTATCTTGAAAAAGCAATTGTGTCAAGATGGCAAATGGCAGTTCAACATGTTCAGATTTTTACCCCAAGTCTAACCAATTTTTCTGATTGTAAGATGGTTAACCAAAACTCTATCTGAGTAGTTTGAATGTGTCCTTTGATCATCTCAAATATATTGTGTTCAATATATTTGAGATGATCAAATGACAACATTCATAGAAGCGTTGCAAGTGAAAGTTTGAATAAACTAAAGCAGTGTAAACCTCTTCATTACATATATGGTTTGCATAATCAACAGTTGTACCACCTGTTAATTGGTCAATAGTAATAACCTGGCATTTATTTTTTGATGTTAAGTGAATGTTGTCGATAAGAATGTCTTCTTGAATTGTTGTATCAGACCCAAGAGTGAGATGATTATTACTGATGAGCCATTCTACTACTTGCAGATCATCAATACAGCCAACCTCGTGAGCCATTCGCTCAACAGTACTAAAATGAGGAGTCTTGGTCATATTATTTTCTAAGCTAGTGATAATATTTTTATTTGTTCTAATAACAGCATTATAATTGAGAGTTATGTTTCTATACTTTTATCTTGTAATTTTTATTTTCTTTTTTTATAGCAATAAGATTGCGACTATTAGACAACTTTTTTTACTAATTTATGATAATTTATTTAATTTATAATAATTTAATTTGTTTGATTTAATAATATGTGTTTAATTTGTTTCTAATCTAACCTAAGTCTCTAACCTCAACTCTTAAAGTTTTTATAATCTCTTCTTTTCTTCAAACACTTTCCATTAAAACTTTTAATAAGCGTTTAATTTTAATTTTACTTCTGTTATCTTTCTTCAGTGTTTACTAGAATAGTGAGCTTACTGTGAAGATAAATGAGACAATCTACTTTTTTAGTTTTTCTTTTTTTCTCTAGGTATCAAATCTTGATATATTTTTTATTTGATACATTTTCACTAAAAGCTGAGGTTGATGGTTCACTTTCTACTGGAAGGGCAACACTGCCTTCATAAAAAGTTTATGAAGACAACTTTCACTTTCTTTAATTGTAAATTAAAGAAAGTGAAAGTTGTCTGTAATGACTATATTGTAAATGTTGAACTGAGGATTATACATTTGCAATATTAAGGGTTGCAAAGGGATCAATTGAAAACTCAGAAAAAATTTTGGAATAACCAATCATGAAAAATTCTTTGCCCAAATTTTTGATTTATTTATTAAATTTTCAATTGTAATTTTTGATGTTTTGATTCTTTCATCAAAAAAACTAAAAAAGTCAAAAAAAAACCCAAAAAACAATATTAAAAATAACATTTACTTACCCTACTATAAGTAAATAAAAAAGTCACTGTAACCAAAAAACAATGTTAAAAATAACATTTACTTACCCTACTATAAGTAAATAAAAAAGTCACTGTAACCAAAAAACAATATTAAAAATAACATTTACTTACCCTACTATAAGTAAATAAAAAAGTCACTGTAACCAAAAAACAATATTAAAAATAACATTTACTTACCCTACTATAAGTAAATAAAAAAGTCACTGTAACCAAAAAACAATATTAAAAATAACATTTACTTACCCTACTATAAGTAAATAAAAAAGTCACTGTAACCAAAAAACAATATTAAAAATAACATTTACTTACCCTACTATAAGTAAATGTAGAATTGGAATACTAAAAAATCAAAACATACCTTTCTCATTAAAAATGAATGCAAGTCCAAAAAAAGATTTCATTAAAATATTTAGTTTACTTTAATGTATGTATGTATGTATGTATGTATGTATGTATGTATGTATGTATGTATGTATGTATGTATGTATGTATGTATGTATGTATGTATGTATGTATGTATGTATGTATTTATGTATTTATGTATGTGTATTTATTTATATATAAATGTATGCATGCATATGTATTGTAAATATATATATTTATTTAGTTTATTTTGTTTTTTTTTTTTTATATACTCGAGGTCTTCAACATTTACAGACTTGAATCGAGCAGTAGCAGTCCCTTATACTCAAGGAAATTGGGAAGGAAAGTTGGGAAGCGATCTTATACGATTTATTGACGCACCAAATGCAACTGTTCGAGTTAATATTGCAGCTATTCATAGTTCAGAAAATTTTTTTATAAATGGATCTAATTGGGAAGGAATTCTTGGTCTTGGATATGCACGTCTGTCTAAAGTGTGGTTTTTTTTCTTTGTAATTAGTAAAGTTTTTTTTTAACTTGGTAAACTGTTTTTTTTTAATACATTGTTAAAAATAAATATTGGTCACTAGAGAATTGGTCTGTTTTGATTTAAAATTGTTTTTTCTAAGTGGAATAGTACTTTAATATTAAACAATAATTTTAGTTTATTTTTATATGAGGTTATTGTGGAATCATCAGTCAAAAATTTATGATTTTGATTGATAAGAGTTCAAGTTTAAAAATAGAAATATTGACAGATTTTTGACAATAGAAATATTGACAGGCGTTTTCATGAAATTTTTTGAAGAATTAACTGATTTTAATGGCTCATTCTCCTAGTAGACTCTTCATTAGAAATCATAGAGAAAAATATCTATTGACCCATCAATAAAAGTTATAAGTTGTAAATGATAGAAAAAATCCCCCAAAAATGTATATTTATAGATTTATAATGGAACAAATATTAATACAAAAAAAAAAATAAAAAAAAATAATATAATGGAGTGATTATGCTAAAAAGTTTTTAAGCAGCCATTTAAAATATACATAAAAAGGAAAAATTTTTTTTGCAAATAATAATTTTTTATAATAATAGGTTCACATGAGCTGCATAATTTTTTATGTGGCTGAGCTTAAATAGAGATTAAGGTTATATTGTATTATAACTGTGCTGTGGGTTAAACACAAGAAAAAAGGAAAAATAATATGGATATGAATTGTAGTAACACAATAAATGTTTCACAGGAAAAGTAAGGAGAGTGCTTTATTTACTAATCCAATGGCATCTCATTGATTATTTTACTTAAACCCTTGCATTCAGATAAATTAGATTATTATATTAGGTTGATAAGGTGCATTATAAAAGCTTTGTTTGGTTTGGATTTTCAAAATGCAATAAATCAGTTGACTGGGTTTATTTATATTATTAATAGTGGTAGTGATGTTGAAAGGAGTACAGAGTCCCAAAAAAGTACTATGGCTTTAAATCACTATTCTCAGGTTTTTGTTTCTCAAGTTAAATCTTAGGAAACTTAAGAATTACATTAAGAAAAAAATTTTATGACTTAAAGCCTTGTCGGTGTTGTGCATAAAGAATTTTTTTCACAAAGGTAGTCTGTAAGAATTTGTATATATATATATATATATATATATATATATATATATATATATATATATATATATATATATATATATATATATATATATATATATATATATATATATATATATATATAGTGATTTTGTAGTTTCAAATTCAGAATTCTTTTTGGGATGTTGGATGTTGGTGTGATGACTACCAGCAAACTTAATATGAAACATTAATTTTTAAAAAATAAAAATTATAAAAGTTATAAATTTTTTTATCTGGTGATCAATTTGATTAATTTTTATATAAAAAAATAAATATATCAAATTATGCAATGCTCACTAAAAGCACTTTTTACACAGCCAGACAGCAGTGTTACACCATTGTTTGATCAATTTGTCATTTCTGATGTTGTTGAAGATACCTTTTCCATGCAGTTGTGTAGTACTTCAGAACTCGATCCTTCATCTGAACCAACTGTTGCTGGAACAATGGTAATTTTTTAAAATTTTTTAATTTGTGTTCATAATTTGTTACAATTTGGATTTATAATGTCTTTTAAAAATTAGCTGATTGCTGAAAACTAAAAGATAGACATAAAAATTTTTATCAAGTTTATGATTTATATTTTTGTTTTAAATAAATAAAAAAAATGTAATACTTTAGTTATGGGTACTATGTTTTTAATTTTTTTTGTGCTTTATATTCTACTTTAGAATAAACTCTTTAGGTATAAATATTGTGTTCTAATTCAAAGGCTATAACATTGTTATCATGGTAACCTTGTTATCATAGTAACCTTGAAGTCCATGTTAAAAGTATAAAATAACTATAATTAAAGAGCTTCAAACTTTTTTTTTTCCTTTCAAAGTAACAAATTAACAAAGAGTTATTACACCTCAGAGTTACTTTGTATTATGTGTAATTATATGAAGCATTAAAAAATTCAAAATTTTTTTTTAGTTATTTAAAACATGAACTAGATAAAAGGACATGGATGATGTATTATAATAAATAAGATAGTTGTAATATCCTTTGTTGGTTAATGTTGTAGATTAAGTTTGATAGTTTTAAATCAAATGGTATAAACCAATAGTTTATACTGTTTAACTAAATACTGGTTTAAACCAAACTTAAAATATAATATAATGATATCCTTAGAGCATATATAAATATATATATATATATATATATATATATATATATATATATATATATATATATATATATATATATATATATATATATATATATATGTCATGCACATATATACATCATATCATGTATATATATACATCATATATATATATATATCATGTGTATGTATATACATATATATATAAATATATATTCATTCCTCCCATCTATCGTCATCGCAAACGCTTTTGTTATGAAATTAATAGCGATTGCCTAGTTCGATTTAATTTTTTAATAATTGGGTTGCGGATACATGGAATTAGTTTCCTGATTAATAGTTTTATATAAATGTATGTTTATATACACATATACATGTATATATATATATATATATATATATATATCTGTATATATATATATATATATATATATATATATATATATATATATATATATATATATATATATATATGTGTGTATATATATATATGTGTGTATATATATATATATATATGTGTGTATATATATATATATATATATATATATATATATATATATATATATATATATATATATATATATATATATATATATATATATATATATATATATGTATATACATATATATATAAATAATATATTCATTCTTCCCATCTATGGTTATCGCAAACCCTTTTGTCGTGAAATTAATAGCAATTGCCTAGTTTGATTTAATTTTTTTAATAATTGGGTTGCAGATACTTGGAATTAGTTTCCTGATTAATAGTTTTATATATATATATGTATATATACACATATGTATGTATATATACATGTATATATATATATATATACATATATATATATATATATATATATATATATATATATATATATATATATATATATATATATATATATATATATATATATATATATATATATATATATATTCATTCCTCCCATCTACGGCCATCGCAAACTAATACCAATTGCCTAGTTTGATTTAATTTTTTTAATAGTTGCATTGCGGATACTTGGAATGCTTTGCAAAATGATGTTGTCAATGCTTCTACTATCAACAGTTTTAAAACAAAACAGCAACTATTATAGTTACTAAAATGCACCCATTTGTATTACTGGTTTTTAGAAAATAGGAAGATTGGAGGTTGGCTGCAAAAGCAGGTCCAACTATGTTTACAATACATTTTTGCACATTGTCTAAAAAAGAAAAGGCATCATTGGAAGATCTGTCCCACATATGGCAAGAGTATTCAATACAAGGATGGATTTGAGATTTATAGAGATAAAGAGTAGAATCGGGAGTAAGAAAGTGCAGAGCACGATAAAGGGATGCAACTTTAGCAGATGCTAATTTTACAATGGATTGATTTTTGGGTTTCCAAGAAAGATTTGAAGTAAGAGTTAATCCTAGAAGATGAATGGTAGTTTTATCTGAGTTAAAGTTTGTTAGCCACTGAGAGCCCCATGCTGTAGCAGAAGTGAGATCCTTTTCAAGTTCAAATGCCTCCTCTAAATAATCAGAGAGTGTTAGCTTCTTATCAAGACAGGAATAAATGGTAGTATCATCAGCAAACAATACCACCTTAAAAGTGAGAATTTCTGGAAAATCATTAATGTAAATTTAAAAAAGTATAGGGCTAAGGATAGAAGGAACCTCTAAAGTTACAGGATATGAAGAAGAGTGCTGTCCATCTAGGACAACTTTTACACTATGATTGGTAAGATCAAGAGATGATATTGATGAAAAGTTCTTATCAAACAATTCAGCTTTGTCTGTAGGTGAGGCGACACAATCTGAACCATACAAGAAAGGTGGAATAACAGATTTGCCTTAATTATAGATACTCTTAAAGAATCTCCAGAAGTCATGAGAGCCTAAGTTTTGAGATGAAATACAAAGTTTTGTGACTTGAGAATAGAGGGCTTTGGTGTTAGACAAAACCTTTTTACAATGGTTTCTAGCAATAGTAAGCAGAAGTCTGTTTTCTGGAGAATTGTTGTGCTGATTGATATTGAAGTTAAATAATAGGTTAATAGGTTTTAATTGGAAAGTGCAGAAATGAGAAGAAAACCATGGAGAAGAGTGAGGATTGACTTGGTATTGGCAAGAAGGAAAAAAAGATTCAATGCCAACCTGAATCCAAGAAGTTACATAAAAAGTGGATTTTTCAGCAGGATGAGGAAAGATTTCTACTCTAGGGTCATCATGAAAAAAATCACGGAAAGAGTCCCAGTTAGTTTTAAGGTAGTTGTAAAAGGTATGATGATAGGGGGACTCTGATGATAAAGAAGAATGAGATAACAATCTCAGAGAGATCAAATCGTGCAAAAAGAAACGCCTAAGGGAGAAACTGAGCACTGAATAGGATCAGAAACACGACATAAGTCAAGTAGAGAAGGTTAATGATTTGGATTGTCCAAAAAGCGAATCGGAAAATTGACTATTTGAGAGATTGAGAAAGACAAGAGTTATGGACCTTAACACCTGCAGAGTCACTGATACTAGAGCTAAGCCATTCTGTGTGATGAGCATTAAAGTCACCAACAACAATTATATTGACTGAAGAATAAATAGAAAGGGCATGATCAATTTGATCAGAAATAATATCCAAACAAGTGTAGTCTTGAGATGAAAGAGATCAATATAGAATAAAGAGAAAGGCAAAAAAATGAAGTGGTGTTAAATGAAGGCACATAAAAGAAGAGTCTGTGGATTCAAATTTAGTTTCCTGACAAATAGGAGAACTCTTACAAATCTAAATCCCCTATTGCACTGTTAGAGTCTTTATGAATTAAAGGAAGATAATCGTCAACACTAGATCACAAGATGAGACAGCCAAACTCAAATTAGTATCACAAGGAACAAGTACATTTTCCAGTAAAATCAATTTATTCCTTGGATTATATCATTGAACAAATGACTGCTGTTTCAATAGCATTTGCTAACAATAAAACATCTATCATTGCATTTAGAAGTAGACCTCTGCAGTTGTAGAGCATATTCAGTTATCTTTTTAGTTATTTTCTCTTTTTGTATTTTACTCATATTTGTCTTCTGATTGAAGTTTTATTTAATTTATCATCCCTAATGTTTTTTACTATTGTAGTAAAATTTTTATTAAAATAAAAAAAAAAAATAAAAGTTTTGCATCTGAGTAATATGTAAATGGTATTGAACTAATATGAATAGCCATAATAAAAAAAAAAGAAAAAAGCAGAACAAACAACAAAGCCATAATTGTTATTACTACATCAAATAAAAGTTGTACAAAGCTGCAGCAGAGGAGCTGTTTAAAATTTTTACTTCTTTAATCACAGTGCTGAACTAGTTAATGAGAATAGTTCTTTGAGTTGCATTTTTTATTTATTTATTTGAATTTCATGCTATACATTGTTCTTATATCCGAAGACATAGACATAGCTTAACATAGGAACAGCCACAAATAGTCATAAAGACTAATTCAAAGAAGTGTCTGTTGCTGATCAACATTTTCGCATACCAAAATAAAAAGGGAATTGTCATATTATTGTCGTATTGCACTACAGTCCAGGTCTTAACATTTTGTTTGACGCTCTAATCAACTGAGTTATCCAGCCACAAAAAATTGTTTGTAAAAAAAGTCATGTTAGAGTTATTAAGTCAAATGGATTCAAAAATTTCAAAACCAAAATACATAAAGTTATAAAGTCATCATATAAATTTTATATAAAATTAATCACATGATGAAAACAAATTTTTAAGTTTATACTTGCAAATATTAGAACTTTATATACAAACAAAAATATGGTTCAGTTAGTCTTGAACTAATTTCGTTTTATTTAATGACTGTTCACTGAAAAAAGACTGTTCACTGAAAGCAAAAAAAAGTTTAATGGCATTATAAATCTGAACCCAAAATATTCACGTCCATCATTCATAATTTGCTATTTTTTTATTATTTCAATTTTTATTTTTTAGGTTACTGATATATAGGTAATAGTTATAATAGACATTTTTATCAAATGTAATGTTATATTCTCCAGGACTTATTAATAATCATGTGACTTTTTGGATCAAATTAAACTAAAATTTTTTTAAATCTTCTTAAGTCCATAAGAGCATGGAGAGGTGTAGGGAATGTGGTTTTATTTAAAATATTTTATTTTTAAACAATCATGTTAAAATATTTTGTCATATGTTAAATTTCTCAAATTAATCTGTTAAAGTTATAATCGAGTTATTTTTCTTTTGTTTTTTAAAAAAATTTGAGTTTGGTAATTATTATTATTTTACTTTGTTTTTTTATTTACTGTTTAGTTCAAAATATTATATTTTAGGTTTTTGGAGAAATGGATGATGATTTATACAAAGGTGATATGTTGTATACCCCAATTGTGAAAAAATGGTATTACGAAGTTGTTATCACTGACATGTCTGTCAATGGTATAAGTTTAGGAGTACATTGTAAGAAATATAATTATGACAAAACAATAGTTGACAGTGGCACTACTAATCTCAGAGTCCCTGAAGAAATATTTAATCTTATATTGACTCAGTTAAAGAAATATGATAAGGTAAGTACATTCTCTCTAATATAGTTTTAGCATTAGATATATATAGAGGGAGTGTCATAGTTGTTATTATTGCTGTTTTTGTTTTGTTGATTTTAATATTATTACTGTTATTATAATTATAAATTAATATTCATATACAATAAGCATATATTTTGCAAGTATAGTTTTTCAAATGTGTCCTGCAATAATTAAAAAGAAAAAAAAAAAATTTATTTCTTATATATTCCCCCCAATTATTATTGCTGCTATTAAAAATGTTTGTTTTATTTTGATTCTTTTAATTGATTGATTTTATGTTCTCAATTGGTTAAATGGTTCACTAGAGTTTAGTTGTTTATATTAATATTAATTAAAAAATATTTTAAATATTATTAAAGAAATAAAATGGTGCATTCAACTAAAATATTGTCAATAAAATCAAATTAAGCATTTAAATAGAACAAAATAAATTAAATTATTAAATTAAATGAATATTATTAACAAATTAGTCAGGTCAGGTTATCCTGCTACTGGTAACATATTACCCAGTACAACCTGCTTTATGTCCTGCTGCCTTGTAGGATATGCTTTTTTAGGCAAAGACTAAGAGATGCCAACTTTGACTTAAAACACCCCCTACCTTGGAGCTCTTAGTTGAGTAAAGGCTATAGATGGTGTCTTGATAAAAATACTCATCCTAGGCAGATGTTAAAAGCAACTCATCCTAGGCAGATGATTAACGCATCCATGTAGAAGGTCTCCTAGGCAAAAACTTATTGGGTAAACAGATTCTATCTGTTAACCCTTGTTAAGTAAAGATGTTTAAAAAAAAAAAATTGAAATAAAAAAATACTTTTTAAACATCAAATACAGCATTGTAACTAATTTTGCTTTTATGTGATATTTCGGTTTAATTTGTATAGACTGTCATCAGGAATAAAATGCCAGATTTTAATTAGTTGAAAAGCAAATTTCTTATTTTATTAAATTAACAAGACTCCAATATTCAGTACACCTCAGAGGTTGAAAATGAACAGAGAAAATAAAAATTTTAAGATATAAAAATAATTAACACAAATAATAACCATTATGATTTCAAAGTCCACTGTAAAGAAGCAATAACAAACATACTAATAAAACTCAAATATCAACCCTGCAATTATTACTGGAGTTTTTAAAGGTTATCACGAGCCACCAAAATCTGCTCCGAAAAATACACTAACAATAAGAAACAGTTTATAAAAGATATACACTAAAAACATATAATGTCAAAGTTATTTTTACAACACCACCTTATTTTAAGTAAATTATCTGCAACAATAAATCTAGGTTAATACCAAACAGCATTCCTGGGGTGTACAAGCATACGTGTTCGTGTAGGGGAATTAATATTGGGGAAACAAAAAGAAAATTTTTACAAAGAAGCATAGAACACCAAACTAGCAGCATGAATGGCGATTGATGTGCTTCTGGAGCGACTGAACATTGCAAAGAATGCCATAGGATATTAGACTGGCTGCACCCAAAAACGTTATCTATAAAATCATGAAAGAAAAAAACATTTTTAGTTGCTTTCGAAAAGATTCTCGTTCAGCTTATTATAATTAATTGTTTTAAATAATAAAGTTTATATTTTATAGAACGTTTATGCCTACGCATAAAACCACAAAAACAAATTATTATGCTCAATTAATGAAATTCAGATTTGTTCAATAACTTCAAAAATGTTTTTAAATTGTGGTAGAGTCCTTGTAGCATAATTATTCCAGCAGCATGTCAAAATGGCACTTTTGTGGTGAAAAAAGAAAACTTTGAAATGTAGTTCGTAAACTTTAAAAACTGCAATCGAATTTGAATACTCTCTTAAAGTTCACTGGAAAAGTTTTAAACAGCTAATTGAGCTATCAAGAAGTTATCGCAATCCAAAATCAAGCAAAAATAAGAATTGTTTTTTTTTAAATCTTTAAATAATTAATAAAGTAATAAATAGTTTCAAATAAATAATAAAATAATAGGTATAGTAGTTATAAATATCTCTATTATTAAAAATATATCTTATTATTAAAAATATATAGGTAATTGCTTGAAATTAATTATGCGCAAACATCTCAGAAGGTTAATTAATTTTTTATTAAACAATTTAGTTTAGAGGTTAAACAAATACTTTTGAACAGGGATAATGGGGTAAAAGTTGCTATAAATAGTTGAAGACCACTATTTAAGAAAATCATAAAAAAACAAAACAATTTTTATTGATGTCATCTTTTTTGTAAAGACTTCTTTATGGTTTTTAATAATTTATTTTGTAACAGTTTTTAAATTAGAATTTTACGTCTGATGATGGTCTATACAAATTAGACAAATATATCACATTAAAAAAAAAGATTCTGTTTTTGATGTTTTTTAACTTTACGTACAACAAGAAATGTCGCAAAAACAATTTTTTAAATTATCATTTTTAATAATGTCAATAATTAAATGATTAATAAAAATATTATTTTTTTCTTTAATTTAATTTTCTTTTGAAATTTCATTTTAACTTTGCGTTAGTTTTAAAGTTAATTTTCAAAGCTAATAGTATTTTACTATATAGAATATTTATAACAACAAATCACATGACAAATACAACAATGGATATATTGATAAAACTAAATCTTTAAATATCGCAAAATTGGCACTATCTTTAATAAGTTATAGAAAGTATATAAAAAACATAGTGTAAATGAAGTTTTTCTAACAAGAAGTTTAGTACAGTTTTATTTTTATCTTTAGATGTGATATTTAGATTTATTAAGTTTTTTTTAATTTTTAAAACTTTGATGAAAATTGTATAAAAAGTAGATTTTTATAATAAGATTAAATTTAATTTTAAAAAAGCCAAAAAAAATTTTAAATCTGGCTTTAAGCATAGGTACCACTTCTGAAGTAAACACCACCTGCAAAACTACTTTGGCCCAATCTGCAAAACCACTCTTGTACTATCTACAAGCTTTTTTTTTATTGTTTTTAAGTTTTGTACTTTTATGTATGAATTTTTTATATTCCTTTTTTTCCATGTAGCTTGGAGTTCCTGATGAATTCTGGATTGGGCGACAAATGATGTGTTGGAATTATGATAAAACACCATGGGAAGAATTTCCTCATATGTCAATATCTTTGTTATCATCACTAAGCAGCTCGAAGGAGTTTGTATTGAAAATTCCTCCACAGGTATTAATAATATTTCTTTACTTTTAAAGTGTAATTTATTAAATAGATTTAGTGTTGCATAATTTATCGATGGTCCCTTAACAAAGTTTACAATTTTATTCTTAATTGGGAAATTATTATTGAATGAAAATTTTTTTTTTAACACTAGTTAAAAACACTAGTTTGTTTTTCTATTTATACTATTATTATAAATTATTAGCATATAAAAATAAAATAATTTTTTCATACAAAATTATTATACAATATCATACAATATATATTTTCATGTCTATATTGCATTCAATAGTTTCAATATTGCATTCGATAATTTCATTGTTGCATTCAATAATTTTGTTATTGCATTCAATAATTTCATTTGTTCAAATGTTCATGTTCTTATACTGCACATGAAATAAGTTACAAGAATTTTGAGCCTAGTTTTTACTCTTTTTTTAAACTAATGATTATTTATTCGACAATAAATTCTGACATTTAATTTTTCAAATTTTTTTCAATATTCTGGCCTGATATTTTATTTTTCAAATTTTCACTACTTTTATACTTGTGAAAAATATTTTTTGATTAAAATTAAATAATAGTTCATTTAATAAATCACAAATTACATAAAGTTAAGAAAAAAAATTTCAAGTTTTTAGAAACTTGTAACTTTTTAAAAAAAATTTGCTTAACAGAAACTTGGTTCAGTTTCCATGACATAAATTCTTATACTAATTTTAAACTGCTGGGTACTTAATCTAATTTTTTATAACTAGTTTTTTTTTAAAGTTTTTGGTTATTTAAAACATTTTTTTTAAGGTTAAATTTAAAGTTAATTAAAATTTAAAACACATTTTTTTTTTATACATTATTATAGAATAGTAAAACAATGTTTTTCTAATGTTAATTATGTTAATTATGTTAATTATAACCCTAAAGCTAAAAGAATTAAGTTGCCATGAATTCCCAAGGATTTACAAAAGTCTTTAAAAAACCAAACAAAAGTTATACATGAAATACTTTAAATGCAAAACAATCGTAACAAAAGTTGTGCTAAACATTTTGAACACCTCAACAACAAATAAAATACTAAAGCCTAGTTAAGAACATAAGTCTACTCAGGTAAACATGTAACCTATGTAACCACGTTTTCCTTTTAATTCTTACCTGAACACTTTTTAACTATTTCTCGAATAGTTATAAAAGTTCAATTATTAAACCATGTTTTCCTTTTAATTTTTACCTGAACACTTTTTACTATCTCTTGAAGAGTTAACTTTTCAAGAGAGTTTTTTATTTTTATACAATTATATATTAAAATGAATAAAAAATAAAAAAATCTCGTTTAAAAACAAATGAATATTATGATTTTCATGACCAATCTGATTGCTAAGACTTAACAAAGTTGATATACAAGAAACAGACAACAAAGAATTTTTTAATGCACACCAAGTAGGAAGAAGTTATCATATGAAAGTACTATGAGAGAATGAAACTTCCTAATAATAGATTTCCTAAAGAAGCCCTAATAATGGATTTTCTAAAAAAGCTCTAATAATAGACTTCCTAAACAAGTCCTAATAATGGATTTCCTAAAAAAGCTCTAATAATAGATTTCCTAAAGAAGTTCAAAATAAGTATAAAAAGAACAATTATGAATTTTTATTTATTTTAAATATTGGTATAAATGTCGTAATAAAAACAACAGCAACAAAAAATGAATAAACTTTTAACGAACAAACTTTTAAAAAAAGTTGTTTAACTTAAAAACTAAAAGTTAAAAATTGTCTTATAAAAAGCGCTGTAATCTGCTTAATTTTTTTAAAGTAAAAACTGCTAAAAATAGCAATTAAAATTAACTTTCTGTTTAGCTGTATCTTCGTGAAACAATTGAGAGGGGACCACTTCCTGGGCAGCATTGCTATAAGTTTGCAATAACTAAAGCAGAAAAGGGAACTGTAATAGGAGCAGTAGTAATGGAAGGTTTTTATGTGGTTTTTGACCGGGAAAATATTCGTGTAGGTTTTGCCGCAACTACTTGTGGGGGTAAATTATTGTTTATTATTTTTTTTATAGTTTTTAGTTTATAGTTTTTCTAAACTCAATGCACATAAAACCTAAAATTGAATTTAAAAAAGTTAATATATTAAATAAAAAAAGTTGTTCAACTGGTATCATTAGTTATCAATTTGCTCTTACATAAAGTTTATTTTTATCTAGCCGAAGGGCGGCTTAATCCGCGATCAGAGGTTTCCGGACCATTTATTAGAGGTAGGTTTTTTGTGCCTATTATGTGATGTGAGGTAAACATATTTTTTGTTAAGTAAAACGGTTACTTTTAAGTAAATTTTTTTGCTATTTTTAGCTGATCCAACTGATTGTGAATATATTGAGTCAGAACTTGCTGACACAGCTCTTTTAACAGTAGCTTATGTAATGGCCGGTGTTTGCGGATTGTGCTTACTTCCGGTTTTTGTATTGCTTGGTCAAGCTTCTTGCAAAAAAAGTGTTGAGAAAGCTGGTGTCCCAAGAGATTATTGATATCTTTATACTCTTCATAAATTAATTGTTCTGTAATTATGAGTCTATATAAATAATTTTTTAATTATTAATAAGCTTTTATATATGTTTAAAACTGTTAATAAAAAAATGTTAATAAAATTAACTTCTAATTTTTTTGATGTAAATTAAATACTTAAATAATAAACTTTTGAAAAACGACATGTATTTTTAAAATATAAATTTTGATTTTTTTAAAAAATAAATAGTAAAGTTTTATTCATTTTTTTGTGTGAAAACAAAACAAATGGAGAAGAGGGGGGGGGGGTGTCGAATAGCCTAGGGCAGTCTGTTAAAATAAGAAGTTTAAATTATATATTGAATTTTTTTTTATCGTATAAATAAAGTTAGTGATTATGTATTTTTACATATTTATATTTTATATTTTATTTTATATTACACATTATATATATATATATATATATATATATATATATATATATATATATATATATATATATATATATATATAGCCTAACTTAACATATCTAAACATTCTAAACACCTAATAAGACCGTCTGTACAGAAAGTGCAGTTCAATCGAAACAATTTTCTTGTAAAACGAAGATATTTTGAACATCGGCTTCCTAAACAGTGTGGGCAGTTAATATAATATAGCCCTGCGCAGTTTTTGCATGATTGCCGATTGTATTCAACTTTATCAATGTAACGAATTAAATTATAAATTTGACCAGTTTCAAGTAAAGCTTCAATTCGGTCTCGACCACCAACGTATTCACCTTTTATGACTACTTGAGGAGGAGTTAGACCTTTAAACTGTTTTTCAAAAATTTTCCGATTTTCTTGGCAACAAATATCCCGTTCTTCGGTTTTTACCATTAAAATTCTAAATACTTGTCTAACATAGAGACATTCTGATTTAGTTTTTCTAATAACTCCTAAGCTTGTAGTGTAAATAATGACCTTTTTATATTCTGGACTTAAACCAATGTCACAAGTATGGAGAAAATTGCTATTTGTTTTGTTGTTGTTAAATTGCTTTACTATCATTGCTACTTTTGATTGTAAACCACGAACAGTTCCGAAGTCGCTTCTTATTTCACTTAATGTGCAGGCTAAGCAACTCTCTTCTGGTTTGTTGTTATTGGTTTCCTCATTTTCTAATTCGTGACCCAATAAATCTGCTTTATAATAATAAAAATTAAACTCACCCAATTCAGTATCGTTACAATTATTATAATTATTATCAGAAATGTCAGAAGTTTTGAAAGTATCGTTTATGTTATCGTCATATTGATTCAATTTGTTTATTTTACTAGTTGAATTATTTTCAATTTCATAATCTTGCATAATGTCACCATCTTCGTAAAGGTTTTGAATAGTTTGGTCATTACAATACCTTGGCTGAACTGTCCTCGTGATATTATGTTCATTTCTTTCAATTTCATTAAACTGATTGTCTAAAGATTCGTAAGACATTTTTTTTTGTTGAAATTAAATCATTAATAAAGATAATACATGTTTCGATTTTATTAATGTGTTTTATTTGTGATGCTAAAATCTATTTTTTGTGTAACTGGAACTTTTATTTAAAAAATCTCGTATGCAATTAATCTTTCCGTTTTGTAAATCTAATGTCCTTAAAGATTTTTATTTTGCACACAAAAAAAAACAACTTGCAACGATACTCATCCGTAAGTATAATAAGGCAAATGAATATGAATGAATAAAAATATATTGATGAACATAAATTTATGAATGAACATAGAATAGTTGTGAATAGGTTTAAATAATATATAAACATCAAGAAAAAAATTTAAAAAATCTTTATAGAAGGTTATAAAACGTTTAAAACAAAAGTTATAAAGTAGTTCTAATCGATTTTATTAACGCGTGTTGTAAGAACATGTAATCTTATATATATATATATATATATATATATATATATATATATATATATATATATATATAATATATATATATATATATATATATATATATATATATATATATATAATTGACTAACATTGACCCTTTCAATTCCTGTGACCCCCTCTTCAGGTCATAATATTTGTTATGACCTGAAGAGGGGATCACAGGAATTGAAAGGGTTAATCTTAGTCAGTCAAAACAAAATTCTTAAGTACTTTTTAAAAATAAAAATATAAACTTGCCCAAAAAATATAATTTATTATTTTACTTTTATTTTTTACATTACTTACGCTTAAATAATTTTGAATATGTAAAAAATTTTTTTTTAGATAATTATAGTTTTATATAGATTTATAAATATTCTTTTTAATTATATATATTTGAAAATCTATTAATATTATTAGAAAACCTCGGAATTAAAGTCAGCACTCTAATGCCGAGGTGAAATAGTATGACTGGCTATTCGAGTCAGACGTAGCATACGGTAATGCGAAATCGAGATTTTTATAGTAGTGATTTTGCAATTTTGTGATAAGTTATTAGTTTTTATCTTAGTAATTAACATAAAAAATTAATAATAAAAATCAACAAAAAGAGTTTGCACATCAGTATAGCGTATTCATGAGAATTTTAAGTAAATAGAAGAACATTCTCTTCAAAGTGAGCTTTCATCAATAATTAAAACTCAAATAGGCATTGAATGAATTCACGGCTCTTTTTTTTTCTCCTGTTTTTTAAAAGTACAACGTAGATAACAAAGGTTTAAAAAAAGAAAAAAAAAACTTTTCAACTAAGTGATATAAAAAGCTTGATGTCTAGACATCAATAAAAACATCTTAGTTACACCCCTTAGATCCACCCCTAATCATAACTTAATCTTATTTTTTACTATCTTCTATTATGGTTATACAAAACTGCGTTTTTTCAAGTTTATTAAACGCTATTTATTAAACGTTTTTAATATTTGTCTTAAGTTATCCTTTTTTAAAATAGTTAAAGTAGTCTAAAAAGACCTAATGATCTTTTGCAGAACACTGCGAAACTGCATTTAAACAGGAAGTTTTCACCACCATTTTTTACTTATGCTACTTGTATGGCCAGAGCTGGTATTGAATCTCAAGCTTCTTGGTTCTAAACCAGAGAAGTTTAACGACTGCGCCACGGCTTCTTTGAAGTAGCTTGGTTGTTTGATTTTTTTGGTTTCTACCGTCAGTGATGTCGTAGTTTTGACTATTGAACATTTTTGATAAATTTGAATAACCAAAAATTGGATGGAGATAAGTACAGCTTGTATGACTTGTAAGGCTTGTATTGTTACAATAATTTGCTACTTAACCTAATGGATTAATGGACATGGGATTAAGCATTATTATAAAAATTTTGAATAAGTGTTTCAGGTCTTTGCATACTTATTTTGAAACCAGTTATAGTGAGCCCATTTTAATGCAACCCAAATGTTGACATTTGTAGTTGTTCACACATCAAACTTTAATCTGTTTTTATTGTTCTCTAAAGGCAGGCTATAAAAAGTAGTATTTTGAATATTTCTATAAAAGGCTATAAAAGAAGTTTCAAAGTGCTTTTAAAAGTTGATCATCCGATCCAATAGCATAGATGTTAATCATCCGATACGGATAACAAAATAATAAAAACCGCAAATTATTTTGCATAATTAAATCAACTCTACAAAAAAAACTCATTGGTCACCTGCTTTGAATTATCTATTGGGGAGACAATACATGACAATACATGACCAAATTATGATAATGTGGAGGAGTTTCATTTAGTTAATACTGAATCTTCATTGCATTGTTTTTTTGTTTATGTATTATGTATATGTTGTTTATCAAAATTGTGTGAGTACCATTTTTTATGTTTAAAAATAATACTTTAAATAGTCTTAATACAAAAAAAGGCTCAAAAATGCGATCTATTGGCAAAGAATTAAATAAAATTTAAAGTTAATTTTCTAATTATTATCTTGAAATCTATTCGCAATCATTAGTTATTTAAACTCCGATTACCACAATTGTGCTTAACAACGTACCTTAACACGTCAAATATATGACATTTTATATTCTCAGAAAAATCTTCTACATTAATACATTCAATTTTTAAGGAAAAAAGTTATTTTGAAGTTAAAAGTTAGTTCTTTAAGGACTCACGATACATTGAAGCTCTGTATTACAACAGATTAAAGCTATGTCTGGATCATTGAGAGCAATATAAGGTATTTTTTTTGCTCTGGAACTATATAAAGGATTTATTAACTACCTTATGTAGTTTTTGATATAAATCAATAAATGCATTAGTTATAAACTTTCTAATAACATTGAAAAATCTTTGACAAAAAATAAAAGAAGCACTTTATTAATTTTTTACAGCACTGACTAAATCGACTAAATAAAAATACCTTGTTGGAAAAATTAGTTTCAATTTTAAGGCAGGTACTTGCTGTGGTATGATCAAACTGGATCCAAAAAAGATGAAAATTTGACTTAATGCTCCAAATTAAGTTATTGTTAATAACCAAGTTTAGGTTATGAGAAGGGCTTTGTATGGCACAGGTTCAGTAGTTATCAAATTTGAAACAGTATTTAAAATACTTCTTTTTTTTCTTTTCTTTTTTTTTTTTACAACATTAGCGATATCATAGTCTTAGCGTTCTTTTTTTTCTTTTTCATCTTCTTCAAATCTGAAGAATGAAATTTTTTTTTTACATCTTCTTTAAATCTGAGCCTTAATTTAAGGCTTAAATTTAAATACAATAATAACATATTATTTTTAAATTACAATGTTTATATTAATAATAATTTATTATAATAGTTTGACGAATCAGATCGCTCTACAGAATTTTTGAAAATAAAGATAACAGATGCCACTTTGCAGCAGGCTGGAAAAAAAGATAAGCACTTGTTAAATAGTTTTGAAAGTATTGACGATAGCTCCGGAGAACACTTCTGCAAGACTACAACAGGTATGTTGTCCGGGTCACAAACTGTAGAAAAGTCTAAGCAGGAAACCACTTTAGATACAAAAGCTAGAGTGATTCGAATTTCAAGCAATAGATCAACCTTTTTGACGGTTAAATCAGGTAGAAAGCAACTAGTGGAACCAAGAAGTGATATTGATGAAAAGTTTTTATCGAACAGTTAAGCTTTGTCTCTAGGTGGGGTGACAAAAACTGAACCATACAAGAGAGGGGAAATAACAGGTTTATTGTTGATACTATTAAAGATTCTCCAAAAGTCAAGAGAGCCTAATTTTTGTGATGAAATACGAGATTTCATGACCTGAGAATAGCGGGCTTCGGCGTTTGACAAAATCTTTTTACAATGGTTTCCTGCAGTAATAAACAGACGTCAGTTTTCTGGAAAACTTTTTGATGATAGATATGGAAGTAACGGTTTTGATCGGAAATTGCAGCAGCACAATGTGAGGAAAGCCATGGAGAAGAATGAGGCTTGACTTGGAATCGTCGGGAGGGAATAAAAGATTCAATTTCAGTCTGAACCCAAGAAATTATGTAAGAAACACATTTGTCAGCATGAAGTCGAAAAATTTCTACCCAAGGGCCATCACGAAGAAAATCATGGAAAGAGTTCCAGTCAGCTTTAAGGTAGTTGTAAGAGGTACAATGATAGGGGGATTCAGATGATGAAGAAGAATAAGATAATAGTTTTAGAGAAATCAAACCGTGATCAAAAGCACCTAAGGGTGAATGAGGAGAAACTGAGCACTAACTAGGATCAGAAACAAGACATAAGTCAAGTAGAGACGGTAAATGATTGGGGTTGTCAGGAAAGCGAGTTGGAAAGTTAACTATTTGAGTTAGGAATTGAGAAAGGCAAAAATTGTGGGTTTTAACGCCAGCAGAGTTACTGACAGTAGAGCCAAGCCATTCAGTGTGATGAGCATTAAAGTCACTGACAACAACAATATTGGCTGATTAATAAAGAGAGAGGGCTTGGTCAATTTGATCAGAACTAACATCAAAAATAGTGCGCAATATGACACTGTTAATATTTTGATATTTTTCAGCTGTTGATGGAATCAGCCTCTCTGAGAGCTACCAGAGAGTTCGGAAAACCTAACTACCGGCCGACCTCAGAACCATAAAACCAAGTTTTAAAGCTGTACCCTCATTTAGTGATAATAGAATGAGTTGTCTATTCATAAAAACAAAGAGACAAACAAAAATCATGAATTGAGTCAAGAAGATCCAGCCTTTAAATCCTAAACTGGAAACAATTTATTAAAAATACATTTGCGCCAGCCTAATAGATGAAGAAGAGGTGCGTGGCTGTCAAAAGATAGAATTAGATTAGATCCAATTTATAGAATATTAAATTTTTATTAATAGAAGTTGAAAAGAGACTAAGAGAGAGACTATAAGAATTTTTAAAATATCAAAATACCTGCGAGATAATAATGCGAGATTTTTTGAACTAGTTTCCTCCAATTGTCTTTGTACCACCTTTCCAGAATAACAACAAAGACATGTTGTTCTTATGCGGGTCAGAAGGCGATCCAAAAAGAGCAGAAAAGGGCGACTGCCGATTCACTCCATAAAAACTAGTCTCTTTTCGGTTTCTCTTCATTTCCAACACTTTTCTCTCCAATACTTCGGTTTCTCTCCAACTCTTTGGTAAATACTGATGTTGGAAAGATGTGGTTTTTTGAATCCCTTGGAAGGTCTGCATGACAAAACGATGGTATCTTTATCTTTTTATGATAAAGCAGACCAAAACGAACCAGTATCTAACAACAATTTTAATCAATCCAGTATCTAACAACAATTTTAATCAATCACATATCTAACAAATTAGTACTGGGTCGTTAGATATGTGATTGATTAAAATTGTTGGAGTAGAATTCATCTTGTCTATACCATGGTCATCATTATCCACTTCTTGAAATATTGATAAATAAAAATGCAAATATAAAACATCTTTTAAACAATAGAACTTTTTTTGAATTATAGAAGAATGTTATACCTGCAGAAATATCATTGTTTCGATGAGGGTTGCTTGGTAGTTCTTAGTAGCTTTAGTTGTTCGGGCCTGGTCAGTTTCACTATCGGTTACCACGTACATCTATTGTACATCTAAGAAGGAAAAACTTGGCTCTGGCGCACAGAATGCACTGAAATGACACTAAAACTATCCTTACACAATAGTTGTGTAAGAGAGATGTGTTGAATCACTACGGCTACCATCCAAGATTTTTGAGAACTCTTTTTTTTTCAGCAGCTTTTTACTTCCTTTTTCTTTCGTCCTGCTGAGACTGATGGCTGCTTCCGTTTGGTTGAGGAATTGGTTGTAGACTAATTGGTTTTCATTTATTATTCAAAGCACAAAACAAGTTTTATTTATGTAGTGTTATAATTGCTACATAAAAAATTCTCTTAGGACAATCATTTTTATTATTCGCTTAATCGTTAATTAACGAAAATAATTCGAGTAAACATTAATTAACGATAGCTAACCATTTTTTTTCCATTTACAAGAAAAAATTTACATTAGACTGTCTGTGTATTTTAATCGTAATTCTTAATGACTGGTGTTTATTTGCATAGGTATTCTTAGCATATAAGCAAAGTTTGCACAAAAAATACAGTATGCTTTTATAGCTACTTTAACTCATTTAATTCATTTTTTGCTAACTAACCACAGAAGATATAATTCCTGATTTAAATAAAATATTTGGGCTTTTTTCGAAGCAAAATTCGAAATTACTTTATCATATGACAACGATTTTGCGAGATCATTTTTAATAAACAACATCATAAGATTTGATAGCCGCTCTTTTCCTATGGTGATTCTGAAGTGGTTTTTTGTAATCTTCAGTTTACTAAACGATCTTTCACCCTCTGCAACAAATATTGGCATTGCGACCTAGGTCACCTAGAAGTTACTGAATGAGGGTGACGTCTTCTTCAATGGTGATTGACTCTAACTGGAGACAATAACTAACATCATCAATATATTGCAGTGCCTTATACCAAATGGTCAGGAGAACTACTGATTCAAACAACTTAAAATATTTGCCTAACGATTTTACTTGATTTAACATGTCCGCAGTTCGGTCAAATTGATTAACGATTCTATCCAGAGTAGCAATGATTTCTCGTGGTTTTTTCACTAAAAGTTTTACAGCTGCAATGTGGGCTGACCATCTAGTATCTCAAAGCTTGTGAAGTGATAAAGCAGTTTCCTCATGAAGAATTTTTTAACTTGCTGGGCTGCAACTAAAGAACACGTAGAGGGTTTGGATATATTTTTTGGATACTTGGAAATTTTTTCAGTTAATCTAAATAACCGTTCAGTTGTTAATTTTAAATATTGCCAATAAACGTTTTGATCTCAGCACAAGACTCAGCATCATGAACTACAACTAAATTTAGACTATGCGCATCGCAAAGAGTGTATGAAGCAAACGGATTTTTTTTCCAGTATACGAGCTTGGGCTCCATTGTAGAATCCAGCCATATTAGAACAATTGCCGTATTCTTGGCCTCTCAATTTTTGTAAATCGAGATTCACTTTCGCCGAAACGTTAATTAAATAATTAATATCTGCACCTTTCTTTTTCTCACTTTTCACTTCCTTCGTAACTGCGTGAACTAATGTAGCATATTCACTGATAAATTCGTTTTGTGAATGCCAGGAAAGTTAAAATCAATAAAATAATAAGCCAAAATAATAGCATCAATAAAATAATAAGCCAAGTCAACTACACAAACTCATTAAAAAATACTAAACTCCATTTTTTAAAAAAGCTTATGTCATAAATTAATATTTCAATTATTATAAATAAATCGTAAACGTAATATACCATAAATAAGTCGATCATAGTTAAAAAATAATTACTATTACTTTCTAAATTCTGAATAAAATTATTTCTAAATTGTATTCACAGTTTGTTATTGCTAATTATCAACGTTTACGTTTTTTCTACTTTCGTCTGATGAATGCGAAAATCTCACGGGGCACTATTAATTTAATAGTTTATAGAATACGAAATCAATGATAAGTTCGTAAAGTAAAAACTTTTTGACGAATAAAAAATAAAGATGCAACACGAATAAAAATATACATTTTAATTATAGAATTTTCAGATTAAAAAAAAATATTTTTATTTCACTTTGGCATTTGGCGCCCCATGGATGTCTGCCGCCCGGGACAAACTGTCTCTTTCGTTCCCCCACCCTTTCTCTCGGCGCCCCTGCAACTAATGTTTATGTCTTACTTTTTTCTCAAAAAATCTTTTTTCTTTTTAAAATATAGATCTTTAGTATTGCTTTATTTATTATTTTTAGTTATTTTGGCGTATATTTAGATATGCTTGCTTTTGAAAAAATTGCTTTTACAACAACTGTAAACATAAAACTGGTTAACGCATTTATCGGAATAAGCTCTGCTGTATCCATGCATATGTGCCCCTGGTGTGAAATTTCAAAAAATGATTTTGGTAAACCAAAAAAATAACAAGTAGCTTTTGGAATTATTTCACATAAAAAAACAAAGCTCTCCTTAGCTCAATACAAAAGTTGCATGAACCTCCCTTTGATTGATCTTCTAGATGACACGCTTGTTATCGATTTCCTGCCTGTCATAGAATTGCATATGGTTCTTGAAATTAACAACCACCATTCAAGGCCGTAGACAAATTTTTTTGATGTTTGAGCTTTGCAACTTTGGAACATGAAGAAAACTCCATATTTAAGTATGTTTATATACGAGAAATGAGGATACTGTGCAAAAAATTGCGGTGATTGGAGA
>NC_061159.1:16640952-16658452 GCF_022113875.1 Hydra vulgaris | reverse complement strand
AAAAAAAAAAAAAAAGTCCTCATTTTTTAATTTTCATTTTTTATATAATTTATTAATAATTTTTTTTTATTTGAAAATTCCTAGAAAAATCCTGGGAATTTGCATTTGTTGATCACACCCAATAACCCCCTCCCTATGGTAAGGGCATGTAGATATATAAATATATTTATATATAAACACACACACACACACACACACACCCACCCCCACACACATATATATATATATATATGCACACACATTTGTTTTAGATAAAATAATTAAAAAATGCCTAAAAAAATGCATTTGTTTCCTTTTTAAAAAATGTATTACCATCTACATAATCTAATGATGCACTGTTTTATTTGATTAATTCATGAACCAAAATTTTTAGAAGAGTTAAATGGACAATTTTATTTGATTTTTTTTGATAAAATCGATTAATAATTGTTCAAAGTTAGTTAATATTTGCTCAACTGCATAGTTGAGCAAATATTAACTAACTTTAACTAACTAACATAGTTGAGCATATATTAGGGGTGAATTACTTTTTAGGATACAAAAGGTTTATTACATATTCAGCCTTAAGAAAAGCTGATTCAAAAAACAAAAACTAGCTGATACTCAAAACCATGTTTCATGACTTGCTGACCAAGCTGAAATTTTTCTGAAGTTGAATGGTTTTTTGAGACGCTTTCCCCAACAGACAAATCAATGATTCAATTTATGGCTACTTGGTAATATAGTTAATCACTCTCAGGTGGATTATGCTAAAAGATGTTTTAAATAAGTGTAGCAATCATTGCCATCACTATCAAATAAATTTAACTGATAAAAATATCTGAAAACTTAAAAATAGTATTGAAATTAGTTTTGCTGCTTATCTAAAAATTGACCAGGCTAGTTTAATTTATACTAACCAAAAGGAAAGAGTCAGCAAAGAAGACCCTGTTCATGATCATGGAATGTCAAAAATACTTCTAAACAACTGTGTGGAGCAATGCAAGCAGTTTAGCTATTAGCTTAGTTCCGGAAGTGGCTGGAGAATTAGTCGAAGATGGCTATCAATCTCACAGAGTTGGAAACCATGATCATCATGTTTGCTTAGCCAAGAACTTAGCCAAAAAAAAAATAGCCAATCTTTGACTATTTCTCCAGCTACTTAGAACTATGCCAAAATTTCATAAAGATATTCAAAAAGAGGCAAGAGAATTTTTAGCTGATCTGTTGACACTTTGTCTACTTTAAAAGAATCCCTTATCAGATACTATCAAAATCAATTAAGAAGTGTTATGTAAACATGTAAAAAGAACAAGCAGTCAATATAAAGATTATTTGATGAACTTTGTGATTCAAAGAGACAAAATATCTTTGTGATTCAAAGAGACGAAAAAGAATGTAACAGTATGAACTTAAAACAAAAAATTTTAGAAGTAAAAAGAAAAAGCATTTAATGCAAATTGCATAACTTACAAAATAACTAAGTGAAATAATGTCTTTAACTGATAAGTCTGATATTCTAGCCATAAATACAGAAATACAATGTAGTTTTGCTTTTTTTTAAAGAGTCTAACAAAATAAATAAACTCTGTCAAACTAAATCAAAGGAGATCGAGAAATTGCACAAAGTAGAAAAGAAGATGGCACAACATTGCTGACATTGCTGTTTAATGTTAAAATTTTTATCTTACATGAATTATTTGTTATGAGTTAAATTATTAGTTAATTTATTTTAGTTTTGTTTTTGTTTTTATTTGAATTATTGGATGCTTCTAGTATAAAACATTATTAGTCCCTAGACAGGGGAGGTTTTGTAATTGACAAGTTTTTTGACTAATAATTCACATTTATTTAGATTATCTAAATATAGCCCAAAATAAAATAATTGCCCAAAATAAAATATTTTGAAATGCCAGCAACATATCTGGTATGTTGCTGGCATTTTGAAATATTTTATTTTGGGTTGTTTTCAGCTATTAAGGAAGTTTAATCCTAGAAAGTTTAATCCTGGAATTAATAACTTTTTTTCTGTAAGTCTTAAAATAGTCCTGGAAATATTGAAGCTTATGTCCTGGAGAATTACCAAGTTTGTCCCAGAAAATCCTGTATTGTCCTGGGTTTTCAATTTTTCAATAATGTGGTAACCCACATTATTGAAAAATTGAAAATTAGGGGGTAGCACCACCCAAATTATTATCCTAGAATAGCCCCTGTGTATGTATATATAGTAAGCCCTTCTTAATCAGAAATTTAACATTGAATCAAATTTCGAATCAAGTCACCTATATATTTGCAAATCAAATTGAGATCTTGAATCTTAAAAAAGTTAGTTGTGTTAGTAATTAGTTATGATTGTTATGTGAACATTTGTATCAACATTTTGTGCAGCAACAGTAATAGCTCTAGTAAAATCTAAAACGAGTGATTTAATAAACATAAATAATTATTGAACAATTGCAATTTCTGTCACTTGTTATAAAATAATTGAAGGTATTTTATAAACAAGAAGTGAATCTCATAACAATGCTGGCAATTTTCAGTTTGATTTCAAATTACTCCACAATATCTTATACATACTATTCAACAAAGACAGTTGATTTTTATATATCCATATGTTCATATGCTTTTACAAGCTTTATATATGTGTTGAAATGCATTAATAATTTCAACAAAGCTTTTAATAGTGTTAATACTAGAAACTGTTCTTTAATTTAATTGATTAGGGTATAGCTATGAATATTGTTATACCCTGATCAATTATTTGTGGAATTCTTTCATTGTTCTTGTTCTGGCATTACATACAAAAACTGTTTTTTTGATGATACAAATCTGCATATTAGATGTAATATAGGTGGCATTTTCTTGATTTTTTTTTTTTGCATATGCCAATGATATAGTCCTAATTGCACTGTCTTGGTTTTTTATGGCATAAGTTATTAACTGTATTAAATGTTGATGACACTGCCATTAATGCGTCATTTTATGCTAAGACATATTAATACACAGAAAACAGTATATATGGTATTTAATCCAAAACAGAAATGTAAAAATCTGTCAAACAACTTTTGTCTATTTAACTTAAATGTTTGTGATTTACTTTGTGTTAACAAATTTAATTTTTTAGGCTGCATAGTTGAAAATAGTTGAACTGATAAAGCTGATTATGTCTAAATATGTGTACAAATTTTCTTATCAGGTGATTCAATGATTCAATGATGATGATAATGGTGATGGTGATGGTGATGGTAATGATGATGATGATGATGATGATGATGATGATGATGATGATGATGATGATGATGATGATGATATATATATATATATATATATATATATATATATATATATTATATATATATATATATATATACACACTTACTAAAGCGTGTTTTGATAAGCATTTGCTCACTTTTTCTGCTTACCTTAATCTATACCATTTTTTTCGAAAAAGAAGAAAATACGAAGAATGATGAATAAAACGATTGCCTCCCCATCCCAGTCGATGTAGCAGCACTCCACTCTGAGTCAGGCTATTTGACAGTCGATGTATGTACTGTAGCCCCCAGCAGCAGGCTATTTCAGAATGAAGTCAGATTGCTTACCTTAGTACGCAATACTATTTGTATATATATATATATATATATATATATATATATATATATATATATATATATATATATATATATATATATATATATATATATATATATAACAATAGTAGTAATAATAATGTGATATATTTTTAAATACAATTGAAATATTTAGGCAAAAGTAAAAAATGCTTATGTTTTATCAAGTTGTAATAAATTTTTTGTTTGGATTATCTTCATTTGCTCTTCTTTTGCGAATGATTCCTGGTGCAAAAAGTTTGTTTTTAAAGGCTGGTCTCAAAGGAAAAGACATGAGCAAAAAAGAAAAAATAGAAATGTAAGATTTGTAAGTAATAAAGTTTATTTTGTTTCAGAAAATATCTAATATCTGCTTTAACCTTTATTTTGACATTACAGTAGTTTATTTGTACATCAATAAAAATGATCAAATAATTCATACTTACCATATATAATTTTTTTTAAATTTATTCTGTTTAATTATTAAAAATACACTGATTTTTACAATGTAACTTAAAAAATTGTTTTTAAATAGTCTATTCATAAACATTATTATTAAAGTGTATAAGTTTTTTCTCAATAAAGTATATCTGTGTTTATTCTGAACATCTGATGGTTTTTGTTTGTTTTTATTACTTACTCTACATTATTTTAAAAACATTTTTTCATTAGAAACGTTTCATATTTCTCTGTGGGCCTCATTCCTCAGTCCAGTTCAGATTACCTGCATCAAATGTAACAAAATTATTAATCTATCTCTGTTGGATAGAATTTTTGGCTAGCAAGCAATGACTATCTTATTATTTGTCAAAATTTTTTCAGAGTTTATTCATATGTACAACATCAAAACATGCTAGTGCGTAAATAGCCTCAAACATCAACAATACTACTTTAGTATTGAGATCTGCTTCTATACTTTCATTATTTATTTGTGTGTACTTATACAACACAATTGCTGTTTCCATAGGAAAAGATGTTTTTTTCTGGAATATGTCTGAGCTAGTTTTTAGAACCAGAGGATAAGATAAATCCTATGTATACCTATACAAATCCATCAGACTAGCTAGATATATAATAATTATAAGGTATAGCTGTAACAACTGGTGTTAACAGTTGTAAAGTGCAATAACAGTAGAAAATTAAAGTAAACTTTCTTACTGTTAAGAACAAAAATGTTTTATAAAAAAAAAAAGTAAAAAGTAATGGAATTTGCTTTTTTTTTTCCTGTTTTCTTTTTTTATGCGACAACTAGTTATAAAATAGCAATAAAATAATAAATTTTGTTATTGCACTGGAACAGTACAGTTTGTTTTTTGTTTATGTCTTAATAAATAGTTTCTGCAAATTTTAGATTTGTCTAGTTTATTTTTCAAGTTATTTATTGAAGCAGCTTCTATTATTTCAGATGGTAAGTTGTCGCATGCATTTACAACTCGATTTTGGAAAAAGTGATATCTGAAAGTATTTCTGCAAAAAGGTTTTTTCATTTTGAGTTTGTGTTGTTGTAAATATGGACCTTTTGATGTATTTTGATAATTGTTTGTAACTCATTTTATTTTATAATGTTGAATAAGATCTCCACGAATCTACATTCTTCTAGTGTCATAATTGCATAATACTAAACCTAGTTTCATAAGATTTTTTAATTGTAGGTGCTAGTTTAGTTGCTTTTTTTGAATCATCTTAATTTTGTCTATGTGTTGTAGGAATGGAGACCATGCCTGGACTGCAAACTCAAGCTTTTTTACTATGTTTACACCTAAATATTTAAATGTTCTCTTTATGATACCTAACATTCTATTTGCTTTGCTAGTTACTGAATCAACTTGTGAGTGCCGTTTTAGATCTAATTGAACCATTATACCTAAATCACGTTCAGCATCTGTGTTACATAATGTATAATTGTAATTGCAATCAATATCAGTCATAAATGTTGCATTTTGATTTTTTTTTCCCGATATGCATAATTTTACATTTTTCATAATTAAGTTTTGTGAGCCAGATAGATGACCATGCCATTATTTATATCATTTTGAAGGCTTATTTAATCATTCAGATCGTTTATAATGTTTATTATTTTACTGTCATCAGCATAAAGTTTGATAGGATTTTCGAAGTGATCTGGTAAATCGTTAATAAAAATCAAAAACATATGTGGTCCTAAAACTGATCCCTGTGGTACACCACTGATAACTGGTAGTCAATCTGAGATAGTGTCACCAAGGGCCACTCTCTGTTTTCTGTTAGTTAAAAGTTCTCTATCTATCTTAGATAATTTCTCATGATACCATATGATTGAAGTTTAGTTATCAAACGAGAGTCTGGTACTTTATCTAAAGCCTTTTCAAAGTCTAGATATAACATATCAACTGTGTGGCCATTTTCTAGTGTATCTGCTATGATATCAAGAGTTTCCAATAGGTTTATTGTGAAGCTTTTATTTTTTTTGAACCCATGCTGATTATCATTTAATAAGCTGTTTTTATTTTATCTCGAATGATTGATTTCAAAACTTTACATGGGATAGAGGTCAATGAGATTGGCCTGTAATTAGATGGATTGTTCATATTACCTTTTTTAAAAACGAGGGTTAATTTTTGCTTATTTCCAGAGTTCAGATAACTGTTTCTCAGTTAACGATTTTATATATATTAAATTTAACGGTTTACAGAGAGTACTCTGTACACATTTACTTGTATATGTTGGGCTTATTCCATCTACTACAACAGCTTTGTAAACATCTAATTTTTTAAATTTATTTTCAACAGTATGGCGAGTTATTATATTGTTTATATCTACTTTTAGAATAGTTTTAGTCTTCTGCAGCATATTTGGTATGTTAGGTTAGACAAAGTAATTTACTTTGTATTTTGTATTGTTAAGCCAGAATGGGTGACTTGGATTTATTTGATATTAATTTGTTCCATAAGGTTGTTTTATGTCTGATTTTAGTCTTCATTTTTTTGTCAATCCATGGTTTTAAAGCTGCGTTTATGGACTTTTTTAGGTATACAACTGTTAGATAATTCGTGATATTTATAAAGATTTTGTAACATTCATCAACGCTTTTATTAAAGAAAAGAAATGAACATTTTATACTATGAAATTAATTTTTCATTTTTTGATAATTTCTGGCTTTGTAGTTTAACTTTAATTTCCCAAAAAGTTTTTGATGTAGTTGGTTTTTTTAAGATGCAATTCCAATACAATATCTGATTTGGATTATTTGAATTGCTCAACGAAGGATTATAGCCTATGATTGAGATATGCTCTGGTACATCGGTTAAAATCAAATCTAAGGTATTGCCTTCTGACAGTGTGCCTGGTTTGCCTGGTGTGCTATGTGTTTGTTTTGTGAGGTTTTGAGTCAAAAATTTATCATTTAAATTGTCTAAAAATATATATGCATGTCTATCATTCTTTAACACTATTTGGATATTCTCATCATTCCATTATATATTTGGGTAATTGAAGTCTCCAGCTTAGAGTAAACATGGATATTTGTTGCAATCAACACTTTTTTTTGTTATATTTATTATATTATTGATTTTTTTATTTGTAAGCACTGAAGCATCAGGTGGACGATATATGCTACCAATTAAAATATTCTGATTTTCTGTTTTAATGACGCACCAGACTTGTTCAACTGTCATTTCTTCAGATGCTAGGTCATAAGGAGTATAAGCCATGTACTTATTTTTAACATAAATAGCTACACCTCCACCATGACATTTAGTTGAGTTAGCTTTAGATCGATTGTTGTGAAAAACATTATACCCATTTACATTTGTAATACTTGATAAGTTAAACCTAGTTTCAGGACTAAATTTTTGACAAAGTTTGGCATGCTGGTCTTCTCCATAAGCTTGCTTCATATGGTGTTTCTGGGAAAGTTTTTGAGATTATCAAATCATTTCTTTCTAACCGGTTTATTAAAGTCATCCTTGAAGGCCAACACTCTTCTTTATTTCCAGTAACTTCTGGGGCTCCCCAAGGCTCCATCCAGGGCCCTGTTTTGTTTCTTATCTGCATAAACGATCTTCCTGACAACCTTTCATCTAAAGTTAGGATTATACGCTGCTATTTCTAATAAAAACAAATCATATTTATTGTTTAGTGAAGTCGCATTTGTATATCTGCAACATAGATGATATTTGGGTATTGATTTATATAGTCATATATAATACTAGTGTTGAGTATTGATTTGTATGCTAAGTCACAATACTCCTGATTTAACATAATTAGATACAGGATTACATGTTGAAGAGAAAACCAATACTACAGGTTGATAGAAATAAATTGATGATTGCTATTGTTTTAATTTTTTTTTATAAGTTTAGCAATTTTAAAATTTCTTATAGTGTATATTAGTATTTATCGTTTTGATTTAAGCTAGCATTTCACAACTTAACTTCACTACGAACTGTTTAATGAGATCTCTTTCGGATTCTGTCATTTCTGAGTTAAAATATATGTCGTTTATCTTGTTTCTGTTAATGTATGCAGCTTTTAATACACTTATTTTGTCTGACGTATTGTCTAACTCAATGATAACTGGTGGTATTTTTGATGTGTCTCTTGTTTTGAGTCAGATTACTTTTTTTATTTTATCCTTGTCTGTATTTATTGAGTCAAAAATATCTTTTACTACATCTTCACCAGATTTTTTCTTGTCAATATTATCATGATTTGCTAATTTAACACCAAATATTATGTTATTTTTTCTTTTATTACGTTCTTTTTCTTCATGTAGAACTGTGTTTATATCATTTTGGCCTTGATTTGTTCTAACTTTATGACTTCACTCCAATTATGTGTGTGTATATATATGGATATATGTTTAAGGGTGTTTATTTATATATGTATATATGTATCTGTACAGGGGTACCTTTATTATTTTTTAAAATATCAAAATAACGCAAGAGATAGTGTAGTTCTTCATATAACTCCTGAATACAGTTATAAATATATACCTTAAATTGCAAAACTAAATACGTTTTAATAATGTTTTGAACTTTTGCAAAAGAGAATATGAACAATTAAAATCATGAACTCATGCAACTTTGAAATTAAAATTTTTCAGATATAGAAATAAGTGAAGATGAAATTAAACTGATTTCAGATCATACAAAAACTCAATCTCAATCAAGTTTATGATTTAGAGCATGTGCAGGGTTATAATAGGTTATTGCAGCTAGTAAATTTCAGCTTAAAATCTTTTGTGGTTCATGAGATATCACCATTTGAAATTTCTGATTTTTTCAAAAATTAAAACTTCTTTAGCAAAAACATGTTTTGTTCATACTTTGAAGCTCTGTATTTTAAAAACGAATATTCAGAAAACCTTCTAGTTTTTTTTTGCTATATACAGCTGTTATATTACTTTGTTAATACCTTGACAGTGAATTTTTTAATGTCACATTTTATCTGATCTGAGATGATACAAATACTTTTACATTTTATCTTATTTTCTTCCATAAAGTAAATAACAAAAGGATGCAATGTTGCTTGGCTGTTGTTCCAATGAAAACCTTGTACTGGATCTTGAATAATAAAACTGTAATTTTCTGTAAAGTCTTAAATTACTTTAAGTAATTTAAGACTTGACTGAAAATTACTGTGTTTTTTAGATGCTGCAAATATTCTGTTTGGTTTTTGGCTATATAGTGATGGTCTATTTGTTGACAAGCTTTTTCAATAAAATCATCCACTGGAAGAGTTACTGGAACAATGTCATGTTTTTTGTTAGCTTTTTGCCACTGATTAAATGTGATTTCTTCAATGCTATGTTTTTCAAATATAGTAGTAAGATAATCTTTAAGTGTGTCAGTATCTGGACAATTATCACAACTGTGCAGCATGCAGTCTTGATTTGTGAAGTCACATACAACTAATGTCAAAAGATTTTTATAGTCTAAATTATTTGGTATTTTTAATGCTAAAAGTTTGGCATTCTGGTGGTACTCGGTAAACGCATAATGAGTGGAGGCCTGAAGTACCTCCAACAGGAATACACCTCTTTGTCATAATTTTTAAAGTTTTACCCACAGCCATTTTAAGGAGTCCATTATTTCTAACTGAATCATATGTTATCAGCAAATTTTTAAATATTAGGAAGCCTACCATATATAGAAACTAAATAAATATGTCTTTTCACTTCTTAAGTTGGTTATTTTGTATAATGACCCATCAAAAATCAACTTTTTATATCTGCAAACAATTTTAAAGGTTTTTTAGGCAGCCATTATGGATAAAATGTGACATTAAAAAATTCACTGTTAAGGATTTAAAAAAGTAAGCCTACAGTTGTATATAATAAAAAAAAACTAGAAGGTTTTCTGAATTTTCGTTTTTAAAATACAGAGCTTCAAAGTATGAACAAAACATGTTTTTGCTTAAGAAGTTTTAATTTTTGAAAAAATCAGAAATTTCAAATGGTGATATCTCATGAACCACAAAAGATTTTAGGCTGAAATTTTCAGGAATTGCTTTTTTCATTGATATAAACCAACCCACCAAGTTTCATCAAAATCTGAGGGGGTCCATGTTGGAATCCCAAAATTTCAGTCCATTTGCATGCCCAGTTCTAGATATTTGGCGGCCCTATGCATAATTTATTATATAGTTATCAATATTTCATGTATAATATTATTTTTAAACCCATATTTCATCCACTCAAATTTAACTCAACTATTCTAAACTACATTATTGTAAACTAAAATAAAAGTTTTTATAGTGTAAAGAAACAGATACAGTAAAGGATGCAACTTGATGAATAAAAAGCCATACAAGAATGATTTGAGCATTGACCATGATTGTTTATAGAAAGAAATGCAACCTTACAACAATAGGAGAGTGGCTCAAGCTTGGCAGATAAAGCAGCTTTAATTACATTTACAATGTTCTTTTAGACTTTGTCTGAATAAGAGGGTTGTTATTCATTAATATAGGAATGCCAACATTGCAATATTTTTTTAAAGTAAATAAATGAGATTTGTTGTCTAACAAAAATTGTGGATTTTAAGTCCAGAATTTGAATCCATAAGCCACTGCAAGCCTTAGGCTTGCAGTGGCTTAGGCTTTAAAACCGTCTGCTTGTTCTAAGCAATTATAAAGTGCAGATATTTTGTCATGACAAGAGTATAAAATTGAGTTATTAGCAAATAGAGCCAATTTCATTTTTTCATGAAGGTTGTTATTGTAGATAAGAAACAATACAGGAGCAAAAATAAAACCTTTTGGTACCCTTAAAGTTACTTGAAATAAAGAAGAGTATAGGCCTTCAAGAATAACTTTAATACTGCAGTTAGAAAGAAATGATTTAATAATCTCAAAACCTTTATATAAAAAAAACTAATAACAGAGTGAAGACTAATTGTAGAATAGTTGGGGAGATCAAAGTGTTTTCTAGAGTTTTGAAAAATTGGAAGCACTTATTTAGCACTTTTTAAAAATTTAGCATAAATTGAAGAGAGTTCTGGAGAACACTTTTTTAAGGCTATGATGGAAATCTATTCTGGAGCACAAACTGTAGAAGTGTTTAATTGAGAATTAACTTTCGATGATTTCGATGTTTAACTGTCAGGAAGAGTATGGCCCTTAGATTCAAAAGTCAAATCAGAGCAAGATTTCTTTGCAAATAACTCTGCTTTATTCTAGGAGAAGTAAAAAGATCAGACCCATGAATTAGAGATTAAATTTTAGAGTTGCTTTAGTTAATGACACTGTTGAAGATAAACCAAGTACCTCTAGAACCTAACATCTGAGATAAGATACAAGGCTTAGTAAACTGAGAATAACAGAGATTAACATCAGGCAGGACTTTTTTACATTGGCTTCTTGCAATAATAAAAGGACATTTGTTCTTAAGAGAGATGTTCTTGTAAAAAAGATAAAAAAAATTATTAATGTTCAATAAATTGAAGAGATGTAATAAATGCTCAAGATTGTTTATATTAGAGAAACATCATAAATGAGGAAGGCTAAAGCCTGATGATGATGATAGTGATAATAATGATGATGGTGATCATCATGACCATAATCATCATCAGGCTTTAGCCTTCCTCATTTATGATGTTAATGATGATGTTGATAATAGTTATGGTGATGATAATGATGATGATGATGATGGTAATGATGATTTGATGATCATTTTGATCATAATGATGCTTATATATACATAATATAACATGCTTGTATATACAAAATATAACATGAATTTTGAATAAAAAATATAATTTACAATGTATAAATGTTTATGTAGCCCCGGTCACAAACCCAGCCCCAGCTTTATTTTATCGAACTTGGCCCTGGCCCTGGTCAAATATCAATCCATTATGTTAAACTTTTGATTGGTTAGCAAAGTTTAATCTATGTATCAATGACAACATCATGTTTTTGTAAACTTTGTATGGTTTTGTTGTTTTTTCCAATTTATATAAATTTCTCTACCTTATTGGTTTGGGTGTGTTTCTCGAAAAAGTACCAATTTAGCAACTTGTTGTGGTTTTGATAAAGTTTTATTTTTTAATTTTTTTTACATTATTGGTGTCGTTTAGTATTTTGCGTTTTTTCTATTAGAACTTATCATTTTATTGTTTAATATTTTCTATTGATTTATTTTTACCAATTTTTTACCAGTGTTAAATACTTATTTTTATTTTTGTCTTGAATATTTTAATTTTTATTTTGTTATGTTATTTGATATTGAATTCACATTTCTTAATATCCTAATTATTTCATTAAAAATATTAGTGCTTTACAAATTTGGGTGTAGTTAGGGTTATGGATGTTTGTAGTGAAGTCCTAAATTTTTTTTTTTTTTTGTTAATTTACTTCCTCATAGCTAAGAAGGCCACTACAGTCAAGGAGGCTACTTATTTTTGTTTATAACCCTTCTTTAACTCTATAACTCCAAAACACAAACCTTGACGAACAAGGTCAAAAGCTACTTAAGGAAGATACCATGTTAAGCTGATAGAAATTATTAACACATTTTCTCTTCACATGTCAATATTCCTATATTGATGAATAGCAACCCTCTTGCTAAGTCCTCTTTTTTAAGTTTTCTTGGATTATCATTTACTACTCATCTCTCATGGAAACCTTATATAAAATCAATTTCTAAGTTAGCATCTGCTAAGGTTGCTTCTCTTTGTGCTTGCCATTTTCTTGCATCTGATTCCTTTCTCTATTTTTATAAATCTCTTATTCACCCTAGTATGAAATACTGTTGTCATATTTTAGCTGGTCCTTCTAATGACACTCGTTCTCTTCTAGACAAAACCAAAAACGTAAATAAAAAATAATTCCATATTTGCATAATATTTTATAGTAATGTTATTTTTAATCCAGAAAATATATTTTACCAACAGAAAAAACCATTAAATGTACATATGTTTGTACAGATGCATTTAAATATAATAGAAAATATGTTACTTTTAACACTTTCAAAATTATTTTTACTTAACTTATATACTGATAATTCCAAAATATTTACTCAGGTTTTGTTGCAAGTAAAGGTTTAAATCTATAAACTGATCTGCAAAAATTTATCTGTGTGTTTGTGTGCGCAACAGATAACATGTATCTAAGAATGCAATTTCATAGTACATTATGTGCACTTTATTTCTTAAAATGTGCGCTTTAATTTTTCAGTAAAACAAGAAAAAAAAAAAGATTAATGAAAAAGTATGATTGCTACCTTAACACAAACCCTCAGTCAATGTAACAGCACTTCTTTGTTTTTCAATTCAATCAATTGTCAATTTTATGTGTTGAAACCCCCACAGCTTGTGAAGCTATCTATTTCAGTTAGGGTTGAGCTTTTATGTTAAAAATGGCAAACGCAAGAAAAACATGGATGTACCATACTGTAACTTATACTTTGTTACACTAATTAGGTTTGAGCTTTTCCCTTAAAATAAGGTTAAAAGCTGGTAAAAACAAAAATGCTATTAGTGTAACAGTGTGGTACATCGATTTTTTCTTGCTATTACCATTTTTACCATCCTACTAAAATTAGTTTTTTACATAAAAAAAACTAATTTTACTATGACGTCAACAGTGTGCATTTAATGCTGTGTTCATATATGTGTATATATACATTTTAAAAAGCCATTTAAACTATTAACATATAAGCCACTGCAAAAAAAAATCCATTTTGCAGTGGTTATATGTTAATAGTTTTGTTAAAAGACATTTATTTGACATTTTAATGAGAATTGTTTAATATATTAATTTTTTTCGTTCATAGACCAGAATCCTTGGGTGCTGTATGTGGGACAGTATTTTTAGTGTGTATGTTTTTATTCATACCTGTTCCTTTTGTTACAAAATGGTTAGAAAAAGATGAAAGCAATGACTTCCCACATAATGAGGTATTCATTTTGTATAATGTAATTATAAAATATAATAATATATTACATGTCATGTTGTATCCAAAATAGAGTACAAATAAGTGTAGTATATACGCATGAATAAATAATTGTAAAAATAAAGCTTGAGGTCAAACTGGGTACCTGCTAGAAAATACTGCTAATTTTGACTCCTTGTTTTTCCTTGTGTTTGTTACAGGGAGATTTTGTCTTTGAATGTTATTGTCTTAAGGAGATGAATGTTGATGTTAATGATTGATAGACAAAATGCAAAGATAACAGTATAAATAGTTTTTTACACAATTATTATTAAGCCAGTGTAATGTTATGTACTTACAAAGTTTCATTTATGCATATATCTTTTTCAATTTTGGTTTTTAAGTTATTTAATTTTTGAATTGCTGACTTGCAGACAATAATGCAGACACATTTTCAGATGAAGAAAAAAATAAGTTTTTTTTTGTGTGTATATATATATATATATATATATATATATATATATATATATATATATTATATATAAATTACCAACCTCGTTTCTCTGTTTTATGGTAACCCCTTTGTGCCAGATTTATTATGCCGACCTAATGTCTTGCATGGTAGTCAAAAAGTTTTTACCATAAACTTTTAAAGTTTTAAAAAGAACACTAGTAAACCAGACCAGAAAAAGTTAAAAACTTGAATAAAGTTTTTTTTAAATTATACATTGCTTGCCCAAACCAAACCCTCAGTCGATGTAGTGTCACTTACTTGTAGCAGCAGGCTATAAGATAGTTAATATACCAACAGTCCTTTGTAGCAGCAGGCTATAAGGTAGTCGATGGAACAACTATCTTTTAAAAATCGATAAAACTTAATGTACTTCCGCTTTATTTTAATTGTGTCTGTATATATATATATATATATATATATATATATATATATATATATATATATATATATATATATATATATATATATATATATATATATATATATATATATATATATATATATATATATATATAAGACTTTGATTTTGCGTAAAAAATGGCAATTTTACCTACAGTTAAAGCTATTTACGTTACACAAAAAATTTTCATTAAGCAGTAATTAGATGTTGTAAAAAACATTTGTGAAATATTTTTTCATTAGATAAAATAACAGTTAGTTAAATAAACTATATTTTGTTTTTTAAAAAATTTTTATTTTTATTTATTATATTTAAATTAAATTTATTATTAAATATTAATAAATATAAATTTATTCAATTAAATTTAATTCTAATTCTTTTAAAAATTTTAAAAAGCTTCATTTTACAATTTTTTTTTACTGCAAAGGAAAAGAATATTTTTAAAAATAAATTTTATTCAAGTTACTTTTAAATGTTTTTATTACATTTACAGTTGTGGCGAAAAGTTTGGAATTGCCCAATATTTTTCAACAAAAACCATGTTTTTTCTAATTTATTGCATACAAATAAAGATAGTATAACACCAATTCATATAATACTGCATATTATACTAGAGTATATAGCACCTACATTGTTGAGCAAATCTAACAATATAAAAAGTTGCAAAAATTTAATATTTGGTAGGATAACCGCGGTTCCTTAATACAGCCGCAATTCGACGTGGCATGCTCCAAACAAGTTTCTTGCACAGTTCTGGTGTTATCTCTTTTGTCCAAACTTCCACTAGCTTCCTCTGTAAATCTTCAATATTCTGTGGCACCTTTCTTCTCACTTTACGCTTCAGTATGGTTGTTCTATGTGACTCCATGCATGGGAGCATCTTTTCCTGTAGAATTCCCGGGAATTTACTCTCTGCCCCTTCGGTACAAAATGTAACCGGCGCGAAATCGAGCTGAGAAGCAACCCCACACCATTATTGACGGTGGATGTTTTACAGTAGGCACAGTGTACTTCTGAACATACCTGGATCCTTGTGGTCTTCTAACATAATTGCATGATGTCCCAAATTGTTCAAATGTGCTTTCATCAGAAAACATTACTTTCTCCCAGTCCTTCTCCTTCCAATGTTTGTACTTTTTGCAGAAGTCCAACCTCCTCTTGCGTTGAGTGTCATTCAAGGCTGGTTTCTTGGCAGGTCATCAAGCAGGACGCTTCAGATCAATCTGCAGCACACGTCTGATCGTTTTTGTGCTTGGTAGACTTGCTTCAGCATTTCCAGGACTCAAATCATCCAGAATCCCATATGATGACAGCTTGGGATTGTTCTCCACAATAAACTTGATGCGTCTTGTCAACCTTTCAGTCATTTTTTTTGGTCTGCCACTTCTCCCACGTGACGAAAATGTTCCACATTGTCGAACTCTACTTAATGTCTTACTAACACAAGATTTTGATACATTTACAATTTTTGCAATATCTCTAGTTGAATTTTTTTGTTGAGCTAATATAAGAATTTGACCTCTAATAACTTCTGATAATTCCTTCTTTTTTCCCATTAAAATGATCAAAAAATGTAATTAAAACTGCTGCCTAGCTACCACAAATGGTTTAACTAAATACCGGAACAAAGGCAACTAAATAAAATTAATATTTCTGACCAAGGTTCGACAAAAACACAAAAAAATGAAAAGTTCACATGTGATTCTAAACTTTTGGCCACAACTGTAACTATTTGTTTATTTATTTATAGTTTTAAATCAATAATTTTTTTTTTTTATTTCGTTATGAAAGTACTAATATACCAAATTGCTTATAACTCTAAAACAATGCACTTATAACTGTATATGCCAGATAATCCATAAACAAGCTTGTAGGCAAAATTATTAGATTTACTAAAAATATTTTAGAGAATTTTTTTATTAAATTTTTTATGTGAAATTTATGAAAAGATGATTTTTTCAGTTTTGAAATTGCTTTTTAACAACAGTTTTTTCTTTCTCACTAATTTGTTGAATTGATCATAGAATGAACATCGATTAAAAATGGCTAACTAGTTTATGAGTAGTATCCAAAGATTTTGTTTAAAATGTTAAAAAAAAGTTGATAGTTTTTTTCTTTTTTGAATGTTAAAGTGACCTAAGTGCCAACACAAGTTGTGCTTATATCATAAAATAAGTTGAAAAATAAGTTTCATGTTAATCAAACTTTCCAGAACAAGTTATTTATCATGATAGTTGCAAAAAACTTATTTAACTTAAAACTTATTTTCTAATGTTTATTTACTAAAAAAACATAACTTATCTCGTCACTTAGGAATCCCTTAAAGAAATTCAAGCGTAAACAATTGCCCCCTTAAAAAAAAAAAAAAAAAAAAAACATAATATGAATGCTTTAACAAGCCACATGAGTATTTTATTTAAGACAACTTGGCAATGACTGTTTGCAAGTTTTATTATATTATGTGTTACAGAAAAAACTTTCAAAAAATGAAAAAAACTAACTAAATAAATATAAATAAATAGCAAAACTAACAAAATAGGGATTCAAATTAATATAGACAGAAAAAATGAAAAAAAAAATTGATAAACTAAATAATTTATGTTTTTTTTTTATATTTCTTTGTGTGGTTATTTTTAGCAATGAAA